>OX638391.1:7060781-7129775 GCA_951813805.1 Limnephilus auricula
AAAAATGTTGTATTTTAATGTAGTCTAAAAATGTTGCATTTCCAATTTATCAAGAGTTTATTTCGGAGATTACATCAAAATCGCACGGTAAACAAAAATTTGAATACGTAGAGCAACTACTTTTCTATTCTAATCAGTTTCGATATTTTCCTGTATGGACCTGCATCAGGCTTATAACGTTATTTACAGACACCACATACGAGATTTCTAGACAGGAATTGTTTGTAACGTGGAGGTCTTACCGAAGAAAGAAAGGCTTTTTCTTCGTGTAGGCGGCGAAAAAACATATGCTAACGTCTTTGTATTATGATTAAATACATCCCACAGTTGGTTACAAACACTTGAATACTGTGTTAGAGTTTTTACCGTCTAGCCTGTATAAAACGAAACTCTGTGCAAGGTTTCGTTTCGGTATGGTGGTATATAACAGTGCAACACTTAAAGTATAATCAATATCTTTCTTGGAATGGTAGGTGATTAATTGCTCGATTCGAATTGGTAAACTTGCGTTTTCTTAAAATCGTCCACATATTAGGTGCACCCCCTTCCCCACCTGACATGCTGATACATCGGTAAACATGTTAAATAGATTGCCTTTTCTGTGAGTGGCAAGAGATGCCGTTTCCTCATTAGCTCTCCTCATACTTTGACCTTAATTGTGAAAGCTTAACAAACACGTGCTTCAACTCCAGCAGTAGCTCGTGATCGATTACGGAAAATCTTCGTGTTAAAACCAGTTTGATGCGAAAATATCCGGTTTCCCGGTGGCTACCTGCCCGCCTTAATTATACCCAGGGCGTAATTTGGACAATTGTCGGATCAAAGAACCCCTTGGTACGATTGTTTGACATCTTAAAAAGCGCCGAATCTCAACCACCAGCAATTTTATGAAAATTGGACCACGCGTCCTAAAAAGGATGTTTCTGATATTCCCTTATTTAAAAATTTTCTTTTTCAAAAGAAGCAAACACATTGTGAATTAACATCTTACTAATATTATAAATGCGAAAGTTTGTATGGATGTATGTGTGTTTGTTACTCTTTCACGCAAAGTTTACTTAATGGATTTTAATGAAACTTTACAATAATATAGCTTATATATCAGAATAACATATATGCTATAATTTAAAAAGCTAGCTATTAATTTTCATTATATTGAAAATAATAATTATTGTTTAGTAGAAAAAGTCATTTGCAAAACAATGATTCTTAAATCAAAATTCTATTTTAGAAAATATTTAAAACAGTGAATTTATTTGAAGTACTCGCCTAATACTTTGAATCGAATCAAGAATATCAAAATACCTTTGTAAAATTGTAACTACTACCTCCTACCTATGAATTGTAAGTTCCTCCTGTCCTAAAATGAGTTTTGTAACTCATCGGGATTGCTCTAGCAAGAAATAAAAACAATGAAAAAATAAAAAAATTATATATATTTAAAAAAAATAGCATAAGAATTTTGGTACAAACAGAGATGGGACCTAGGAAAAGAAAATAGATTACTTGACGAAGTCGCGGGCGCGGAAGCTAGTTTTAAATAAATGAAAAGAAAATACTTTGTTTTAAGTCACTTTATTTTTATTTAACGTCTAGCGGTTTCGGTACCTCCGTATCATCATCAGGACTGTTACAAAAATAATGATAATTAATAATTAATAATTATTTTTGTAACAATCCTGATGATGGTACGGAGGAACCGAAACTGGTAGACGTTAAATAAAAATAAAGTGACTTAAAACAAAGTATTTTCTTTTCATTTATTTAATAATTTTCTACTGAAATCACAAGGTTTGTTAGTAGCTATTTAAATACCAACCTAATTAATTACTTATCATAATTATTTTATGTAACGCATATAAAATTTAAAATAAGAAAATATGGTTACAATATGTAAAAAAGAAATCTAGAATTTAACCGCTTGGACACATAAGCTTGTTTTCACGATAATTTAACGTAGGTAGACATAGGAATGACGTATGGCCCGTACCTGAGTTATTTTTGCTTTGAATTTAAGTATAATTTTCAAAATTGGAACCGATTAAGTAGGTAGATTTTCTTTTACTATTATTAGCTCCACACCGGAATCACATTGTTCTCGAAGGACTAAAATTGTTTTCGCGATGTTTTTCCAATTATTTGTAACGCGTTTTCCATGAGTAGGCAATATAATATTTTTTCTATTCATATCGCTTTGTCTTAAGACTGCACGCGTGGAACTTCCCCTGGGACAATAAAGCCAACTAAAAGGTCAGGGGACACGACGTGCGTGTTAATTTTTCATTTAAAACTGATCGTTGGGCCAACTAAAGAACTTCAATCCTTGAGTGACTGACTCTGTTAAATAAACAGTATTGAAAACGATTGATTTTCATTAAATTATTTATTTATTTTATATATTTAATAATTTTATTATTTAATTTATAAAAACGATTTATGTTGGGGACAAAAAATACCCGCAAAGCGGAAAGAACTGAGGATTCACAGGAATGCTGGCTTACTCAGTTTTTTTCCTTCGCTTGTCTACTTCCTCTGGTTCTCTTTATAAAACAGTTCTGCTATGTAATTATTATTACGCGTGACAGCTGTTTTGCCTTCTGAAGGCATTATCAAACTGTTAGGCCACTTATAGATGATATATTTATATTATATCTGGATAGGTACTCATAACGAAAATCGTATTTCTTTTATTTTTATTACCTACGCCCTTATTGATTTCCGAGCACAATTCATCGAAAATCGCTTGGAGTATGGGAGCAATGGCTGCGGTCAGGGGCAGTATTTCTCGGTGCCGAGGGGGGGGGGGGGGGGATACACGGGCAAAATATGATACATCGTTATGGCAAAATTTTGTTGATTGAATACGTCAAAAAAATTATAACCAAGATTTTTCATTGCTAGTGATGACCTTGAAACTGCTCTTTCACGCTTAATTATTTTAGAGATGTTGCGAGAATTTTTTTTCTGTTCGTGACGATCAAAACGATTGTCTCGAACTGTGCATTCGAATGAATTCTGACCAATCACAACGCCTGCCTGACATCGATGAATTCTGACGAATCGCAGCGAAGACTTTTGATGACGTTTCAAAATTATTGTCTCGGACTGTGTATTCGAAAGAATTTTGACGTCTAATAAGACGTCATAAATATATGACAATGAATCGAAATATTTCGATGGTAAAAAAGATCGAGAACATTGATGATTCATCGATTGTGCCCATCGCTAGTTATTACCCAATTATTTTCAGAATTACTGCACTGTGTAAATGTGACAAAATATCGTGTATGTTATTCCCAAATTTTCAAAGTCTCTAATATTTGAAATTGGCTTAAACATATCTAAGATCATTTACTTTGTGTATATTTAATGGAGTTGGCTTATTAGAATCATCAAGTGAGTGATTTTTATCTAGAAGATGTTTGGAAAATTATGACTGAATGTTATTATTATTTTTTTTAAACGATCGCATATGTTCTAATATTGAACGATTATTTCTGTGCTTCTCATTGTTGTGAGAAAACTTTAGTAAATAGACTTATGTTAGTAAAAAGATTTTTTTTGCATACATTAATGCATATTGTTTATGGATTTGCAAAACATCAAACTACATTGTGGCGAGTGTTAACCTTTCAAAAATTGGGTGTATTTTGTCAGAAGGTAAACGTTTTCCGCTTTGCAAAAAAACCAAATAAATGGAACATTTCTTTACGTATCCAAAAACTAAAGACTGATTTTAAAAGGTGATAAAATACGCTGTCAACTTTTATTATTAGCAAAAACCATGTAAGGTTTAAAAAAAATAAACATATGAATGCAAACTTTAACAAGTTTTAAAAATGGCTCAATGTTTTATCTAACTAAACAATTACTTTTTCTAACTAAGCAATTATTTACAATTATTGACAATGAAAAAAAACGCATGCATATTTTATTAGACAAATAAATTATAAACGTTATTGTAACCTCACTTTTTTTTTTCATTTGATGTAAAAATAATATTTTTTAAATTCTTTTTTGTTTAAAATTGTGGTCAGAAACTTTGGTTTTATAAAATATATAGCGTGTTGTATTCTCTTTCCAATATCATTTAGATCATTCTTCTCACTATGAGAGTAAGGGAGACACAAAGATTTCTATGAGACCTGTGTGAACTGAACAAAATGGTCTCCTGCGTCTAAACGGGTAAAAAGCATCGATTTCTGAATAAGATTTGTTATCTGGGTAATACATTATCTACTTGTAGTGCTGTGAATATTTAGTACACCTCCCATCAAAAATTTTCTTTTATTTACTATATCAATTAAAACCAAGGTTTACCTCTGAAATCACAACATTTTTAAACAAATAGGTACCTATTAATTAAAAACCATACAATATTATAATATGAAACATTTTAAATGATACAATTAGTCCAAAGAAACGTCACCAACCCAATGGAAATTATTTTTTTTACTTACTTCATTCAAATATTATTGGAAAAGCTCAACAAAGTTAGCCATCTATTTAAAGTACGGCTAAGCTTGCTTGAATAATAAAGTGGATTTCCGAAAACGCAAATCAGAAATTTATAAAGTGGATGCAGCTGGTTTAGGACTATCTACCTAGTAAAAGTTAGTAATCTGGTAGAAATAAGGCTACCTTGAATAATAAAGAGAATATTCCAGATTTTAGAATCCAGAAACGGAATGTAAAAACGACGAGATGCCAAACGCCGGAGTTAAAACAACACTTCTAGAGTATTATATTAATGGAAATGATAAAAATGATAAAAAAAGTATTGAAGTAGGATGGAAACATGTTTGGGTAATGAAAATAGGTTAAAGTAATGGAAATATGTTGAAGTCAAAAAAATGTGTTGAAGTAGGGGGGAAATATTATGTTAAGAGGGTATTTCCAGAGAATACCGAAAATTTGTCATTTTTTCAATTCTAGACGTATGACTCTTTTTTACAAAAAACGTGTATTGATTTTGAAAGATTGTTATTTTATCTGGCACACGCAAATTTAAAATTTTGAAAAACTAAGTGTATTTTTAATATATTAAGGTTATACCGTTGGTCGTTGGCAGGTTTGTTCAATTTTCAAACGACAGATTCTATTAGACAAGAGAAGTTTCAAATCATATAATCATACAACAAAATAAATCAATATATTATCTAGTCAACAGAGTTTTTAATTTTAGTTAAATTGAAATCATTAAAAATAAATCCGAGAACGTGTTTTGCGACAAAAATACCTCAGTTTTTCTAGTTATTTAAGGTCTTACAAACTAAAATATTTCAAATATTTTTTACACACTAATTTTGTTTAGACATTATTAAAAAATTATTTATACTTATGATCAAAAAATACTTACAAGAAATACACGATATTTAATAATTTATCATCGTGCGTTTTTAGCATTTTTATTGCTTACTTGAATGTAGGTATATAATGTAGGTACAGACATATTATTCATACGTCTATGAGGTATATATTAAAGCAAGTTTTGAATGAAATAAATCGATATTAAATTTTTTATTAAAAAAATGAATAATCGAACTTTGTCATTGGAATCTCCATGTACAGATGCAAGCATTTTTGAAATGAATTTAAATTTGCCACATTTTGGCAACAAAGCAATCCGTGGTTTTGGAAATAGTACCATAATGTGGAAAAAAGCGCTCGAGTGGTTAATTACCTAAAAATATCATAAAAACCAATTATATGAAATGAAATATAATAATGATTATAGAATATATTAACATTCTGAAACTAATTTTGCAAAGATTGAAAACATGATTGAAATATTTTTGAGTAATGATTTTTAAATGAAAAAAAATTACTTCGTCAATTAAATGAAACATCTAACTTTGGGTACAACACTATATTATCATAATTATCGACATGTTTTGAAACCGGTGGTTTATTGGTCAGGATAATTATGATTATATATATATATAGTGATGTATACAAAGTTAGATGTTTAATTTAAAAATGATGCCACAAAGTGATTTTGCGAAGTTTGAAGAAATTACTTCGTATACACCACATATTAAATAATCACAATTATCTACATGTTTTGAAACCAAAGATATGAACATATGTTATAAAAATACTATGTTGTCTCTTCATAATCTCCTTCTGAAGTTTCTTTGTCAATTATTAAAATTGTAAAACTCCTCATTAAAAAAAATATATATAATGAAGTAAACAAAATATTGCAAAAACCATTGATTTATAATCTCCTTCTGAAGTTTCTTTGTCAATTATTACAAATTGTAAAACTCCTCATTAAAAAAAAATATATAATGTAATGAAGTAAACAAAATATTGCAAAAACCATTGATTTATAATCTCCTTCTGAAGTTTCATTGTTAATTATTACAAATTGTAAAACTCATCATTAAAAAAAATATATATAATGAAGTAAACAAAATATTGCAAAAACCATTGATTTATAATCTCCTTCTGAAGTTTCTTTGTCAATTATTACAAATTGTAAAACTCCTCATTAAAAAAAAATATATAATGTAATGAAGTAAACAAAATATTGCAAAAACCATTGATTTATAATCTCCTTCTGAAGTTTCTTTGTCAATTATTACAAATTGTAAAACTCCTCATTAAAAAAAAATATATAATTAAGTAAACAAAATATTGCAAAAACCATTGATTTATAATCTCCTTCTGAAGTTTCTTTGTCAATTATTACAAATTGTAAAACTCCTCATTGAAAAAAAATATATAATGAAGTAAACAAAATATTGCAAAAACCATTGATTTATAATCTCCTTCTGAAGTTTGATTGTCAATTATTACAAATTGTAAAACTCCTCATTAAAAAAAAATATATATATATATATAATTAAGTAAACAAAATATTGCAAAAACCATTGATTTATAATCTCCTTCTGAAGTTTCTTTGTCAATTATTACAAATTGTAAAACTCCTCATTAAAAAAATATATATAATGAAGTAAACAAAATATTGCAAAAACCATTGATTTATAATCTCCTTCTGAAATGAAATTATAAGCCAATTTAATTAAATGATCTACAACCGCAATCAACGACCAAACGAGGACACTTGGTCGAAAACCACAATAGTTAATTTTGCCAAATGAATGTTTCAATAAAATGCAAACAGTCGTTAATTATTTGTATAATGCCAACACACCGCATTAAATGAAATTAAACTACTTTTTCTAGGTCACCCATTAAAAAAAAATAATGCTCGTGCAGGTACCTAACTATATCCAACTGTTGTCGGATGATCACGAACTTCATAATATCATAGAGAATTAGAACCTATGTACCAATACCACAATGATTTGCAACATTTTATTTAATGTTCTTTGTAGACGTTTAGGAAGACATTAAGTACGGATTAATTACTATTGTCATGGTCGCCATACATCATTTCATTGGTAGTCGTGAAACAACTCGGCGATCTGACTAGATATAACATTGTACGCAAAGTCGAAATTGTTTAAATAATTATACTATTTTCTCTTATGTAATAATGGAATGCTTTCTTTACACTGCATAGATAACTATATTATGCCATACTTTCGTTAGATTACATTTTTTTTTAGCATAATATGATGATTTTTAATGAGTCTAGTTTTTGCACCGCTAATTCGGGGTGGAATTCCATTGTATTAGATTTTAAATTGTTGCACTTTGTTCCACTTATTTATTTTTACCAGGACCGGCTTCATCCTACTACAGACATTTTCAGACTGGTTGTTGAAATTCTCATGCTACGGAATTTATAAAAAATTAGGCAGGGGTACACAACATTAATAACCCAAATATATGGAGAACCCTAATAACAATAATTACCATAGTGATTATATATCAATATTTGTCAATTAACACAAACCCTTTCAATTATATAAATTCATATAGATTCATGCGAATTAAAAATATCTATGTACTATGTAACCTCATTCATAATATTAATTACCTATATGTACCTTAAATTAACAAAATAACTTATAATACATTATTAACAAAATGGAAACATTCACTATATAGAGACAACGTTGTGTACCCCTGCCTAAGTTTGTACACATTCCGTAGCATAAGAATTTCAACTACCAGTCTGAAATTGTCCGTAGTAGGATGAAACCGGTCCTGGTAAAAATAAATAAGTGGAACAAAGTCCAAAAATTGTTTTATTTCAAATCTAATGATGATTTTTCTAAAGTATGACAATAACCTTTAGTTTATGTACTTTCCAAGAGTTAGAAATCGATAGGAAATGCAGTAAGTACCAAAGTAAATTAGGGGTGCCCAGGTTCATGGAGTAAGGTTAATAGATCTTGGCGGTAAATGCGTTTCCCCACCTATTGCGTGGCGGACCGGATCGGGAAAGACTGGTTGAGGAAGACCTTTTGATCTGCAGTCCGACTTTCTCTACCCATCGCCTTCCACGCAGTGGGAAGGATGGATTCATACGTCCGTCACTCCTGGACACACTGACCCCCAGATTTCTAGCCTCACTGCATTTTCCTTCCCAAAATTTTCTCTCCTTCCTTTCACAGCATCCCCAAAGATAAAATGACAGAGGCCTCAAGGGAAATTATTTTCCTCAGAGCTAATGTAAAAAAATATATACGTCGTTGGTTTTTCGACAAATTGGTTTATCGACAAATTCGGCTTTTCAATATTGCGTACTAATAATTTTTATCATAATTTGGGGGTTTCTCATCATCCTCCCAATAGCCTATGCATACAATAAAGCTAATTTTCGATTTACGATTTATTTATTTATTGAATCGGAATTTATTAATCGGTAAACGAACCTATGAATAGTGGCCATATATTGGATGAGTTAGCCGAGTTTTCTAACTATTGCAAGTATTATATTTTTATTTTAAATAATATTCGTTATAGTATGGATATGCTATTAGGAGGATGGTGAGAAACCCCTTTAAGAAATAAGATAATATCTCAAGGGCGTTTCCCAAAGGATCCCGGTTTATTTGCATCTCTATATCAGCCGGGTTGAGAAGTACTACCCACAATACTTATTTATGCGTGTAGTATCAAAGACGCAAACCTAAATTATGCCAACATAAAAGTGACAATCGTACGAATCAACCATCTAGCGGTGAATTTGGAAAACCAAACACATGTGTATGTATGTCAGTCAACGAAGTTATATATTGTAATTTATTGTAACTAAACACTATGAAAATGTTTGTGTTTTAGATTACAAAAGATGAAGCAATGAACATTTTTGTAATACTTATTTTCATATTGTACCTACTTAATTAAAATGCACTAAACTATTTTTATTTTTATTCCAAAATATGAAGAGGTTTTATTTAAATCTACACACGTTTTAAAATACTTTACATAAAGGTACATATTGTATATTTACATAAAAAGACTGAGGGATAAAATTTAAAAAAATGCGAAGAACGTTAGAGATAGGTTTTGTGACTGATTGCTGAATATAGACATTCTTATTGAAAACTTTAGACATCCCTAATTTGAGAAGAATTTACAGTAAAAAAAGGGATTGCGGAATTATGTCGTGGCTAGCAATAAATGTTTTATTATTATCGCCATTTTGAAAAGGTAATTGAAATCCAAAAAGTCTCCATTAATATCAAAAGAGACGTCGGGGCTAAGCTTAATAGTTCTTTGTATCCGATATTTGACGGTTACACCAACACTAAACGCCGAAAACTACAGTTAATTTCACTAATTATTATGTTGAAATAGCGTAAAATTATTCTCCATTAAACCTTTGACTTTCAAATAATAGAAAACATTTATTTTTGTATCCACACGAACCACTTCCCTAGAGTACCAACTGATTGAAAAAAAAAACACCGTTGCAGATTAAACTAATTATTATCTAACTAACTAACTAACTAACTAACCATCACACCGTTTCCCCGCAGGGGTAGGCAGAGAGGACTGATCGCCAAACAACTCGGTCTTGGCACACACTCCTTGCCTCATTCACATTCATACATCTTCTCATACATACTCTTCTATTATTCTGACTCTTGACATGGCCCGACTCAAGTATCTGATTTACTTGGTCGTGCCACGTCTTCCTTGGGCGTCCTCGGCTTCTTCTACCGTTCACATTCGCGTCATAAATTCTCTTTACACTCCTTTCTTCATTCATTCGCTCAACATGCCCAAACCATCTAAGGGTCCCTTTCTTAATCTTACTTACTACGCTCACATCAGCCTTGCATTCTTTTCGGATCTCCACATTCCTCACACGATCATACATGGTTTTACCACACATACGCCTCAAGGATCTCATTTCTACAGCATTCAGTCTACTTTCATCCTTTCTCTGCCATTTCCAAATGAGTAATACTATTTCTTTAATGCGAAGAATACGCGAAAAAGTTCAGATAAAATTTTCAAGTTGTTGGAGGGTCAGGAATAGCACAAAAAACTGCCACACGATTTAAGAATGATCACAAACTGGACAGAATTTAGAGAAACTTAAAACTCACCTTTTTAAGCAATCATATTCATAAATTTATTGTTGAAATTGCATGCTAGGCTAGCGGACTACAACTTAACAAAAGTCACTAATAAAAAATGTTAATTGTCACTTCATGCATTCATAAACAAAATTTCCTTGCGACACAGTAAATAGCTAAATAATCGATTTATTGCACTCTGTTATGTACATTATGAAATAACTCCTACACCAAGCTCAAGAGCTAGCCCTATTAATTGGCTTAGGGGGTTTCTCACCATCCTCCCGTTAGCTTATCTACCCTAATAACGAATATTATTAAAAATAAAAATAAAATATTCGCAGTGGTTAGAAAACTCGGCCAACTTATCCAATATATAGCCACTATTCGTAGGTTCGAGTACCGAATTATAAACTCCAATTTAATAAATAAATAAACCGTAAATCTTAAATCGAAAATATTCGTTATTAGGGTAGATAAGCTATTGGGAGGATGGTGAGAAACCCCCTTAGAATCCTTGAAAATGTGTACTTCACTATTTTGTTTTGCCTTACTATTAAGTTTATTACTGTAACAATATTATGATTAAAACAATGTTTCATATACTGCTTAAAATAATTGATATTGTTTTAAAATTATTGAAACTGTTTTTAAGTATGTTTAAAATATTATATTCAAAACATACTTAAACATTTTTTTGATATTTACGTATTATTTCTGATAATTTCAGTTATTATCATTTTATTTTCTTCAAATTCAACCAGTGTAAAGTAAGAAATTCTTTTTATTAACCTTTTGTTTATTACTAACTCTTGTGTAAAAAAATTTAAACATTATGTACCAAATGTAAAAGCCCCATGGGCGTAAATAGAGTACATAAATAAAATAAATGGATAGAGCCTAGGAATTCATATTTTAAAGAGCGTCCTAAAGGTGATTTTTCACTAAAATCGAGGCTATACAAAATATACAAATACGGAAATATAACCATGACCACGGTCAGGATACCTCTGTTATACGGCCTTGTATATAATGTGACCATTTATTTTTCCCCCAAACCGGGACACCGAAAAAAAAGATAGGATCTTAGTAATAATAATAAATTTGGACAACTTATATAGCGCTCTTTCCGTGAAAAATCGTCTCAAGATCGCTGCACAAAAGAGGCTAGAATAATAGAAATACAATTCATCTTGCAGCTACTAATCGCATGGACGATTGAAATTCTAAAACCTTATTCAAGAAAACCAGAGATTTTTTTTACTAATAAACCAAATAAAGTAAAATGTTACAGTCAATTTTTTTTTACTAAAACCAGCAGATTATTTTACAAGTGAATTTATTTACTACCTAGGAGGCTAGATCACAACTCGTGTTGATTCTACCACCAGGATTTTTATGTTTTTTGAAAATCTACTGCGAGTTTCTTTCTTGTCGAAAACGGGACATTTTGGCGTCCCAAAGCTGTATTCGGGGACACCGGGACAGGCTGCCTGAAAACGGGACTGTCCTGGTGAAAACGGGACGTCGGGTCATATTAATTATACCAGGAGTGTCGCATTTGTATGAGTTAGATTCCGTTCTGGAGTTATTCGTTGTGGTAAAGCAAATTTTGCTTCGCCCTTTGATGTTTTAGACAAACTTTGTTTAATTTACTTTGCGAAATACGGGACAGGAATTTCATAGTTGAGAACTTAGATTAATTATATTAAAATATATTAAACTGGTCTATGTTTCAAAGGAGGTTATACTATACAATCAACAACATTATATATATATATAAAATTTTATAAAATGTTATGATAATTATTTGAAGTAAATACTTCTCTACGCACGCTTGACTTGAGGGGTAAACTGACGAATGCGTTACGGAAATTACAGCATTACGAGAGGCGTAATATAGGGCATTACGAACGTTATGGAGGCGAACGATAATAAATTTAAATTAATTTTGAGGGCTAAGCATAATTCCCATAATAAAATAATTCAAATTGTCGTTTAGAGTGTGCAAACTCAGTGCATTGAAACGACTGATTTGTCATGATGATTGGTAACAATCCAAACAAGTCTTCAATATAGATTTTTTTACACTGGTGGAATGCTTTTGTTCGATGCCAGAAAGAAAATTAGATTAGATTACTAAAGAAGTATTTACTTCAATCGTGTGGTCTAAAGCACACTCGTATTTTTTATATCCAGTTTTTATAAGAAAAACTCTGTTTTTATAACTTTTAAAGGTTATTCTTATCAATGTAAAAATATCATTGAAAAAGAAGAAAACACTAATAATCTAAATTAAAATATGAAAATCAACACAAGACACAGAGAAATAAAAGATAGCGGTCGCAACTGGGACACGAACCCAGAATCTCGTCTTACCGGGACGGGCACTTTAATTGAATTGAGTTGGCGCTGAAGTGCCGGTCCCCATAAGACGAGAGGTTCAGGGTTCGTGTCCCAGTTGGGACCGCTATCTTTTATGTTTCTGTGTCTTGTTCATTTTCATATTTTAATTTACATCATTAGTGTAATCTTCTTCTTCAGTGATAATTTTTATTTGTTCATTTTCTATGGTTTATTTTTAATTTATTTATTATTTTCCTATACAATTTTTAAAATTCATGCCGTCTATTTGGGTTGTGGGTGTGCGTACCGTCGCCCTTGAAATCATTTATTGGATAATCAACACATCTTCCACAGGTCACCCCAAGTGACTTTGGTGATTTCGCAGTGCTGCCCGGACCAATTATTTATTTATTTATTGTTTCTTTACATGGTAGGTATTACTGTTCACATCTCAATATTAACCTCACTAGAACAAGCCTGTTTTGAGGATAATAGTTTTATAAAGTAGTAAAAATAGAACAAAAAATATTTAGTTACCTTTTGATAAAACAAAAAAGGACAAAGATTAACCAATTGATAGAAATTGTAACACCCATTTCTTGTGTGAAGTTTGCCTAGGTCTTGGTGGCAGATGCGCCTACCCATTTGCGTGGCGGGTTGAATCCGGAGAAACTGGTTGAGGGAGACCCTTTAACCTCACCAGCAGAACTCTCGACCCATCGCCTTGCACCGCAGTGGGAGGGGTGGATCTATACTTACGTCACTCCTGGACTCACCGTCCCCTAGATTTCTACACACACTCTTACTTTTTTCCTTCCCCGAATTTCGATTCACTTCTTTCCTAAAATGAACCCACCACATAGCATCCCCAAAGATGATGTAGGCCCTGAGGGAAATAATTTTTCTAAAGGCCCCCTATTTGGAGCCAATGAAAAAAAAACAAGATCGCAATACTCACTTTAAAAACGTATGTTACTCCTTAAGAGGGTATTACCAGAGAATACATGAAATTAGTCCTCTTTAAATCAAATTCTAGAGATATTGTTTTTTTTTTACAAAAAAACATAAATTCTTTTTGAAAGATTGTAATTTTATCTGTTGTACGCTGTTTTAAATTTTTGAAAAACTAAGTTAATTTTTAATATCCTAAGGTTATACTGTTGGTCGTTGGCAGATTTGTTCAATTTTCAAACGATAGTTTCTATCAAACAACACAAATTTCAAATCATATAATCATACTTCAAAATAAATCAATACATAATCTAGTCAACACAGTTTTCCAAATAATTTTTTTTAGTTAAATTAAAATTGTTAAAAAAGTAAATCCGAGAACGTGTTTCGTGACATAAAAATACCTCAGTTTTTATATTTTTTTAGGTCTTACAAATTAAAAGATTTCAATTTGTTTTTAAACACTTATTTTCTTTAGACATTATTGAAAAATCACAAATACTCATGATCAAAAAATACTTACAAGAAATACACTATATTTAATCATTTATCATCGTGCGTTTTGAGCATTTTTATTGCTTACTTGAATGTATGTATATATTAAAGCAAGTTTTGAATGAAATAAATCGATATTATATTTTTAGTTTTAATAATTTGATACGGGGAATAATCGATCTTTCTCATTGGAACCTCTCTGTACAGTTGCAAGCATTTTTAAACTTTTATTCTCAGCCGCTGGTCAATCGCTCTTAAAAACACACACTAGGAATTTACTAATTTAAGAGCGTAAACTAATTTAAAGTAAAAGTTATAGCTTTGAATAAGCTACTTTATTAAAGTTTAATTTCAACTAGTTCAAGAGGCGAACGTGAAAATATTATAATATAGTTAGTTCGTTATGTAATTATTCATTTATTCTAAAAAGTGTCTGAGTTTCTTCGATGGTCTGGTAGAAAGAAACCACGATGAGAAAACCAATCCACAGGTACAATAAGAGTGGTATATTTGTAAAACTGACTTATTCCACTCTAAGGTTTTGTCGGGGAGTCGTAAAAAATGATACAGGTGTCACATATATATTTCATGTGAAGACTACGTAGATGCAATTAACAAATTAAATGAAGAATTACAAAATATATCATAATGGCTAAAACTAAAAAAAGTTAAAACTGAAGGTAAACAAAACAAAATATATGGAAATAGGAAATAAAATGCATAACACAGAATTAAATTAGACAATAAATAATGAAAAAATTGAAAAAGTAAATGAGGTCAAATATCTGGGTGTAATGCTGGATTCAAAACTAACGTTCACAGCAAATTTTGAATATGTGCTAAAGAAGGTATAAAAAAGGGCAATTTTCTTAGAAGACTATGAAATAAACTGAATGTAAATACTACAGAGCACATTTATAAAATTATAGTTACTGCTCTACGTTGTTATATTTGGCCAATGAAGGAAATTTGAACAAGCTAGATATAATACAGAACAGAGCTATAGATGTATACTGGGAAAAGGCAAATATGCATGGGTTAATCAAATAAAAGAGCAGATAAATTGGATTCCAATAAAAACGAGACTGTTATTTAATGTGTTAATTTTTGTCCATAAAGTCATGAACAACCAAATGCCAAAATATTTTAAGGATGAAATTGTTTTTAACAGAGATGTACATAATTACGATACCAGAAGTGTAAATAGAATTAGATTGCCACATATAAAGAAATGCAAATAATAAAACTGCCTAATGTACAAAGGACTAAAAATGTATGATGAAATGCATGAAAGTCTGAAGAATCAAGGAAGAATTAATGTATTTAAAAAGAAATGTTACGTGTATTGTAAAAATACTTAAAGTTATAATAGAAATATCATATTTTTGTTGTTGTTTATTTTTGGGATATTATGCCGTGTTACGTTAACTCCTTCTTTAGCCTAAAGGCTTTAGAAGGCTTTTTTAGGCTAAAGAAGGAGTTAGCGTAACACGGCATAATATCCCAAAAATAAACAACAAAAATACTTTTGGCCGTGAAAATCTTAAATCATATTTGAAATATTATCTTGTTTATATTAGTTTATTTTCATGTAATATAAACTAACTCAATAAATAATAATAAAAAAAATTTAAAAAACGTACTAAGCGTTTCAATTCTAAGTGGTGGTCTTACACCAGGGCAATACTGAGAATATCCTCCATTCTGAAACTATATTTTATAGAACTAGACTTATCATTATATTATTAACTTGTGAAAACCCAAATCAATCGAATAAA
This sequence comes from Limnephilus auricula, assembly GCA_951813805.1. Taxonomy (NCBI): domain Eukaryota; kingdom Metazoa; phylum Arthropoda; class Insecta; order Trichoptera; family Limnephilidae; genus Limnephilus; species Limnephilus auricula. The sequence goes on from OX638391.1 coordinate 7,076,803, forward strand.
ATTTACTTGCGCTACCTACGGATCGCTCGTCAAAAGCCCTGCACCTCGACCACAGCGTACACAGCACACATCCTAAGAAAAGTGCCAAGACTTACTTTAATGCATTTGGTAGGTTATTATTTTGATTTTTTTTTAATAAAACACGCTGAATTATGTGCACGTAAGTTAGTTTCGGGAAGCTTAAATTCCGGCTAACTTCTAGTAGGATAGTTATGAAAATTTTCATGGGACTTAATATTAGTTATGCAGATTAGGGAGCATGTTATTTAAGCTTGGAAATCACTGTTAACGTATTATATATACAATAATATTATATGTTACTATGCATGATGCAATGGTCAAAAGATTAGCAGAACAAGTCATCATACTTTATATATAATTTTTTTTTTAAATACATGATTGCAATTGCAATACATGTTCGGGAGTAGGTAAAGTGCATTAACTTCGGGTGGTAATTCTGCATGACGGTGGGAGTAAACAAGATTAACAACTTTTTTTCCCGTACAAAAAGACGTACCTATTAAAAATCCTTAGTGTAGGTACAAACTTACCTGATAAATTTGCTGTGAGTCAGCCGATTGGCGCGTATCGTAACAGCGAATACCTAATTGTGCGGGCCGCACACGCCGTACTAATTTTATCTTTTTACTAAAAAAGTACCCATAAACGTTATTTAGGGGTACTTAGCTAATAATTTTTAAGAAAGATATCGCATATAAACCTAATGTCTCTCAAAATCGTATACCTACACATCCATAATTCGCAGCATTCTTTAGTTCGGTTCTGTAGTATGAAGTAAAATATATTTATTAGATTAAAAAAATAAGGATTCAATTAGGAAAAAAGAAACTAACTTCAGCGTCGTTCCATAGAATTGGACCGAAAGATTAAACGAACGTAGTGACTGAAATGACATCAATTTTTTTTTTAAATTTAATATCTTTTCAATGGGCAATTTTTTTTTTTTTTAATATTTCAATGCATAATGGCTCCGTCAAACGGGAGACGTACTTATCGCGGCGTCAAGGCATCAGTAGTAAAGGCGCCGCGCCGTAACGGCTTCATCGTGTTCAGTACAACACAACGCAGCGTTATAGCGCGACGTCAGTCGAACGCCATGACGGGCGCTAAGCACGCCTCCTGTTTGACGGATGCTTTACTGGTAAAAAGCGTTAATACGTAAAATAATTAAACGTGCGCCATCTATGAATAGTAGAATATGAATTCTTTTGACAATCACCTTAGGAGAATGTCAAAATAATTCATATTATACTCTTTCGTAGATGGAGCGCGTATAATATTTTTGCTTATAAACGCTTTTTACAAGTTATATTTTAAAATATTAAGAAAAAATATTTTTTGCGCAAGAACACAAGCAATATATAAATAATTTTTCAATTACAAAACTCAAATCTTCCAAAAAAGGCAAACAAACACAATATTTCATCAATGATTCAATGCAATATTATTTTTTTTAGCCTTTCTTGAAATATTTGAGTTTTTGATTGACAAAACTATTTGTTATTATCCATATTGCTTGTTTACTTGCGCAAAACACATTTTTTTCTTAATATTTTGTTAAAAGCGTTTAACTTGTTAAAAGCGTTTATAAGTAAAAAATACTATACGCGCGCCATCTATGAAATAATAGATAATGAATTCTTTTGACAATCACATTAAGAACGTCTACGTAGAATTGGCCACAATTAAAATCAATATAAATCACCGTTAACTAAGAAACCTCCAAAAATTTCCAAATTCCTTTCCAAAGGACTTACATTACCTAGGACAGTACCTACTTCGAACTTCCCAACTTACGAACTTCCATCTTCTTGTGCTAATGTGACGACTATGTATTGTCCACTGTAGTAGAAAGATTCCGAACATAACGAAAGCCTTCGGAGCTAAATTAAGAACAAAAATTTCTCAAATCTCTTATTTTAACTTGACTTCACTTGAATCAAACTTTATTGTCTCTTGTTTTATGTTGCTTTACAAAATTACTATTAACATACTGATGTACACCGTTATCGCACGATTCGTATTCATATATCATTTGTTATTTCGCTGTAATTTTTAATTAACCCTCTGTTGTGTACACTGATACAAAAAATAAAAATAATAAAAACTCTGACAAACATAATGACGGGAATACATGCTGGATTATAATATGTGAGTCTAGGACGTGTAAATAGTCCCAGATCTAATTAAAAATATATAATTATGAATTTATTTGCGCCAACAATATGTCACATAAGAATGGATGCCTGTGCAATTCCTATTGAAAAAACAGAAACACTAACCTTTGATTGTCGTTCTCTGCTAGTGTAGGAGGCCTCCCTTTTTATCCCAAAATTGAGGTACAGAATATCATCCCAATTCTTGATATTATTGATCAGCAAATGTTCCGAAGTCAACCATTACACTTCGGAAATAATTTACAATCCAAAAAGCATGTGTGCTCAAAATCCAGCAAAATGAAGAGAGAGTTTTTTCATATTAACATTTTCCATGACGACAGTTTCGAAGAGAGAATTTCCATGACTACAACATACTATATTAGTGTTTCTATTATCAACAAAGACTGTCAAACAACCATTTATGTAACATAAAAATATTTTAATTATTTTTTCGAACAAACAAAACAAAACATATCATAATGCCTAACCAATTGCATTGATAACAAATTCAAGTTAATAAGAACAACAAAACAGGAGAATGTAAAGAAACAAAAATCTTACCTCCGAAAGATCTTCACTGCTCGGTCTGAATCCATATTCTTCAATTGAATCTCTCTTTGCCAAGTTTCTCTTAGTGGGATGGTGAGCGGGAGAAGCAGAAAAATTAGTCGACACTTGAACACTGCTTCCTTGGAGATTTCTTCCATTATCCGAGGTCATTCCTGACGCAGCACTGAAGCCGTGCCATGGTCCATCATTTCTCCTGTGTGCGTACATTCGATAGTCCTCCGCAAGCCGGATTTCTTCTTCTATCAAAGCTTGATTCCACCTGGACTCTGACAGATTAGGCACTGATCTTCCTCTCCGGTGGACGTAAGGCACGTGGTGTGGCGTGGGGAATCTACTGGGTGTTTCATACCTAGATTCTGATCTTGCAGGTGAGTGGACGCTTTGCGATAAGGAGTTTCGCGAGTGCTTTTGATTATCTGTGGTATTATAAACTCTTCTGATCGGTGATGGCTGAAGGAATTGGCTAGCGGGGGCGGAGAGGGGCTTGAGTTTGCAAGGAGTGTTCCAGGTCTCCACCTCATGGTCCATGGAGTTGGGGTAGGTGAGGTTCTGCGGGATGTACGGGGGGTACTGGCGGGAGCTGGATGGGTACACATTGGAGAGAAGTCCAACACCGGGATATTCACCCCGGTTCATCAGATTGGAGCCGGTGTTGGTATTGGTGTTGAGGCCCAACCTGCAGAAAAAAATATAAAATAAACGGAAAGATTCTTATTTTGGATAGATTATAAGTACAGAGAGTAGATAATATACAAACATCTTCTAATATAAATGTCTTCTGTGTACATTTAGATAGAAACCAATGTAACCACAAATTTAGTAGCTAGGTAATTTTTGACTCTGAGATCGAGACAGCTAATCAATACTGCACACTTATCTCTCTTACACTGTCTGGCATCGTATATCGCCATTTCATTTAATTTTGAAAAGGTAATTTTTTTTAATTTAAGGGGAAAATGTTCTAACTTTTAGATTACGAAACACGCCCACTTCTCAATTCTAGGTTTTTTTCTTCCAACTTCTTTATTCTATGCCATATAATAAAGAATCTATGTCCTTACGCCTTACAGGATAATACCGGCTTGGTGATAAATATAAACATAAGTGGATCGGTTATAATGTTTAATTAGTAGTGTAATAATATTTAGTTTCCCAACTTTTTTGTTTACTACTCATAATATAACTATATATTATTGTCATCTAAAACCCCCATTTTTTATTTTTTTCCCAGTTTAGGTTAGGTACCTACCTACATTTCAAAAATGATTACCGTGTGTTAAATTAAGTAAACAGAATAGAATAAATATTTATTAAATAAAATCACAACATAAAATAACATAACAAACATAAATAATAAATAACTATAATATTGGTACTGGCCAACAATACGATGAAAAAACAAGTATATTGTGGACTCACGTAAACACGTCGGAGGGTGGTTCAGGCTCCGGGAGAGACCTGCGTCTTTCCCTTTTTGTTGCTGCGAGGATGTAGGCCCACATTATCTGCAACAAAAATAATAATCATCTTAGTATATCCGAAAATTCAGCTAAATCTGGTGTATTTTATGGGACATTTCAAATTCACGACCTCCTCTTACATTCGGTTGAAGTGTTCTTCGGAGAGTTGGACATTATTTGCATATTCTTAGGTAGTATTTCTTACACATGTGAAGAACAGAATATTTGTTAAGTATACAATTTTGTACATTAAGATTCTTCCCTAATATATGCTGGTGCTTGTGTTCAGGCAAAGAGTGCTCGTTAATATTTAAAAAAAACTGTAAAATTTAAAAAAAAAGTTGAAAATGTTTTAACAAGGGAATGGTTTGTGAATACTTATAGAAATATTAATAACAATTATTTTTTCAGATATATGCATGGTCACTTGGAAAACGTGGTAAAATAAATCGAAAGTGCATTAATATAATTTAAAAACAAAAATTCGTCGATGAGCTGAGTTATAATTTATAATTTTATGTAATTCATAAGAACCAGATAAAAAGCATGGTATTGTTTTAATTTCAATTAAGTATATTACTTTTAAGTACATTTTAACATAGTATAGTACTTTCACGTATATTTCAACATGGGTATTTTAAAAATATTTTTTCATGGGTATTTCGTAATTATTTATTTATTATTTATTATTCATTTTCAACGCCCTGATGGGCTTTTACATAATAAGTGTATACAAATACAGTGATATATATGTAATACAATGTTTAAATAAGAAAGATAAACTCATAGTAATGAACATTATAAAAATGGTAGGTATATTATTATAGGTATGGTATTAGTAAAAATATTATATTATAAGAAAAGAGAAAAAATAAATATAACTTAAACTGAAACCAGTTTTTATAGTGTAGGTTAATATGATAAATTTATAGGTGAGTAGTAGGTACATGGAAAAGTTCACAAACTAGATAAACAAAAGAGAGTAACAAGATAGATAAATAGAAAGAATACATAAATAAATGCAACAGCTCCTACATTATAAAAATATGCTACATAAAAATATCATTAAGGTATCTCTTAAATAGTAACTCGTATTAAACATGACGATATTTGAGGTGAATTTATGTATTTCCAAGTGTGTGAAAGCGAAATAGATGGATGTATGTGGTAGTTTGTCCCGGAATTATTGTTGCAGAATAGTATATTTTGCCTAGTTGCTCGATTAGTATAGTCATTATATATATATATATATATATATATAATAGTATATTGTGCATATTATGACTATCATACTATGCACAATTTTAGTACTAGGGCCCCACTTCCTTCTCGACTGGAAACTTTGGTAGTGCGTATCCAAGAGCAAATCTTGCGAGTACACGCAGTGTCTTCTCATATCCTTAGGATTGTTTTTGCATGTATTCCAAAGTTTTGTATATTTTTTTCTGGCGAAGAGCCCTAAGCAGATGCGTAGGTACACTAGTTTTGACCTTAAAATGCGGTTGGACATAGAATTCATGGCTTCGTGTTAGGTAATTTTATTTATTAGTTTGTATCACAATGTAAACATTATAAAAAACGTCAGTATATTGTCTAAAATGTTAGGATTCAAAGACTACCCGTAGTTTTCTGATGGATCTATAATGAGATATTATATTTAAAAACAAACCTTCAGACGAACAACTAATAAATAATAATAAAAAAATACGAGTGTGCTTTAGAACACACGACTGAAGTAAATACTTCTTTAGTAATCTAAGCTAATTTTCTTTCTGGCATCGAATAAAACCATTCCAATCATCCGTGTATAAGAATCTATATTGAAGATTCGTTTGGAATGTTACCAATCATCGTGACAAATCAGACAAATTTCAATGCACTGAGTTCGCACACTCTAAACGAAAATTTGATTTATTTTATTATGGGAATTACGCTTAGAATGGCATTGTTGATTTCATTCTTACAAAGTTTAAAATAAAACTTTTTTGATGCGGATTCTAGTTAGAGAGCGACGTTTATTCACATTTGCAACAGGAAATTCAAAAAATGTTTAAAATAAATGCCAGCACCTATTCCAAACGCCATTACTATGGATTTGAACACTGTTGTTACGATTAGTGAGGAATGGACCTCAAAATTAAGTTTAATTTATTATTTTACTCAAGTCAAGCTTCTATCAAGGGAATTACGCTTAGAATAAGATTGTTGATTTAATTCTTACAAAGTTTAAAATAAAACTTTTTGCTGCGGATTCTAGTTAGAGAGCGACGTTTATTCACATTTGCAGCAGGAAATTAAAAAATTCCAATCGAAAAATTGCTAGTTATTAGTTAGATTTTAACATTTAGAATGTGAGAAACAACAACACAACTATTGTCAGCATAAATGCCAGCACCCATTCCAAAAGACATTACTATGGATTTGAGCACTGTTTTTACGATTAGATTGTGAGAAACGAGCCTCAAAATTAATTTTAATTTATTATCGTTCGCCTCCGTAACTTATATTACGCCTCTCATAACGCTGTAATTTCCGTAACGCATTCGCCAGTTTACCCCTCAGTCGATCGTGAGTAAAGAAATATTTACTTCAAAAACACCTTTCATTACATGGTTTTTAAACATAGTATATTTAACTGTTGAAAAATTACGGTACGTTCTCGTATGTATTGGGAACATGACTGTTTTGTTTCTAGTACCCTCATGTTCCACATATCCCCCTCGTTCAAAATACTAATTTATCACTGTCTTACATGGCACATTTAAAATTGCGTTTGTTTCGGTAATACATATTTATAAGTACTTGTTGCGCATATCGATTGGGAGGGGATTTGAGGATTCACTTCTCGGTACATCTTAAAGCATTGCGTTTATATTCAAGGACCTCGGTGTTGTTAATAAAACAAAATAAATACATTTTCAAAGAAAGACATACATCTTTTCGAATTACATTTTGAAATAGGAAGATACCTTTATTAATTTTATTCTATTGAGGCAGTTCCTAATTGCATCTAAATTCTGCGCCGATATCACAGAGCTAGCGCGGACGCGGCCAGGAATTCTAGCATGGTCGATCGATAAAACCTTATTTCAATACGAAGTTGACCAAATCCGCCATCTATGGTCAGTTATCAATATTTGCGAGTACTGTCTACGATTATTAATACATTTTACGACCGACGATTGATAAATTTTAGCGTAACCTCCAATATCAGAAAAGTATCAGAAAAGTAACAGAAAAGTATCAGAAAAGTATCAGAAAAGTATCAGAAAAGTATCAGAAAAGTATCAGAAAAAGATCAGAAAAGTATCAAAAATATCAGAAAAGTATCAGAAAAGTATCAGAAAAGTGTCGGTTCTATACTATCAATATACAGATATTTTTTTAAATTATGTCAGCCATTACGCAAATTTACTGGTTTATTTAATGAACGTATCGAAGCTCTTAGAGATGAAAGAATTCGTATACGCGATCCATAGATTTAAATAATGCATCTAAGCAGCAATCAATTTAATCCGTTCTATCTTTTGAGAAACGAAAATGGTTGAAATATGAATAAAGACGTCTTTAACTAATTAACTTCCATTAAGTGTCTAAAAGTAAATGCGGACTGCCAATGTTAGGTTAGCCAATAAGGTTAGTATTTCAATTTGCTTGGCGTTTAACATTTCCTAGTGTCAATTCATAGAAAATATTTTCAGAGTTGCTAGCGAATATAGATTTCTTATTTATTCCCTGTCAATATCTATGTCAATGGTGAAAGCGTGCTCGGGACATCGACATAAAATTATCGGAAGTTACGCTTATCGATCCAATATCGTAAAGTTATCGATTTCACCTTGTTAGAGCTTCTGCTCATTGATTGCGGACCCCATTGAATATAGAATAATAGTCAGTCATTGGCAAACCCGGCATCTGAAACGGCAATGTAACCAATAATTATTAACCTGAAACACTCATCCAAATTGAAAAAAATTATCATGAAAAGATACACGACGCCGACAGGACTCGAACCCGTGTCCTTCTAATTTCCGGTCAAATTCTCTACCACCGAGCTACGTAGGCTTATCTCTTACCGCCAAATAATTCAATATATACTAGAGTTTCATTCAACAATTACTGCTTATTACATTTTTTTTCACCTGCAAACAACTATCTTTATTTAATATGAGAAAGGCACTGTAAGTGCTAAATCTCCCACTAGATGGTGTCGAAACGTATAATGTCTCCTTTTTTTTGTGAAATACTTTAACTTGTCAAATATTAAATATTATTTTTTTAATTGATAAACTAATTTTAAGACAAGATTTTTATGCGTGACACAAAGGGTAACAATTAATATAAGCAACCCGAAACACTCAACCACATTGAAAAATCTCCTCTTTGTGCTATGCATAAAAATCTTTTCTTAAATATTAGTTTATCAATTAAACACATAATAAACAATGTAACCATTCACCAAATAACTATGTAGCAGACTCGCCAATTCCTCGCCCAAATAGTTTAGCAAATGAATGTACAAATAATATTGACATTTTTAATGCAACCATTTCCATGTTCAAAACTTACAAACAATTTTTTTTTACTAACTCTTGGGTAAACAAATATAAACATTAAATACCAAATGTAAAAGGCGTAAAAAAAGGAAAATAAATCAATTTGTAATAATTCGAGTTTTCGATTAATTCGCTTCACAGGTAATAGAGTCATTTACAAAATTTACATATTAAACATTAAATTCTTCACCCAAGCTTGTGATTTGAGCCAAGACACTTTGAACTAATGAAAATTAAAACCTATGTTACTAACCATCACGGTGTTTCTAGTTGGAGAAGGCAGAGAGGAAAGATCGCCATACATATTCCTATTCACATTCAAAGGCTATCGCTTGAGTGATCTATTTTACAACAAATCCAAATTTTATAAAACCTAAACAACGGAAACTAGAGCGGCGAAATACGCGATCGTGTTGGGACCAAATAACTGTATGTGGAATACTACAAAGGTAGGTACCTCCCCTAAAGCCCGCATGGTGATTATATTCAGAATGTTTTTATTATTAAAAAAAAAACAGTGAACTACTGCTAGGTATTTGTAACTAGTAAGCAATGCTTTAAAAAACAAATATATATCTCTGATGCTGGGGCCGCATTTGCGCCTATCGTCACGAAGCTTCGTGTAAACGTATTCTTTTAATTTGAAAAAAAAAATACGTTTACGCGAAGCTTCGTCCCAGCATGAAGGATAGTTTAAAATAAGATTTAAACCGTGTACCTCTTACTAATAAATATGTTTTTAATTTTACTGAACTGAAGAACAATCATTTACCACACAATAATGGTTGTTTATGAGTTGTCTAAAATGAAAAACACGATTAAGTTTGGATTGTTGTGGTAATTTTATAAAGACAAATATCAATGCGTCTAATACAAACAAAGTATAAAGGAGCACATTTAAAAATAGTGTGTAAAAAGTGAAATTAGTGCAGAAAGGGATAAAACAAATTGTTTACATATAAAAAAAAGAAAAACGCTGTGCTATAATAATAATGACAACACTGACGAAATCTTCATCAATATTAATATTAACAAATATTATAAGCAATAATTAATAGCCTGAAACACTCATCCATATTGAAAAAATCTCCAGAGAAAAGATACATGACTCGAACCCGCAACCCTCTGATTGCCGGTCAGGAGCTCTAGAGTGTTTCAGGTTAATAATTATTGCTTATAATATTTTTTACCCTTTGTGCTATGCATAAAATATCTTGTCTTAAACATTAGTTTATCAATTAAAAAAATAATCAATCTTAATATTATTTCAATTAACAGTACTCTCTTCTAAAACAATACTGCTTTACAATCATAAGTACAAAACCCATGAAATATCAACCAACACGTATGTTTGAAACATCAGATCTCAGGGAGAAAAACATATCTAACAAGCGACTTAAACTCGCCTATTGCTACGGTTTACTCGCCGGTTTCTCTATCAATGTAAGGTCTTTATTAAAGTTTGGCGTGTACTTTAACTCGCCTGTTGGAGATTTGCGTTGAGAAGAGCTTTTGAGGAGTGTTTAGCCAAAATTTCGGCTCAACACTTTGATAAGTAGGATTGGGAACAACGGCCGTTACTGTAAAAATTTTACGCCCGTGCTTCTCTCATGCTCCCTTGAAACAATTAAGCACCCTACGTGGTCTCTAATCACTTCATATTAACAGTAAATCTACAGGGTAGCTATACATTTGTAAATATTTGAAGCCACCGTGCTTAAAACTATTCCTGTAACCACAGAAAGTGTCTTCCATACAAATTTGAATGTAAAACCAATGTTCCATTTAGTCTGTCTCACTTACACTCACCAGACATCATAGATCTCCATGTTATTTTTAATTCGTAAACTTAGTTTTGTATTGGAAGTTAAAGCGCCGATTGGGGAATATTTAAATCACGTACACGCACATTTATATCTATACTAGCTTCTGCCCGCGACTTTGTCTGCGTCTAGGATTAGTACTTAGAGTATTCTATTTTATTTTCCAAGGTCCCATCTACCTTTATACCAAAATTCTTAACCTATTTATTTAAAATGTCTATAATTCTTGATTCGATTCAAAGTATAAGGCGAGTACTTCAAATAAATTCACTCATTTAAATATTTTCTAAAATAGAATTTTGATTTAACAATCAATCTTTTGAGAAAATGTCATTCTCAAATTTTGACATTTTCTATTAAACAATAATTATTATTTACAATACATTGAAAATAAATAGCTAGCTTTATAAATTATAGTCTAAATGTTCTTCTGATGTATGAGCTATATTATTGTACAGTTTCACTAAAATCCATTCAGTAAATTTTGCGTGAAAGAGTAACAAACATACATACATCCAAACAAACTTTCGCGTTTATAATATTAGTAACATAAGATATAATATAATAATATAAGATAAGATATATATAATATAAGTGTAATTTCTTGCGTTTTTCTTTATTCTATGATTAGCAAAATATCTATAAAGTATAGGATAATAATTTTCTTGTATACTGTTTTTCTTGTATCCAAAAATAACAAAATGGTTACAAATTTTAGGCCAGAAACACTATTAAAAATGCTATCTTAGAATTATGTACTACCAGCGCCTTAAATATTTCTTTTGATCCAAAATTTTGATCCAAAATTTTGATCCAATCTTTTATTTTCTTTTACTGTTTTTCTTGTATCCAAAAATAACAAGATGGTTACTAATTTTAGGCAGGACAGAGTTAGAAATATTATTAAAATTGCTATCTGATAATTGCGTACCTACTACGAGAACCTTATATTTTTCTTTTGTTCCAAAATTTTAAATTTTTTATTTTCTTGTTTTTACTACTTTTCTTGTATACTATTTTTCTTATATCTAATTTTAGATTCTAATTTTAGGCAGGACAGAGACAGAAACATTATTAAAAATGCTATCTGATAATTATGTATTACTAGCGCCTTATATATTTCATTTTTTACAAAAAAAATTATTTTCTTTTCTTTTACTGTTTTCTGTATATTCACCTCAAATACACTTTTTCTTGTATATTTGATTGTTTTGATTGTATATTAGATACTTAATTGATTGGAATTGTTTAATTCTTATATGAATCATCAAATACCTACCTAACTACCTAATATGTACGATACCTGTAAATTTGACTGTCCTAGAACGGGAGATCTACCTAATTGGACAGTCAAAATGTCAATACAATGAAAATGTATTTTTGTTATAACAAATAAATAAATAAAATATATAAATAATAATCTCGTTAAAAATTAATTATATATTTTAACTTATATGCCTTTTATGTCCATTTGACTGTTCAAATGTAACTCACCCGTGCATTTAATGTGCTGGAATGCAAATATCAAAGCATAAATGTAATTATTTCACACTGAGATAAAAATGATTCAGGAATGCACTGAAAGTGTCAGACGGCAAAGGAAAAGCAAGAACCAAATTAATAATGCAGACAGTTGAAATGCATTTTAAAAGATTTTTTATACATTTTCACATTTTAAACGTCACAGTTTTGCAGAGTTGTAACGGTCTGTAGTTTACAGGCATTTTGTCCAACATATGGAGGTCGATCGATAAAGCCCTATATCAATACGATATTGACCAAATCCGTCATCTATGGTCAGAGGCCCTGGCACGCTTGCTCTATATCGATCGGTAGGATAACTATCGGTAAATTCTCATCGTTCCCTAGCATGACTACAGATCGCCAACGAATAAGTGACAGTTCACAATGACTAAGTGTCCTTAACATATTCGAAATCAACTGTTGTTTGTACGTTAGCGATGTGCAGTTGTCCTAGGGAACGATGTGAAGTTACCGATAGTCATCCTACCGATCGATATAGAGCAAGCGTGCTAGGGCCTCAGGTATGCTAGCACGGTCGCTCGATATGAAGTTACCGACCGATTGTCGGTAACTTCTCATCGTTCCCTAGGACAACTTCAGAACTCAAACGTACAAACGACAGTTGATATCGAATATATTAAGGACACTTAGTCATTGTGAACTGTCACCTATTGGTTTGCGATCTGCAGTTGTCGTATGGAACGATGAGAATTTACCGATCGTTATCCTATTGATCGTTATAGAGCAAGCGTGCTAGGGCCTCAGGTATAGTCATTGATATCAATTTTTGAGATCACGGTCAACATTTTTTTGTAAAAAATATTCCGTCCGACGATTGATAAATTTTAGCCCGGACTGCATAGTATCAGATAATTTTCGGTTAACTGTAAATATACGCATTTATTTGTATAATGTCGTTCGTTATGCAAAATTACTGGCCTATTAATGAACGGATTTCAACTATAACGAAGCTCTTAGAAATGAAATAAGTCGTATTCGCGTCCATACTCTTAAATAATTCAACCAATACGCGACCAATTCCATTCGATCTTTGAGAAACCAAAGTGATTGAAATATTTACGGATCACTAATTAACTCCTACTTAGTGTCAAAAAATTAATGCGGACTGCCAATGCGTTAGGTTAGTATTTCATTTCAACAGTGTCAAGATAATATTTACATAATTGTTTGGCTGTCGTAGTGTCACTTAATAGAAAATAAATTCAGTGATTTTGAAGTAAAACTTCTCTACGCACGCTTGACTTGGGGAGTAAGCTGGCGAATGCATGACGAGAGCGTTACGAAAAGTGTAATCGGACGAGGCGAACGATAATAAATTTAAATATTTGTAGAAAATAAATATATGTAGATATATGTATATACATGTATATATATCATACATATAAACATACATATATATATAAATATAAGCATACACATACATATAGATGGAGCTAAAGAAGTTTTACTTCAGAGGTGTGGTCTAAAGCACACTCGTTTTTTTTTAAATAGGAAGCGCTGAGGAAAATAATTTCCCTCAGGGCCTATGACATCTTTGGGGATGCTGTGTGGATGGTGTTTTTAAGGAAAGGAAGGAGAGGAAGTTCTGGGAAGGAATAAGGTATAAGGGTTGGGTAGGAATCTGGGGTTCAGTGTGTCCAGATCATCCGCCTGATATGACCAATACAAACCTTACCCCATGAACCCGGGCACCCCTGCTTAGTCACCAAACGTAGCAAACCGCTTGGGGTGACCTATGGAAGTGGTTTTGGTTATTCAATAAATGGTTCCTGGGCGGCGGTACCCATTCTAGCCTCCCGAACTGAGTGTTGCCGACGTATGTCGATTTTACTTCCTTGCAGTAACGGTTCGGCTGTCAACGGTGAAACTGTGCTCGGTTAATCGATATAATTAATCAATGATATTGTAACGTTATCGATTTCACAATGCTAGATTTCCTAAAGATTACCAATTTCCAAATTATAATAAATATTCATAATACATATTACTGACCCGGTAAAAAAAACAATATTTTGAAGTAAAACTTCCTTACGCACGCTTGACTTAGGGGGTAAGCTGGCAAATGCGTTACAAAAAGTGTAATGCGTTACGGGTGAGGCGAACGGGCTGTATCACACTGTAGAAGCGAGAGAGAGCAGTGCGCGCGCACATTTTCATTATTTCTTCCTCCCATAGCCAGTGCATGAAGATTATTCGTAATTTCATTTCGTTCTTGACCAATTTTATAAATACTGTAGGAGCAAGAGAGCAGCTCTCTAGAAGTTTTACTTCAGTCGTATGTTTTAAAGCACACTAGTTTTTTTTAATGAAACATCATTTTCTCCACAAATAATCTGCCTATAGAATCAATTTACAGACAACTCATAAGAATGTACGACCATTATCTTCTTCTTCTTAATATGTAAAACAAAGTCGAGTTAGTTACACCATTTATAACTCAAGAACGGCTGATGTTTGATTTGTTGGATTTGTCTCCGTCCTGATTAACAGAATACCTATTAAAACATCGGAAAAATCTCTGGAAAAATAATTATGAAGAAAATAATTTTTTTCATATATTTTGTATGGAACGGCTTTTCAAATAATGTGCGTTGGTCGAAATAATTTGAATCAATTCGAACTGTCAATAGTGTAGTTTGCCGAAGAGTTCGTGCTTAGTCAACAGCTCAATTTAATTTTTTGAACTTAAGAGTATTTATTTTAAATTAATAAAAACTTAATTTAATACAGCTAATAAATTAAACACACCATTTATTGATTCTGAGGCGATACGAAGTTTGCCGGGTCAGCTAGTAGAAGATATAGAAGACCATAGAAAACTATGCTGCTGGAGAGAGATCCTTTGCTACCTCTTGCGTTGCACGTAGTGTTTGTGAGATTACGTTATAAGTTTGGGGGCAAACTGAATGATCAGATTCCAACAGCAAACTAACAAAGGCGTGAACCAACACATTACATTTAGCAACACTATTTTCAGGGATTGTTAAGTAATTACCTGAACTTAGTTGAAGTCGATATTTCCTGAATGCCGTGGAACTTCAGCCTCCGAAGTTGAGAAGTTTAGAATGCACACAACTTGCACCAATACTATGAATACATTTCTATATCAGGGCCCATGACTAGTTTCGTTTGAACGGATGTAACTTCGATAATTGAACGTACTTTGAAATTCAAACTTTAAAATGTTAATGTAAAGGTGTTGCGATATGGGGAAATATTAGCAAAAATACGTATACGAGGTGTGGCTATTAAATAACGAGACAGACGCTGTAAAACATTTTATTTTGATTTCTTACATAATTAATTATCGTCACTTTCAATATACACCCCTCCTCTCTATTCATGCGAATCTTCCAGTGTTCGAAACAGTGCTGGAAGCTTAAACGGCTGGAAGGGGTAAACTGGCGAATGCGTTACGAAAATTACAGCGTTACGAGAGGCGTAATATCGGGCGTTACGAACGTTACGGAGGCGAATGATAATAATTTTAGATTAATTTTGAGGTTCATTCTTCAAAATCTAATCGTAACAACAGTGCTCAAATCCATAGTAATGACGTTTGGAATGGGTGCTGGCATTTATTTTAAACTTTGTAAGAATTTAATCAACAATCCCATTCTAAGCGTAATTCCCATAATAAAATTAATCAAATTTTCGTTTAGAGTGTGCGAACTCAGTGCATTGAAACGACTGATTTGCCACGATGATTGGTAACAATCAAAACGAATCTTCGATATAGTTTCTTATACAATGATGATTGGAATGGTTTTATTCGATGCCAGAAAGAAAAATAGATTAGATTACTAAATATGTTTTTACTTCAGTCATGTGGTCTAAAGCACACTGTTTTTTTTTTACTATCAGTTCCTTCAGGACGCGTGCCGCTTTCTCTTTCACAGCTTCAGCGGACTCAAATATTGTTATTTTTAAAGCAGATTTCACCTTAGGGAACGGATAGAAGTCGCACGGCGTAAGATCCGGCAAATAAGGCAGCACATAAGATAGTATAGAGTGTCAGTACAAACATTTTTGCGAGCTCTTCTTAAAACGTGAGAATTTTGGGGCACCATTTTGGCACACACTTTTTTCATGATAAAAGTTGTTATGTAAAATTGGCCGAACGCATTCTTTGTCAACGTCTTCTCGGCCATCTTTAAAACGCTTAAACCACTCAATAGTACGCTCCATAAACTTTCATTGTCGTACACTTTTTTCAATAAATTTTATGTTTCAATAGCGGTTTTTCAAAGTTTCATGTGATATTTCACAACAATTCGTCGCTCTATTATTAAACTTTTTTTTTTCGGCAAAACAAAAATCAACTCTAACGCGAACGAAGACTTCGGCTATACGGATTTGTTTATAGAAGCGAGAGGTACTGCGTTCGAAAGAGAGGGCTTCACGCTAAACAGCTGTTGGTCGCTAGCATATGGCACATGTTCACTTTTTCTGCAGGAGCGGTTGTCTCGTTATTTAATAGTGATACCTCGTAGGTATACAGAGTTTGAACAATTAATTTTCTCTCTTCAAACTTCGCAAACTCACTTTGTGGCGTCATTTTTAATTAAATTAATCGAATAACTTTGTACCAACCACTATTATATAATCACAATTAGCTACAGGTTTCGAAACAGGTGGTTTTTTCGTCAGGGTAGTAATGATATTAAATAAAGAAAGAAACAAACAAGTACTAAAAAGAACTATGGACACAAATTTTATAGAGAGAGGTGATTAATTAAATAAAAAATATCGTAAAAAACAATTATTTAAAATTAAATATAAAAATTATTTTAGAATATTTTAATATTTTGTTTCTTTCGTTATTTAATGTCATTACTACTCTGACGAAGAAACCATCGGTTTCGAAACATGTAGGTAATTGTGATTATATAATAGTTTTTGATGCAAAGTTATTTGTTTAATTTAATTAATTTTCTATTTGCTTATTAAGATATTTCGTTGATAATCAGCTCCAATCGGTACCAATTATGGCGACAAGAAAATAAATCACGAAAGGATGTTAATAGTATGTACAGTAAGCTATGCATAAAGAAAATAAGTACATATTATGGTACAAATATTTAGTTGTTATAACTAAATTATAATAATTAGTATAAATGCTGAAAGCTTGTTTCTGTTTATTGTGAATACAAAGGGCGCCACCGGGTTCCTTTAGAAAATCCGGGCTTTCGGTACTGTACAGCAGAAACTTAACTACAGAGCATGGCCAATGTTTTGAATATGGTTTTGGTATGATGGTTAAATGAGAGAATATGACTATCAGTGTTATTCATTATTTTAAGCAGACATATACAGGGTGGGGCAGAGCAACTTGCTTATTTGAATTTCACGCCCTGAAGCGATGGTTGCTGTGAGGAGGATGAGGATAGACGAGATGATGAGATTGAAGTTTTATCTCCGCTGAGTTTAGATAGAATCATGGAGTGGAAGAAGGCGGAACACGCGTTGGCTGCCGAGGCATAGATGTTTTTCGATCAATTATCGCCATACAAATTTGCATTCCGTGCACATTTCAATATGGCGCCCCATGGTCGTGTTACCAGTGTGCCTATTTAATACCATAAGAAGTGCAATGACTATCCATTAATTAGCCTGATGAGTCAGGTCCTTAAAATAATACATGCCAGGATACGCAATAAGTGTGAACAGGATTTGGATGACAGTCAATTTGGCTTCAGAAATGCTTTTGGGACGCGTGAAGCATTATTGTCTATCAACGTACTATTGCAAAAGTGTCGTGACCAAAGAAAGGAAGTATTTGCCTGTTTTATTGACTACGAAAAGGCATTTGACAGGGTAAAACATGCTGACCTAATGAAAATGCTTGCGGATTGTAACATTGACACTAAAGACCAGAATTTCATTAAAAGTCTGTATTGGTTCCAAACAGCAGAAATAAGACATGGGAATGAGAGACCTAATGCAATCGCCTTTCAGCTGGAGTACGACAAGGCTGTATCCTGCCGCCACTATTGTTTAACCTCTATTCCAACTATGTCTTTAAAAGAGTCTAATGTAACACCGAGAAGGGTCTGAAGATCAACGAGTTATCATTAATAACATAAGATACGCACATGATACTGTATTACTAGCTGACAGTATCGATGACCTCCAAGACCTATTAAATCTAGTTAATAATGCTGGCGAGCAACTGGGCCTAGCAATCAATGTCAATAAAACTAAAACTCTAAGTAGCGCCCTGGTGTAAGACCATTATTCAGAAAAGAAACGTTGCTTGAAACGTGTTTGGCGACAAGGTCTGAATAGTCTAATAATTCTCCACCTTTCTTTTCCTCATCTCCTTCCCCTCCCCACTTTCCTTCAGCCTCACAACATATCCCAATCGGGGATGCCATAATCTCACTGGCTCTAGACGGAAGCAGAGACTATTGTGAGGTGTTCATATTTAAAAAATATCCAGTAAAGTTTTTACCCTGAGATATGGCAGACTACACACACGGAGAAAAATTTTATTCGAAAAAAACAATCATTTTAATAGTAAAAACGGTTAAAAACGGGACTGAAGTTCTTACGAACAAATTAACAGTGTTTCAATGTTTATTCTTACATTTTCCCGCCAATAAACATTGAAACACTGTTAATTTGTTCGTAAGAACTTCAGTCCCGTTTTTAACCTATTAAAATAATTGATTTTTCCAATAACATTGTTCCCCAATGGTCTGGAGATATCCAACCTCCTTCTTCACCTCATTTCCCTTCCCTCTATGCTCAAATTCCCAACATAATAGTTTAAATTAAGATGGGTATCCCTGTATGGTGTTTACAGAAAAGCATACATCGATGTATTTATACTAAGTCGATGCTGGCATAGTATTTAAATGTAAGGCGATTAGAGTAGAGCAACAAACTTGAGGTAAAATAGAATTAAATTGGGCTTTGCCAGTGCACTGTAAACACTACTGTTTGTTTCGAGGGTACCTACTTAAATTCAAATGCATCGCGAACATTCAGGTATTATTTAACCGACTTTTGCTACTAAAATATGTAATGTGAGGTTTCCAGTGTTGCCAACCTTTGCATAATATAGTAATTTTCGGTACCTTTCACATAGCACTCTTCTTAGGGTGAATTGCCTTATACACAAAAAAAACCTACCTGTGTAAAAAAGAGACGAAAAAATCACTTCCTCCAACTAATATTAAAAGGCAAGATAGAGGGTCGCCGGGGGCCTGGTAGGAGGCAAATGTCTTGGCTGCGAAATGTAAGAGTGTAAAATGTACATTTTAGTACATGGTATTCAGGATGCCCCCCCAAAAGACAAAGTAATCAGTTTAAGGGCTGATAGGCCGACTCATGTCTGACCAGCCACTTTTATAAAATTGCGTGAACATTACATCAGTTTTTCGAGTGCCACAACTCCAAAATTCCATATTTTAAGATTCTATTTTTTATCACGCAACCCCGAATAGCTCTGCTTTTGATCACAGTTTAAATATATACAGTGTCCGGAAATTTTTTTGGACAATCGGGAAACTGATGAATCCACATCACACAGAGTAGATACTCCGAAAAAACCTTTTTTTTTTTAAAATCTGTGTATTTAGATTTTTTTTCATTGTTTTTACTAAACACTTTGAAAAATTCCTACCTTTTTGATGCAGTGATGGATTCGCTAAAGCCCCAGTCTTTTGTGTAACTTTTCAGTAATTTATTTCTATTATTTTAAGTTATTTTTAAAAATTTATTTGCTTGTTTATAAGATATAAACAGTACATTAAATATAAGTCTTAAGGTATGTTAAATAAATTACATGGGTTTGTACCTATTACGTAAATCTGTAAAATGTCATTAGTCATTAAGTAATTTCGCCTGGGTTTTAAATCATATTTATGATGAAACTAATGAAAAGAATCAAACATTGTTTGACTAATAATAACAAAAATGAAAGACTGTGGGTGGAGAAAAAGTTACAAAATAATAGCTTTAAAATAAAAAAAAATTATGTGCCCACTAAAGTTTAATAAAACGACAAGAAATTTAATAACTTGGTTTTGTATGTTTGCAATGAACCGTGAAAAATGTCTGATTGTAATAATTTTTCGTAATGGGTATATGTTGTCATTGCGCGAGTGATTGGTGAGTTATTTGCTGCATTGGTGTTGTGGGCTTCTATAATATATGAAGAAGAGAAGTGTGCCTGGTACGCCGCATTGGAGCATTTAAACCGATGACGGGTAGTAATTCGGGACTATCAATATTATTATTAAGCAGATTATACATAAACAACGAATCTGACAATGTGCGTCTTTTTTGTAGTGTTAACATATTATTTGTAGGTTTGTTGTATTTTAAAATTAAATGTTTCCAAAATTTATTTTGAATATTTTCTTAAAAATAGAGAATATTAGCAAATTGCGTTATATTTACAAAACCAATTAAATTAACCAAATCTGAAAAATATCGATTTCAAAAACTACCGCCTCTTAAGCTTATGGTTTTCTTCAAAGTAACTTCAAATATGATTATTCTACGGTTAAACAACTGATATCCAACCAAATAATATGACCAAAAAGATTCCTTCTTCGAACTCGATTTACTCGAAAATGAAAGCTTTTTTTTATTAATATTAATTTCGTTTGTTACAGGTTTGTTTTACATGGCTTTTCGACTACCAAGCTAGGCAAATGCCCAAATCAAAAAATGTATAGCACAAAATCAGTTTTTCTGGACTTATTGGTTTGATAATTGTAGACGTGTTAATGTTGGAGATATAGTGTATTACTTTGAATATCTACACTATTAGGGGACATACATATATATTATATTAGGGGACATACAAATATTATATTAGGGGACATACATTAATTACCTGATCTGTTTTTTTTTTTTTAAATTTAGACTCCCTCCCCCTTTTGAGATTAATTGAGATTTAGTGGGAACCCCTTCCCCCCTCACGTGAGATTTTTTTTCTTACTCTCGAAATAAATGTTTTTCATAATAGCCATTTTTCAGCGGGTAAATGGGAAACTCCAAAAGAAGTGAAACATTTTTTTATTTTTTATTATCTCTATAATAATATTTAATTTTTTAAAGTTGACGTGAGATTTTTATTGCCCCCCCTCCCCCTCGGTATAATGAGATTTGGTGAGATTTTACTGGACCGCCTCCCTTTTTTTGCTCACGTAATTAATGAATGCGCCGGCCGTCGTTGTGAGAGAGAGAAGCTGGAAGTACGAGACAGGAATCATAGACATTTTTACTCCATGTAGAGCATAGATAATGACAATAGACAACTTATTAATAGACAATGTAATAACTCAAAATTTGATATAGATCCATCAGTTTCCCTCTTTTTTTACGAGTTTCCGGACACAGAGTCTATATTATATGATAATACTAGCTTCTTCCCGCGACTTCGTCTGCGTAGGATTAGTACTTCGAGTAATCTATTTTCTTTTCCTAGGTCCCATCTATGTTTATACCAAAATTCTTAACCTATTTATTTAAAATATCTGTAATTCTTGATTCGATTCAAAGTATTAGGCGAGTTCTTCAAATAAATACACCAATTTATTTTTTTTCTAAAATAGAATTTTGATAAAATACAATCATTGTTTTGCAAAATGTCATTCTCAAATTTTAACATTTTCTATTAAACAATTATTATTATTTTTAATATATTGAAAATAAATAGCTAGATTTATAAATTATAGCCTATATGTTATTCTGGTGTGTGAGCTATATTATTGTAAAGTTTCATTAAAATCCATTCAGTAAATTTTGCATGAAAGAGTAACAAACATACATACATCTATACAACCTTTTGCATTTATAATATTAGTAAGATTAAAATAATGGTTTTTGTAGAAAGCTTCTGTGTGTCCGTGAAAACCTCAACAATTCCCATTGAGATGATTACTAAATATGATTCCGCGTGCTCAGCTCCCCTATTTACCTTTTGCCGAATTAATCGGAAGCTTAGATAAGGTACGTTATTATTGGCGGCGAATGATTGTGGTATGGGTGGAACATACTATTGTCTATGCGGGCTTCCAGGGCATGTGTTATCTGCTGGCAAATATTTACCGTTCCAACGTCGGCTGACACTTTTGGTCGTGGGTCGCCAGTGCGGCTAAAGTTATACCAATTAGTTTGGATTCACCGTCACTTTGGGAATGAGAATAATAGATAAACTTTAGCACGGTGAAATCGATAAATTTACAATATCGGATCGATAGGCGTAACTTTATATCGATGTTCCGAGCAGTTTCACCATTGACAGTCGAACCGACATTGACAGGGAATAAATAAGAAATCGGTTATACGCTGGCAACACTGAAGATATTTTCTATGAATTGACACTACGAAACGTCAAACGCTAAGCAAAATATTCATAAATCGGCAATAAATGAATTGAAATACTAAAATAAATATGCATTGGCCATCAGCATCTACTTTTTAACACCAAGCGGTATTTAATTAGTTAAACAGGTCTTTAGTCATATTTCAACCACTTTAGTTTCTCAAAGATCGAACAGAATAAATTATTCGCGTCTCAGTTATTTAAGTCTGTGGATCGCGAATAAGACTTATTTCAATTCTAAAAGCTTCGTTAGTTTAACCCTGTTTCAAATAATAATAAGCAAATAATTTTGCATGACGACCGATATTACCGAAATAAAAAAAACTCTGATACAATGGATTCCGGGCTAAAATTTATCAATCGTCGGTCAGAATATCTCCCATCAATTGTTGACTGTGATCGCAAATATTGATAATTGACCACATATGACGGATTTGGTCTATATCGTATTGATATAAGGTTTTATCGATCGACCGTGCTAGAGTTCCAGGCCGCTCCGCGCTGGCTCTGTGATATCAGCGCAGAAATTAGATGCAGTTAGGAACCGCTATAATAGAATAAAATTACTATGTATCTTCCTACTTAAAGTGTAAAGAAACCAATTTTTTTTAGGTAATTAGAAAATATGTATGTCTTTCTCTCTGATGAAAACTCACCTTTCTGATTTGAAACTTGGCACATGGCATGTTTGGTGACCAGATCTGAATCGCCTTAACCCTCACAACATATTCTAATTAGTGTAACTGTTATAGTCCCACTTGACGGCCAGCGTGGTCGAGTAAAAACTATCGACTCGCAATCCGAAGGTCACGGGTTCGAACCCGGCGTGTGCGTGCGTAAATAAATTTTATTTGAGTATTAAGTGTTATTTCACAATTAATTAATTAAAATTAATGTATGGTATATTTGCGGCACGTTCCAGATTGGAAGATACTTTCAGTATCGCCCTGGCGGTACCATTCAGAATTTAAATGGCTTTAGCCGTGTTAGGTGACCACATCTGAATAGCCAGGTACTTTACCTACTTCCTTTTCCCCATATCCTTCCCCTTTCCACTATCTTCGATCTCACAACATACCCCGATTGGGGATGCCATAATCTCACTGGCTCTGGACGGGAGCAGTTGGGACTCTTGTGCGTTATTCACATTAAAACAATTTTAATTGCGTTTCATGTTCGCAATTTGATGACCATCAAGTCGAAGGTCGGCGCCATTCGAAAGTGGTCAGTAACATGAAAAAACTTATGCTCTTCATCTAGTCGTCTTCGCAACAGCTTGATTAATTGGGGTCAAACTATTCAGGTAGATTCAGACTGGGTCGACGTACGTACGCATCGCTACGCAAAACAATGCTTAGCAACCATACATTTTCTATGAAAATGGCCACAGACATCGCACGTCGCGATGCGTGTGGCCAATGTGATTCTAAAACATAAATTTTCATTGAAAATCTATGGTTGCTAAGTAGCCCAGATATTGTTAGGCGTAGCGATGCATACGTACGTCGACCGAGTCTGAATCTACCATTCACCTATTGCCGAGCTGAGCTGCAAGGTGTGAAAACGAAGCATGACAGCAGGAAGTTATGGGATTAGATGAGGATAGCGGCGTAGTGGCCAAATGTAAAGACACCTCAAAAACATCTAGAAATAATTTAATTTAATGTACGTTATTACTTATATCCCAATGAACTGTGTTGGTCTTAGAAACTAAATAAATAAAGTAGAATTCCTTAAACCAGTGTTAAATACGCATAACGCAGAGACCACCGAACAGCGTATCTTTGATAATATGCGTGCCAATCAATGAACTGATTATATGAAATTATAAAATACAACAGAAAATTACAAAATGTATATAAATATTACAAAAATTAAATATCTTATGGAAAAGTCAAATAAACTCCACAGTAGACAGTAAGAGATAGCTCTATATATATTTTTTTTAGACTTCTGTATCATTAAAAATAGTAAAAGATATATATTTTGCACTTGCACAATCTATACTAAAATATGGAATCGTATATATAAATATATATGTATACTACAAATTGAGGGGGGGGGGGTGCATTTAAATCTACGCTACTTCAACTTGAGACAATTCAAAAAATATTAATTAAAATCGCATTAAAAAAGCCCTATTACTATCCAACAACAAATGTTTTCCAAGATTTCCCGGTTCCCCCTCTTTCAAAAATTTATGACAAAATTGGACTACTTCAATTACGTAAAGAATTCTTTGATAAAAATAATATCCCACAATTAAATATTATCAAAAGAATTATTTCTGTTGGAGGACTAACCGTACCTCTCTAGTGCGAACTTCAACAGCACAGCGTCACTATATATTTAAGGGTATAAAATTATTTAACAAATTACACCTAGATATAAGAATGGAAGAAAACTATGATAATTACAAAAAAAAAATTAAATTAAAATTCTAAAATACCACCTCATTATTATTTCCTTTGTATCATTTATATTATTTTACCTTTGTATTACTTTTATTGTATTTTCTTGTGTTGTATCATTTATAACTCACCAATGTTTTTATTACTTTCGATGTATTTTCTTATAAAATTACTAATGGTTTTCAAAATAATATTTGTAATTTAAATAGATGTAAAAATATATAGTTGTCCTCTCCTAAACACAAGCATCTGCTTTATTAGGAGAGTGATTCAAATGTTATATTATATTAAGTTGTAAATATTTTAACACTAAATATGAATAAATAAATAAAAAAATAATAAGAAATACCCTTTCTATGCACAGGTACAACCACGTTGCCTAAAATAGAAGGTGTCGGGAATAAAGTTCACCAACTCCGGGAAAAGTTTCTACATGTGTATTGAAATACCTTTGTCTATTCCAAATTCGACATCGGCAGTGCTTCAAGAAGCTCTGCGGCGAATAGTTTCTGACTGCACAGTCAACAGCACAACATTTTAATTGATTGAATTTACAATTAAAGGAATATCTACCTACCTGTATTTGTGAATATATTATTTATTTTGAATTCTAATATTATTTGTTTCAATTTAAATTTTGAATTTTATGATTTAATTATAATTTTATTTTAATTTCGTTTTAATGAATTATTTTGTACAAGTTTCTGCCCGTGACTTCGTCTGCGTAGGATTAGTACTTCGAGTAATTTATTTTCTTTTCCTAGGTCCCATCTACGTTTATACCAAAATTCTTAACCTTTTTTCATTTTTTTTTTTTAAATTTTAAAAAGAAAGACAAACATTCCCGGGTTACGAATAACCCAACAACATTTAAAAACCTCCTACTACCTACACTAAGCGGAAGATCGAAGATGTTGCTTGTGTTGTGATGGAGGACTTAGCCAGCCGAGGAATCGAACACAAAACGCCTGGGTGGGACCCAAACGCAATGCCCACTCAACCACTGACCTATTTATTTAATATATGTATAATTCTCTATTCGATTCAAAGTATTAGGCGAGTACTTCAAATAAATTCGGTAATTTAAATATTTTCCAAAATAGAATTTTGATTTAACAATCATTGTTTTGCAAAATATCATTCTCAAATTTTGACGTCTTCTATTAAACTATAATTATTATTTTCAATATATTAAAAATAAATAGCTAGCTTCATAAATTATAGCCTATATGTTATTCTGATGTATGAGCTATATTATTGTAAAGTTTCATTAAAATCCATTCATTAAATTTCGATTTAAAGAGAAACAAACATACATACATCCATACCAATTTTCACGTTTATAATATTAGTAAAATATTATATTATGTTTTGTGTATTAGGTACATAAAGGCACTGCTGAAAACCAGCTACATTCAGGGAAAATCCTGAATTTATAACTGAGCATTTGTTGCACCCATTTGTTACTAGAATCATTGTTAAATACATATGATGTATAAATTTGACAAATAAATGTGATTATTGTTATTATATTGGCAGAAGTAAAAAATAAATAACGTTTTCATAATTCCATTTTTTCAATCAAAAATATTTTTCCATAAAATATGTTTGATTAACTTGTTGCCAAGTTAATATGGAATATTTCTTATTTAAGTAGTTAAATTTATTTATTTTAATTTTATTTTTTTAATAAGAAGGACAAACATTCCCGGGTTACGAATAACCCAACAACATTTGAAAATCTCCTACTGCCATTTCACTAAGCGGAATATGTTGCTTGTGTTGTGATGGAGGACTTAGCCAGCCGAGGCATCGAACACGGAACGCCTGGGTGAGACCGGTACGCGATACCCACTCAACCACTGACCGGTCAAATTAGCTTTATTATTACAAAAAATGAGTATTTAAAAAAATTAATAAAAAGTATGCATTTTACATTTTGATTTCGTTTAAATTATAGCTGGCAATGGCTGAATTGGTAGAGCGAGTAAGACGAGAGATCTGGGTGCGAGTACCAGTTGTGACCGTTATCTTTTATTATTATTCTGTATCTTGTTCATTTTCATATTTTAATTTTGATTATTATTGTTATCTTCTTCTTCAATGAAATATTACATTGAAGGGAATTACCTTCAAAAGTTAAAAATAGAGTTTTTCTAATAAAAAAATTAAATATTAAACTTGTGCACTACAACATTATAAAAATTACATTTAAGAAATAATTAATATCTTGCAACAAGAAATTTATTCACTGCTCCCCAACTTGTAAAGAAACAACATTATATCTATTACTGCAATGGAACGTTCGCCATAATGAACGAAGCCAAGTAAAATATATGAACTGGAAACATTTGCCATACTACCAAATTTAATGCCTCCACTCTCAGATAACGAGTACGCATTTGAAACAGTATCTATCACTCAAATATGTCATGCTATTTATCAAAACGATACAAGTCAGAAAACCAAAAGAATTATTACACTACCCAGCAGATCTGATGCAACGGTACATTTAAAATCGACACTCCTCTTGACAAGATGCAGATCCAATCTCTATAAAACACTCAACTAACAAACAGTGTTAGCTACTACTCGGAGTGTTCGGCCCTAAGGAAGAATAGTAAACGAGAAAATGGACATTCAAAAAAGGATTGTCCTAAACGGAATTTTAGAAAAGACCAGTAATTCCAATTTTATGATCCTCGTCGTGAAAAAAAATTCTTTAAATCTACTCCTCTAAAAAAAAAAAACATCAAAAAAGTCACCGGAGACCAAAATTTCATTTACCTTTTTTACTTAAAATAATGCCAGGAATCACTGGTTAAAGTAAGTCAAGTACGTACCTTAACACCCATGTACATATAATTATATAATCTGACATTATCTTATGTCAATCGAGAGGTTAAAGTAACTCAAGTTCGTACCTTAACACCCTGTATATTCCAGTCTTTCAAATCTGTCGGTGTTATTGTGAAAAATATCGATTTTATAAACTAGGCCTCACATTTTTTTATTTTTTTATTTATTTCTATAATTGTAAGTAAATGTACATTATACATAAATAATAGATAAATGCCAGTAGGTAGTACAAAAAAAGGTTCCAATGTAACACATGTATGGTTAAGTTGTAGTGCTTGGTGAACACCTCACTAGAAGAATCTGTGCTAAGGTGTTCGCATATTTTAAATAAAGGTTTATTTTGCCGTCATATGTAAGAACACAGCATCGTATTTGCCATTTTTATAAAATATCGCTTGACGAACAAAATACATTCATGCTTGCTTTAATTAAAACACTATAGGGTTGATTTTTTTAATGATAATATATTTCAAAATCATAACATAATATTTTAATACATTATTCCCAGTGAGTTTATTAAAACTCATTTCGGGAAGGACAACATTATTTAATTTTTACACAAGAACACGAATATAAAGGGGAGTACAAAGACGAATTTCATTAAACCCTGTATTCACTACGTGACTTAATTCCGTGTAGATTTTTAATCATTCTGAAGTTGTGGACAAGTTGTCAACGTTGCTTTTCAAAGTAAAGATGTAGTTTGCGAATAGATTTGATAGTAATGGGACAAGGTTGGATCCATGAAGAACGCCAGAAAAAATAATATAAATTATTTTCGGTAATACGCTCTGTATTTCTGGTCATGTTGGCGCAAGCTTCAAGAAATAGACACGTTAATAATATTTTCTTTACGAAAAAATCGATGATTTTTGCTCTCATGCCATACCGTATTGCTTCCGCTGTAATATAGTAGGTACATAGCTATTTGGTTATTACATACACATTCATAGATACATATTTTCATTTCGAGTGTTTTTACATTCCGCTTTGATTACCTTAAAAAAATAGAAATCTCTCGTCCATTTACGTTATTTATTAATAATAAGTATAATAACACTCGCATGAAATATGACGCTCGCTTGTTCGAACCACTAATTTATTAGTGGCCTACAGGTTCCAACAGAACATAATCTCCGGCAGAGCCGAAACCAATAGGAGATCAATATCAGGTGGCGCAAAAGTGATCACTCATCAGTGTCATCACCAAGGATTAAAGATTGTCTCATTTTTTGTAAATGGTCTATGTCATCGCGACTTTGTTATTTGAAATGTACGCAAAATACAAATTAACAAAATATTCAAGGCTATAATCCAGGAGAACGCGGATTAATTATCTTACAATAGTTATATTTATTTACAAAAAAAGTTAGATACAACTTTTTTTAAATCGAGTAAGGACTTTTGCGCCGCCTTCTGTAATCGTGTAATCAATTAATTACTCATACAAAGTGATTGTTAAATTTCCTGTTTTACTTATGTACAATAAAAATAATAGCACCCTTGAAGTCATTAAACTGCACACATATTTTTTTTTACGCACCAGACTTTAAGGTCAGGGTTTAGTTTTCCCTCATAGGAAAAACTAAACCATTTCACACACTTTTCCATAAAAATGATCATCTAGTAAATCCATGCTATGCAAGTGTAATATATAAGTATAATTAATACAAAATAATACAAGAACAACATGTTAACCTACCAGACTATTAAATGGGAAAATAATTTACCGACTCCAGGTATTTTCAGATCAGAGGGTTCGGCTCGGTGGAATTCCTAATTTGACCGATAAATCCTACTGATCCCTCAATATAAATATTTTAAAAATCTTTCATAATCCTGCATGTATTTAAAATGACTGATTTTTGCATTTTTTTATACAAATTCTTTGACTAATATGCCTAATTTTTTAATGAGAGAGCTAGGTATAATGCCAGTAGCCGAAATAACAAATTTTAATATTTTTATAGTCTGAGGATGCCAAATTCTTTTAATTTAATTTCCTAAATCTGTATACTTTCTTATTTTTTCAGAAACAGGAATTTTCACAATTGAACAATATTTTCAATATTGCATGAATTTTCGAATAGCGACATCAATGATATAACTTATTTAAACTATATCTGGTCTATTATGCCTAATTGGTCTGTCTATTAGTATAGTTTTGTAATAGTATATTTTAAAGAAATTATTTTCTAAAAATGAATTTGGTTCATATTCATAATATGGTACTATATTATGACAGTCAATCAAGTTATGTTTAATTACCAAACTTTGGTGAATTATTTTTAAAACCAGATTGTGCCTAAATGTATACTTGTACGGCGCTAATACAGAACGACCCGAAAATATATGTTCTATATTTTCCGGAAAAGCCTTACATTTTATATTTTTATATCGATTATTTTTACTATAATACATTAAAATATTTTCGCATTTTTATTCAATATAATAGTAAAATGAATCATTATCATCAACCCAAGGGAATCAATGATATCATTTTACAGGTAGATACTTAATAATAATTTTATCTTATCGGTATATTTAAGTATTAATTTCATTACAGTATATATATATTTGATAAAAAGGCACAACTAAAAGGATGATTGAATAATTCATACAAAAACGCGAACACGTTATAGTTTCCTGACTGAAATGAAATAATGTTAACTTTGGTCGGGTTATAACTTTTGATGATTATAAATTGTAAGTTCGACGAAACGTAGTTTTTTTACATTAGCTCCACATAGGTCATGAGAAAAAAATCCCTTAACCACTCGAGCGCTTTTGCCACATTATGGCACTATTTCCAAAACCTCAAATTGCTTTGTTACCGAAATGTGGCAAATTTTCAAAAAAAAATTTTTTAATAAAACGACCATGTAATATATTGTACATTCAAAATATAACAAAATAAATATTCTCTGAGATTCTTTAAAATGTTTTAAGGTTAAAGATTTAATTATATTTTTTTTATAAATCCCAAAATACGTGATAATAGACAAAAGATAGGGGAATTCATTGGCTACATAGAACTATAATCAGTTTACATGTCTCCATATTCAAATTCGGAGGTATGATTTTTATAATGTGGGCGGAAAAATTTCCTTTAGCAATCCGAGAAAAAATATTTTAATTACTCTGTCGCTCCAGTGGTTAAAGCCTGTGTCTTCTTGGGGGATGCTGTGTGGAGAGTCTTTTAAGGGAAATGAAGGACAGCTAGTTTTAGGAAGGAAAAGGTATGAGAGGTGGACAGGAATCAGTGGTTCAACGGGACCGGGAGTGACAGTCAAATTTATCCATCCTTCCGAATTCGGACCAAGACGGTGGTTCGAGAGAATTTGACTGGAGAGGTATAGATTAGGTCTCCCTCAACCAGTCTTTCAGAAGCGAACCACTTGGGGTGATCTAAGTCAGGGGTGTTGTTTATCCAATAAATGGTTCCCGGGCGGGGGTACCAATAACCGCCTCCCAAATTAAGTTATTACTCGGTACCCACTGCTCTGATTCATTTTACTGCTATCGCTATTTGTTATGGCATTATTTCAATATCTTCAACATGTGGTTGAAAAACAAGTACCGCAAAATGGGGTGACCTTGTCAATTTTCAACTTTGAAACTTAATAACCTTAAAAAAAATTGAAAAATTTTGTGTCATATTTACTTTACATGTGCTACAGAAATATGTTTAAAAGTGTTTTAGGCTTAGTAAAAAAAAAACACATGGTGATCAAAGTCGCCTTTCGGAGCTTTTACGTACTTTGTACAACAATACGCCAAATCACAAGAAGCTGTTGTAATTTATAAAATGTTTTCACAATTGTCTCTGTCTTTCTTCTTTCGAAGCGCCAATTTTATCCACGTTGCCCAAAAAAAACTTTGAAAATAAGAAAGTGAGTGGTAGCGATAATTATGAAGATTACGCAATGATCAAAATCACCCCGATTAAAAATCACCCCATTTTACGGTACCGGCGTATGTCATTAACTTATAAAATCCGGATATCCACGGTTATAACCACAGATAATAGAATACAAATTATTTTATCGTTGGTTATAAAAGTAGAAAGTATAATATAAGAATTATATTACATATATTATATAGATGAGAAAAAACAGCAAAAGCCAGTCGACCACCAAAAACTCTTACCGGATTTTCTTCGTAGTTCCACGCGCCAAACTTTTCTCGTAAACTTTTTTTATTTTGATAAAACAACACAAAACTTTGTAACTTTCGGCGATTGGGTAAAAAACTATTGGCAAACGTATCGTAAAGCAAAGATTACACAAATCAACACAAAACTATTTCCTTTTTTTAAATTTCAGGTTTAATGTAAAAAATATTTTAGTTTGGTTTTGTATTAATAGAAAGATACAAGAAAAGAGGTGTAAGTAAAATATGAATAATAAGTCACTGTATTTTTTATTTATTTTAAATCGGTTGAATCGATAAAATCGATATGTTTTGTTAATTACATTAATGGAACGATACGATAAAAGAGGTGTAAGTGTTGAATAATAAGTCACTTTGTTTTTATATTTTATTTTTAAATAGGTTAATTTGTAAAAGTGTTTTGAATCCACAGGTTCTTGTTAACGCCAGGACATCGTGCAGATTCGGTGGCAGACACGCGACCGCGGCGGTTAGCACAGAACAGGAAACAAGCAAGTAGCCAAGAACTGTGAAAAGGCTCGACCACCCTCCTCCCCCGACTCCTCCCGACGCCTCCCAACTCCCACGGCTTCCCATTTCCCATACCCGCATGTACCGCGGACCCGCGCTTCCGCCCACGCATGGCTTGGAAAGTCGACATACTGCAGTCGTAGCACTGTACCGACAACCGTTACTACCGACATAACACCATTGCATTGAAAATTTTATTTATTTGATTTTTCATATCCGTTTTTTTTCTATGCTAAATTTCATATAAATGGGCACACCAACATCAAAACAAAACACCTTACAGTGCAAGATGGATCAAAAGTAGGTCAGGTTAGGTTAGGAATAATAACATTAATTTTATATTATACTAGATTTTCAAACACTACTGGAAAAGCCATTAAAGATCTAAGACAATAGAAATAATATATCATTGAAGACGAATATAACAATAATAATCTAAATTAAAATATGAAAACGAACAAGACACAGAAAAATTAAAAAACATAATGGTCGCAACTGCGACTCAAACCCCGATCTCACGTCTTACCTCCATTGCATCCGTTTATAAAACTGCTATAATTGTCAAAGTCATATTTCAGAATTAACAATATTTTCTTCGACAATGTTTTTATTTTTTCCATATTATCGGCAGCTAAAGGGTAGGTGCCGATTTTTCTTTTTTTTTCAAGTTTTCATTTTAATCGGACGCAATGGCTTCATTGGTAGTGCGTAAGACGAGAGTTCTGGGTTCGAGTCCCAGTTGCGACCATTATATTTTATTATTTTTCTGTGTCTTTATCATTTTCATATTTAAAAAAAATATATATTATTGTTATCTTCTTCTTCAATGATATATTACATGGATGGGAATAACCTTCAAAAGTTAAAAAGAGAGTTTTCTTATACAAAAAAATACGAGTGTGCTTTAGACCATACGACTGAAGTTAATACTTTTTAGTAATCTAATCTAATTTCCTTTCAATCGAATAAAACCATTCCAATCATCAGTGTATAAAAATCTATATTGAAGATTCGTTTGGATTGTTACCAATCATCGTGACAAATCAGTGGTTTCAATGCACTGAGTTCGCACACTCTAAACGAAAATTTGATTTATTTTATTATGGGAATTACGCTTAGAATGGCATTGTTGATTTCATTCTTACAATGTTTAAAATAAATGCCAGCACCTATTCCAAACGCCTGATTTGGATTTATGGATTTGAACACTGTTGTTACGATTAGTGAGGAATGGACCTCAAAATTAATTTTAATTTATTATTTTACTCAAGTCAAGCGTGCGTAAAGAAGTATTTACTTTTAAAAAAAAACGAGTGTGCTTTAAACCACACGACTGAAGTAAAACTTCTTTAGCTCCATCTATATGTATGTCAATATATATATATATATATCTATATACATACATAACATATGGTGGGGGGAGTTAAAGGGCATACTAGGATTTTATTGAAATTATAAGGTTTTTTTCCATTTTGGTTGCCGTCGTCTTTTATGTTACTAGTAGGCATAATTACATCGGCTTTACAGATTAGTTTAATATTTATTTTGGGAATACCTTATATTAATTATTAACAAAATATTTAATTGTTGACATGTAGGTGTCTTTTAATATCGTTCTTGTATTTATGATAACATGAAATTTTTAATTGATAGTTAGATTTTAGAGGATCACATATTCACATTGAAGAAATATATTCACATTGTTCAATCATTTGGTCAAGAATGTTATGATGTTATGAATTTTATAATCTGATGGATCAGGCGTTGCGAGTTCGTCTTCGATCGAGACGTCACAGATCGAAATTTCATCCGCATCATCTGCGATAGGATTATCAGACTCATCATAAGCCTCTTTATTTCGTTTTCATCATATTCCATCATACTGGAGCAATGTGGATGGAACAGAAACAAAAAGGGCTAATCTGTTACGACACTCAAGCTCCCAGCTCCAGAAACCTTGTTAAAACTTATTTCTTGTAAATGCCAAAAGGGATGTCGGAAAGCCTGTCGATGCAGAAAAGCTGGGTTAAAATGATCCGTTATATGCACAAGTTGTAGCAGTGCTTGTAATACTTTGCAAGTTCCATCACACGATAACGACGAAGAGGAATAAACGGAGACTATTCTCGAGCAAACGTATGATCGCATATGATGGAATCGATAACGCAGAGGATTGTGATGATAAGATGACGCGGATAAAATTTCGGTCTGTAACGTCTCGGCCGATACCGAAGACGAACGATCCACCAGGAACCGCAAAGCGAAGAAGATTGTGGTAAATTTTAAAATTGTACATAAATTGTGGATTAGGCCTACAGGGGACAGATACCACGATAAAAAAAACGTGCCGCTTACTGTACCTCAAGGTGGTGTGGAGATGAGTTTGTTTAGTCAAATCGCATATTAAAGTACCAATAATATACCTATATAAAGTAAAAACGTAAACTGTAAGAATTTTTTTCTAGTTTATTTTGTACATACGTGTTTTTATCAGAGTCGAAAAGGAGATATTGTCAAGGATGGACCGCCAAACAACACGTTCTTGGCATACACTCCCAGCTTCATTCACATTCATTTATCTTCTCATACATACTATTCTATTGACTATTGGATATTAACATGGCCCGAATCTAGTTCTGATTTACTTGATCGTGCCATGTCTTCTTCGCGGGACGTCGGCTTATTCTGCCATTCACATCATTTGCATCATATATTCTCTTTGCACTCTTTTCTTAATTCAGATTTTGAGATTTATTGTCTTTAAAATCTTAACCCATATTGATCGCATAACAAATTCTGATGATAATCAAAATCACAAATTATTATTTAAGTTTAATAGGACAAATTTGCATGTCTCTCTTCGCACAGTTCTAAAAATTGCACACCTCGATTTTAATGGTGGCATGCGCGTACCCTTTCAAACAACTTCACGTACCCCTTTGGGTATGCGTACTTACTAATAGGGAACCACTGGTCTACTTAAAGTATAAAATTAGCAATTATTATAAGCAAATATATTAGCCTGAAACACTCATCTATATTGAAAACTCTCCCGAGAAAAGATATATGTCGCCGACGGGACTCGAACCCGCACCCCTCTGTTTGCCGGACAGGAGCTCTACCATTAAGCTACGGCGGGATGCCTCCTACCCGCCAAATGATTCAATATATACCTAGTGTTTCATTCAACAATTATCGCTTATTATATTTTTTTTTTTTTCACCTGCAAACAACCAACTTTATTTTTATATGAGAAAGGCATGTAAGTGCTAACTCTCTCACTAGGTGGCGTCGAGACATATTATATCTACATTAATTTTAGGTGAAAATACTTTAACTCGTCAAATATTGATTATTTTTTTTAATTGATAAACTAATGTTTAAGACAAGATTTTTTATGCACAGAGGGTAACAATTATTATAAGCAATAATTATTAGCCTGAAACACTCATCAATATTGAAAACTCTCCCGAGAAAAGATGTATGCGGGTTCGAGTCCCGTCGGCGACATATATCTTTTCTCGGGACAGTTTTCAATATTGATGAGTGTTTCAGGCTAATAATTATTGCTTATAATAATTGTTACCCTTTGTGCTATGCATAAAATATCTTGTCAAACATTAGTTTATCAATTTAAAAAAATAATGAATATAAAATTAGGTTTGCCGAAAAAATAGTAATAATTGAATTTTTTATATATTTAACATCAATATGTATAAAAGTCTGCCAAGGTCGAAAACTTGGATTTATTTTATATGACCTACATTATGTATAACATAGAAAAAAATTATTTCTACCTCATTTGACGCGAAGCAGGATGCTGCTTATCATTGTACTATAATGTAATGGAGGACTTTTTAAAATGTATTTGGAATGGATGGCCATTCTCATGTAAATAATAATTATTTCATTTATTTAAATCTATTAATCAAAATGTGTTCCATGAAAATTGATCCGACGACAGTAGTTCCCCCGAACAAATCATCCGCTCGATATGTGACCTCCCCAGGCAGTTGATCCTTCTGCCAATTGATCCATCTGACATTTGATCCCCTAAAAGATTATTTCTTCAAGTGAGTGTGCAAAGAGGATATACTGCTGTACAACCAAAGTCGATGTACTTATATACGCAAACGTTTTGAGTGGAAATCTGCTACATAAATATTTTTGCTAACAATAATTCTGAGTTCCGAATAACACAATTATCATCGGATCAATTGTCGGGTCACCATCAAAATGCATGCATTGTTACTTCGCGAGGTGTCTAAATCTGTGTTGTGAAATATATTACATATCTTTATATTAAATTAAGCATAACTTCATGAATTGATTACACGTTTTTACCTAAATGAAGTGCACTTTTATTATAATCTTGATCAGATATATTTTTATCTTTACGCGCGAGCTGATTTATCTGTATCTACGTTAGAACTCGTCGAAACTCGTATAAACTCGATTGTCACGTTTACAAGTTGTTCGGCAGAGGAAATGGCAAAAAAACTGTCTACACTCGCCAATAAGCGCCTTGTTGCACTATTTTTTATAAGAAAATATACATTTTTCACTCACCTGTTAAGAAAATTAAATAATAATTGAAACATTAGTTTTAACTTCAAATTTCAAAATTGGGGCTAGACAAATAAAATGGAAACTAAATAAAACATTATCAGCCTTATTAATCAAAAAGCACTTAACGACCGTTAAACGGTGTTTTGTAGCACGTTATGTAAAGTCTATACATATTTTACAACAAAACCTAACTAATAGAGTAATTGAACATAATTGAATTTTTCTGTTGGCCACCCTGAACATCAGTGCGTCTGCGCATGTGCCGTCCGCCATTTTTTTTGTTCACTTGCGAAGGCAAAATAACAGTTTTGACATATGAGATTTTACGTGATGTTTTTATGCATAATTTCTATCCTAATGACCAATTCACTAGTACAATAGTATTCAACATAATTACTACTATTTGTATTATTTTTGACAATATCATGTTGTCCTTTAATAACATAATGTTGTTAATTTAATTCTGTGAACATACAAATGATTATATTTTAGTAAATAAAGATAATATTAGCGAAACTCAATCCAACATCTGAAACCGAAAAATCGGAAAAAAGATACGGATTAATTAAAATATTATAATTTATGGTTTAACTCATTAAGTTAAATTATTAAAAATAAAAATTAGGTACAGGTTATTTCGGAAACGCAATTTTTTTTTTCCGCGTGAGTTCAATAAAACTTACATAAACATAATGTTAATAAGAACATACATGTATTATTTTTCTGTGTTTTAATAGAAAAGTCCTTTGAGACTCGTGACTGCTTTTCAGGAAGGACATCTTGGAGTGCTCTTAGACTTGCTTCAGTGTCGTTCAGTATCTGGACTGAGGACACTGGGATACTGTCACTCTCCTTTTCCGATATTTTTTAATAGGCCGATCATTTTTTTTCTTCTTATTTGCTTACTTAGTAGTACTTAATTTGATTTTATATGTTTTGAAATTAGATAAGTCTAATATTCTTTTTTATAACATGTCCTTCTAATATTATTTTAATATTGTATTCCTTTTAGTATGTAAACGACAAATAAGCAATTATCAATAGCATCAATTGGCGTAAATTAATGTAACCAATCCGACGGTAGCGGATTCAAATCCCAAAAAAATTGATTTCATTGATTTTTTTTATTTCACAAATTAATCATATCAAATAAAATAAGGTATATTTGCCGCAGGTTCCAGAGTGAAAGATACTCTCAGTATTTCAGATTGATAGATCCTAAGCGAAAGCCAAACACTAATTATTCCTTAAAATAATTGTTAGATATATGCTATGCATAAAAAGTCTTATCTTAAACATTAGTTTATCAATTAAAAATGATCAATATTTGACATGTTAAAGTCCTTCACTAAAAAAGGTAGACATATTATGTCTCGACGCCACCTAGTGAGAGAGTTAGCACTTACATGCCTTTCTCATATAAAAATAAAGTTAATTGTTTGCAGATAAAAAAATGTAATAAGCGGTAGTTGTTGAATGAAACACTAGTATATATTGAATCATTTGGCGGGTAAGAGGTAACCAGCCCTAGCTCAGTGGATCAGAGCACCTGACCTGACATCAGAAGGACACGAGTTATAATACATTCGGAGTATCTGGGCCTAAGGCTTAGAATAAACTCCTTCCGGAAATAAAATGCATAACGAGGCCAACATAATATTATGTTGCCTGAGAGCTTAATTGTCCAATCTCGATTTTAGTTTATGTTCAATCTTCATAATTAAAAATCAAGTATCAAAAACGATAATTACTCACTCAACAAATATAATTATTTAAATTTACGAGACCTTTACCTTTACGGGAGTAGCTTCATCTTAAACACCTATCATGTTTCATTGAAATAATCAAAGAAAACCTCCTCCTCCCGTAAAACTTCCAAATGGTCGTTTGGACAATTAAGCACGCAGGCGACGAAAGGTCCAAACTAAAAACCTCATTTTATTCTCTCATACCCTTATATTAAATATACACACAATATATCCCCTTAACACAGTTTATTAGTAGTATTGTTGCCTCTGTTAGGCTCTGTTATTAGTTGCGGAACTTTTCTTTAGCGGAGGCGAAGAGCGAAAGAGCGGAATAGGAATATTGATGCAGAGATGTTTCTGCGTTGAGGATCAATTGATGACTGGATGTGGGTAATAAGAAATGAAAGTTTTTAACTCTCGTAAAGGTAAACATGTTTAGTTTATAATTTGAAATATATATTATCATGTTAATTTAAGTGCCTACCTTTATGATTGTAATCATTAAAAATAAAAATCTATCTGAGAGTATTATTCTTGTATTGCCTACAATACATCTAAATCACATTTTTCCTATTTTATTAACATAATCCGAAGCCTTATACAGCAATCTGTCTCTTACCGAGTGACGAATCACATTTAGGGAAAAATATATTCAAATTCTTGTATTGTATTCAAATTATTGTAGCGCCCATCGTAATTATTTTTTCCCAAACACATTCATTAAAAAAAGTATTATTATTAAAATATAAAGCAGGTTAAATAATGGCTTTTCTAATAACATGTGTCCCCGATTATGTCATCTGCGTGCAAACTGTACCTAAATTTCTCTAAATAAACAGTGTTAATTTCAAGTGACCTACCGGGTAAGTAGGAGAGTAGAATAAAAAATAAAATAATTTTTTTTTTTTTTGCCAGCATGGCATGGCGTTAATTGGTCAAATGTATTGTACATATACATATACATGTACATATACATATAGGTCAGAAAATTAAGTGAATTATACTTTTACCATGCAACATTACAAATTTACAAAGATAATATTCAAAATAAAACTGCACCATTTAAAAATAACAAAAATCTTAGACAAACATCAATACTTCCTACTCCAAAATGTAAAAAAACAATTGGACAATTAAATCATAAATATCTCGGAGTAAAATTCTTCAATTCATTACCAGAAAATATTAGAAACATGAATACCAATATAAAAAAATTTAAAACTCACCTTAAAAAGCACACTCAAAACCTGAACTAAATCATAACAAATAAAAACTAT
Source organism: Limnephilus auricula (assembly GCA_951813805.1). NCBI lineage: Eukaryota > Metazoa > Arthropoda > Insecta > Trichoptera > Limnephilidae > Limnephilus > Limnephilus auricula. The sequence goes on from OX638391.1 coordinate 7,116,829, forward strand.
AAAATAACACCCCTCCCCCCATACACACAAGCCCTGCTTTTTTATGGGGGTACATCAAACATATATATTATATAATTAATTAGTGTATAAAATGTATTTGTAATTTATGTATCTTTTTTGAATTATTAATAAAAAATTTAAAAAAAATAAAAATATATAGTTTGGTATCACTGATCGAAGAACCGGTGTATGCAATATTTTAAGCCATAAGTAATTAGAGTAAGTTGCAGAAATATATTATAAATTTGTACAGCGCCCTTGAGGTGATTTTTCACAAAAAACGGCGCGATATAAATAATTTAAATATTATTATTATCATTCTGGTCTGAAGATCTGGACAATGGACACATCTGTTACGAAACACAGCTACAGCCATTATAAGGGGCCGCTCTCCCAGTTTCTACCGATTTCTTACATGTTTTCCTTAAGCTTTTGAAGTTTTTAAGCACTTAAAATAAATGCAATTTTTTAAAGATATTATCTATACATTCATTCCCCACGCTGAAACGGTAATTATTTGAAATTCCCTCGATAGAAATAAATCGCAAAGTATGCTCCGAAAATTATTATTAACATAATATTATGTTAATATAGTCGTTTTAATAATTTATTTTTTTTTTAAATTTGCCTCATTTTGGCAACTATAAAATATTATTAACATAATATTAATTTTTTTTCTCAAAATTTGCCACATTTTGGCAACAAAGCAATCATCCGAGGTTTTGTAAATAGTGTTATAATGTGGAAAAAGCGCTCGAGTCGTTAAGTAAATAGCATTTAAACAAAACAAAAAACATTTATTTTATTTGCAAGCAGGAAATCGAACTGTACTAACAATATTACCTTTGAATATCGAAGGACCTTTGAAATGCATGTGTGTAGTTTTTAACCACTACACAAGTAGAAAATATGCACATACAGGTAAGGAAAGGAAATAAATTACTTACTACGGAACGCTTTTTCTGTCGAGCTGGTTCACGAATTGCACTGCATTTATAGCGGAAATATTTGTATTAGTTGCGGTACTTTTCTTTAGCGGCGGTGAAGAGCGAAAGAGCGGAATAGGAATATTGATTCAGGGATGTTTCTGTGTTGAGGATCGATTGATTTCTGGATGTGGGAAATAAGTAGAAGTAAGTAGGTTCGTAAATGTAACAATACTATCTACAAGTACAACAGTTCATGACATATAGATATATACCATAGGTAAGTGTAGCTGTGCTTTGCGTAAAGGCCGAACCCTAAAATAAACATCGTAAAACAAATAATTCAGTCAAATTGCACATCGGTGCAGTGATCCAAATGTAATAATAAAAGTCAAATAAACAGTCGTATGTCGAAAATGCATTACCCGTACATAATGTTCGGTAAATATAACACAGTGGTAGGACATCCCAGCCGTGGGTTTAAATATCCGGTTGGTGGTATCATGGCGGAAAAGTGAGTGTGGGGAGAGGCGATATTATACGATTACCCGTTGTGTCCAAACGGATGGCACTACTGGAGTTGAAAAGCGGTGAATAAAATATTAAACTGAAACATAGCTGCACGTGCATGGATGACAATGAATAAATCAACAAACACTAAATTTATTTATATTTTTTTATTATTTATATTATTTGTAAAAGTAGACTTTTTGACAATATCAGTATCATAAATTTTAATATAAAATAATATTACGTTTAGAAAAAAACTCTTGCCGCCGAGGGGCTGTCAGAAAATAGCAAAGGCATTTGTACCACTTATCCAGTGTATAATAATAATAAAAACCTTAATTTGTCAATAGATTTTTACAAATTTATACACCTTTTTTTATTTTATTTGGAAAACCAACATTAACAATATATTAATTACAATGTGTGACAAAATATGTGCAAATTACTCGACCAATAATAGGTTTTCTGTGAAGTATCTTTATTATGTCTTATGATATGCATATATATGTCCGTGTGATTATATGTTTGTGTATATATGTAAGCATACTTGTGTGTATATGCGTGCAGGTACATGTATACGTACGAATATATATTTTTATCTTCTTCTTCGATGGCGTTACAGCCCATATCGAGCTTTGGCCTCCCGCAACATTCGCCTCCAACTCCTCCTGTCAGCAGTTTACTTCCAGTTTGTTACCTGGAGAAGCTGTGCCGATAGATATTTTTATACATATAACTATTGAAGAGACAATTTGAATATATTAGTTCTTTTTTTCACTCTTGATGATGTGTCAATTTTCATGTACAACTTTTATCTTTTTTTATATTTGAATTATTACCCGTCTCAGAACAGACATCGTCTAGTGAGGCGGGTATCTTACTTGTTTATAAAATATTATATTACCTTAATAAACGCCGGGTTGCCGGCAATGAAAATTATTTTGTGTAAACAAAGAAAAAGAGTTACATTAGCCTATGGGGATGGGATGGTGGGAGGGAGGGGAAAGGGATGGATCTATTCTGTATAATAAGTAGCGTGTATGTAATGTATGTATGTAGTTATAGTAAAGTATCGGGAGTTCGACTGTGGAACTTTAAGGCGTAGAGTTAAAAATGTCAAATTGTGTATCGTATGTATTGAAAATGTATGATGCACGATAAATGAATGAGTTTTCCTTAGAATGGTGTTGCACCTGAATATTTTTTTGAATATTCTTATGTATTATTTTCCTAATGAACCCTGCCAAATAAATTTTCACAATTGAATTAGCTTAAATTTGACGAAACTAATGTTTCTATGCACACAAATTTGTGTATAAAAACTGATATCGAAGTCGGCAGAGAAAAATAAAGTCAAGAAGAAAAAAAAAGTTTCATATTGACATCTTGCGGTGGAAACCTGAACTAAACTGAATCCACGCCAGTAACAAAGACGATAAAGAAAGTATTTTTAAGTCGCAATCAGCCGGCAATTTTTATTAACTATTCATCCAAGTCTGTCCAAGAACCGCACCCAAGATAAGTTTTAAAGATAGCTTTCCAAGCAAAAAAATCTTCTTTCGCCATGTTTTTGGTAAAGGTAAAATCGTGAATATGCGTAACTTACAAGTCAACAACATTATCTCAGTTTGATATATGTATATTAAAACATATTTGTATTATAAAAATTGTTTGTGATAAATCCTTTGCGGTTTTTAAAAATTATTTATCCTTGCTACAGCATCCCGATGAGTAATATAACTCATTTTAGGACGGGAGGAATCACAAAAAATCAATGGGAGGTATAACGTCTCCGTCTCCGGATATGCCTACCATCGCCGAGTCTCTCAAACCTGTGAGCCACCAATAAATGGGCAACTTCCCAAATAACGGTCGAACAATTATTATTTTTGTTTGTGTTTTTATATAATGAATAGTTTTACTACTTATGCGTATGATTGTGTTATTATTGTTTTATTATTCTTTTTTAATTATGTTACAACAATAATACCCGTTCACGGTTGATGTTCTTCGTGAAATCGTGTAGTTTCTTCGACTTGTTTGTTTGTGTAAGTCATCTCGTATATGGAACAAGAGACGATATCTATTTTTCCTCCTTCATTAATAAATCCCTTCCTACAGCCTTTTTCGTATCCCGCCTCACAACCCTGCCCAACCGGGTGTCCCTTCCTTTACTTTAATATACAAAAGTGTTAATATACTTCTTTTTAAGTCGTTTTCTTATTACTGAGAATCGTGAACCCCCACTCCACTCTCCATTGTGGAAAAGGCTCCTCCACATAAAGATGGCTTGTTTAGATGATATATAATATAGACATTTTGCATGTAACTGCATCCAAACTCTGCCAAGGTCAAAGTCAATCGGTGACCATTCAAATGACAAATCTATGAAAATAGCAGGTGGAATAGACAAAATGGGTAGGTAAAATATCTGTATTAAAAACGTTTTTCGTTCGTCACTGGGCTAATTTATGTTTCTATGCTCTGTTTTCTTTTTAGGGCACCTCAAGATTTACTTTTTTTTTTTTTACATTAGGTCCACACAGGAGGCCCTGAGGAGAATATTAATTTCCCTCGCGGCCTATGTCATCTTTGGGGATGCTGTGTGGAGGATATTTTTAAGGAAAGGAAGGAGAGAAAGTTCTGGGAAGGAAAAAGGTGTAAGGGTTGGGTAGGAATCTGGGGTTCAGTGTGTCTAGATCATCCGCCGCCAAGACCTAGACAATGAACCCCATGAACCCGGGCACCCCTGCTAAGTCACCAAACGTAGCGAACCACTTGGGGTGACCTATGGCAGAGGTGTTGGTTATCCAATAATTGGTTCCCGGGGCGGCGGTACCCATTCCTGCCTCCCAAATTGGCATGGCGTGAACTCATTTAACTTTTAGTTAGGGAGTTATGACTGATTCTGTGCCTTCTGTGGTCGCGCACAGTGAATTTCGAGGCTCTCATCCGACCTCGCTAACGCAAGTGTACGATAACGTAAGCTCGCTAACAAGCAACGGACAGGGTAGATTTTTGAAATATATAGGCCATTTTTTGTCACAACTCTTGGGCCACGAAATGTATTTAAATATTTGGCGACCTTATATCTCTGGTAGGACCTTAGTTTAGGAGCTATTTATACACAAAATCTGAGGTCAATCAGCCGACCGGTTGTCGAGATATCGTAAATGTCAATTTGAGATTTTTTTACAAATATTTCACTAAGTTTATATAGAATATTTTTATACTTGGCGTTTAATCAGCCAACCCACAGCCATGCACAGCTCCTCTTGTAAAATGAATTGCGGTAAGATGGGGATTTTCTACTTCAGATTTATTTTTCACTTCACGTTCTTGTTTCTTTCTTACTATCTACTTCTCAGCTACCCGCACAATTGCATTTCGGCCGCGCTTCCCAGCCATAAGTACCTACTCGTTATAAGTTCTGAAGCCCAGCTAATTTTATAAATATCGCTATTCGCTTTCGACATGTATTTTAAGGAAAGTGTAGAACGTAATATAATAATTGGTGGCTTGTAATATTATTTTCAAATAAGTCACCAATATATACCTACTAGCGAAGTCGCGGTAGCATTCCCGTACGTAAAAATAGCTTATTATTATAAAATTTATGAAATAAGTTTTAAAGGTCATTGGGTGCGCGGCAGGTTTCATACAAAACGTAGTTTTGGATTTTATGCCAAAATACCCAACCAAACCGAAAAAATATTTTTGTAATCAAAAATTATGTCAAATATCGATCTCGGATAGGAGCTACTTTATTTATATTTGCTTTAATTTTTAAAATATAGGCTATTAAATATTTTATGATTTTAGAGGCAACTTGGACAATTTTTTGAGAGTAAACATTTAAAAAAATATTTTTTGCTACGTTTTTTTTTTTAATATGATGAAATAAAATTTAAAGTATTGTTTTTTTTTAGAAACAATTTTTTATGAGTGTAAATTTAAATTACAAATTACCTTTTTACAACCGACCAAAAACTTGTCGTTTATATTTTAAAATTACTACCCAAAGAAACGCATTTTTAACAGTTATTTATTTTTTTATAATATTTTTCATTATTTTAGAACTATGTATTAAGCAGACTTTTTTTTAATAATTATAAATAACTCACAAAAAATTCCAAAGTTGCTTCCAAAATGAACTAAAACTGATTTCTTTAATTACCTATACGTCATCATTAATTTAGAGAAAAAAATAGCTACTATCCGAGATCGACATTAAACCTACCTTTTTATTACAAAAATAATTTTTCAGTTTGGTTGGGTATTGTGGAGTCAAATCCAAAACTACGTTTTGTATGAAAGCGGCCGCGCAGCCGTTCCTCTTAAGAGGCTAGACTTTGAACCACATGCGGAACACCCGCATCTGTCATTCTGTCCCGCTCACAATAAGCTCACGCACACTTACAATACATGCGAATGCGAAATGTGCGAATGAGACAACGCTCAAATTTACCTACAGAAATCGCTCGAAAAGGGGTTTACGGAGAATACACTTTTCTACACCGAAACTTTCACGAAATTGAAATTTTAAAGAACATATATTTTTTAGAAAGAAGAAGCTACGTCGGTAGGTTTTTATAATTTTATAATTCTTTATGAGAGTTGAGTTAGCAGCACTTTTTCCTTAAATAATATTTTTTGATAAATCGTACATGTTTGACAGTGAATGTTTACGTTAATACGAAACGCATCGAAAATTCGAAAACATACCGACATAGTTTTCACCCTCTAGAAGGCAGTATAAAAAATATATTCATTTTGTGCAATTTTCGATGTAGAAAAGTGTTTTTTCCCGGGCGTCCTTTTTGTATGTTAGTAAAAAAATGTCAGTACCAAAAACCACGATAGAGGATTGACTCCTAAATATCACTTAGGCAAAAAAAAAACCAAATTGCTAATAAACTTGACGAGGAAGGACCCCGAGAATCTGCTAAAAAACATATTTTTTGATATTTCTTGGGCATTAACTATGTTACAATTTCTAGACAAGTTGTTTGAAGAGTTTTATTTCACGTGAGTACATTTGTTAATTATTTTTTTTTAAATTTTAATTACGATTTCATGTACATATGTTACTTCATTTTTATTTATTCTACCGGTTTCAAACCACCCGTGTCTACAAAATAAACTTGATTTGAACATTGTCTTATTTTTCCTTTAATTTAATTTTTTTCTTTTTTTCTAATCGCACACTAATTACAATTTCCGAACTTACTGATTAATAAATTTTAAAATTTTAAAAACATTTTATTAAAAAAATAAGACACGTTACTTACAACTCAACTCAGTATAGTAATACCGACCAAAACATGAATATTTCTATATGTCTAGATAGGAGTTAATGCGACGCCCCCTACCACACTCGATCGAAAGGATTGATAGGATAACTTTCGGTAATTTCTTGTCGTTCCCTAGGACAACGCCAGATCGCTAATGACAAACAACAGCTGAAATCGAACGTATTCAGATCACTTCGTGGTTGGGCATTTACACAATACATAGCTACACTTACCTACATACATCTATATGAACCTATACACATACATGAACTGCTGTACTTGTAGTTAGTATTGTCACATTTCCTTCTTACCCTTCTCTATAGACCAGCCAATCTTTCCATTACCCGCATTGTTCAATAATCGACTCTCAATGTAAACATCCGCATCCACAATCTGCTCTCTTTCGCTATTCAAAGAAACGTACCGCAACAAATATTTTCGCTATAAAGTGCAAGCTAAAATCGGTTAACTTTTTATACTAGACTTGTGCAGTGGTTTAATCACATACACATTTCAAAGGTCCTTTGACATTTAAAATTCACATAAAACACACATCACTTAGTCATTTTGAAGTGTGACTTATTCGTTGGCGATTTGCAGTCATGCTAGGGAACGATGTAAAGTTACCGAAAGTTATCTTATAAATCCTTATCGATCGAGGGTGTTAGGGGGCCAGTCCAAGCATAACTTGAATACAATTACTTGAAATTATGTGTGTATCGCATACGATACACAATATAATGTTTGATAACGCTAGCTACGACAATTGCTTTGCAATTGCTCTCTGATTTTTTTTTATTATATCAGGTAGAAAAGAACTAGCTTTGATCCCAAGAAATATAAATATTTGAAAATATGAACCTCCGCCAACACCACCTTGCGCACAACTGTGACCACCTATACCACCACCACCTTGCGCACAACCGTGCCCGCCACAATAGTAAAATAAAAATTATTAATAACCAAATATTTTTTTAAATAACCATTTCTTTTTTTTTCATATTGATACCTTTATTTTTAATTATTATTTTTTTTTAATTTACTTTACAACCGGATTATTTTTGTTAATTTAAAAAATATATATATATGTTTAATGTAATGTTTACATATTAGAAAATAATTTTTGTATTTTATTTATATAATTGTTTTTTATGATATTTTTAATTAATTAATCACCACTCTCTATAATATTTTGTCTATTGTTCATTATGTCTGTACTTTTTTGTTTCTTTTGTCATATTTATCCATGTTATTATCCTGACGAAGAAACCATCGGTTTTGAATCATGTAGATATTATAACATGTGATTAGTGGTTCACACAAAGTAATTACTTTCATTTAATTAAAATGATGTCACAAAGTAATTTTGCGAAGGTTGAAGAAATAAATTTACCTTTAATATGAAATATTTGAATACAATCATAAATAAGTTTTAAAAATGGTTCACTTTACGTTTTTTCTAACTGATATTACTCTTAACGAAAAAAAGAAAATTACAAACATATTTTATTACACAAATATGAAACGTTATGATCACCTAACTTTTTTGTCATTTCACAAAAAAGTAATTAATAAAAGTTTATAAATTCTTAAATCCATTCATTTTTTTTCAGATTATGATCTGCAAACTTTGTTTTCACAAAAGTGCACATTATACGCGTCGTTCATTATAATCATGTAAACGTGTCGCATATCTCAACGAATTCAAATAATAACTTCATTCTTACGTACAAAATTATACACGTTTGCAAAACCTAACGCATACCAACGCTAGTATTTAACGTACAAGATAAATTTTCTGCGCTATAAGCATTTTTCCTTTTTTTGATGAAATTTCTAAATAGTTGAAAATTTTGTCTATCTAGTCTAACAGAGAGGTCAATTCAGAAGGTTGCTGACGGTTTCACCTCTTCCTACCATTCCATGAAAATGTGAGCGTCCCACAAGGATTGGTTCTTACACATCAAAGCCTTTTGTAGTGTGCATAACAGCATACAACAAGGAATTTACCCAAAAATATATTAAAATATAATAATAACCCCTTTTTTCAAATCAGAAATTACATCTGACATCTCGAACTACCGTCCCATATCTATTGTATCAAACGTAGCAAAAATATTTGAAAAAGTCACAATTAACTAAACATATCACTTCAAATAAAATTATTAATGATAACCAATTCGGCTTCAGTAAAAATTTAGGTACGCAAGATGCAATTCCAAAAGTAACCCCTATAATATTATATTATGCTCTTGACTCGGAAAATAAGTGTTTAAGTATCGATCTCATCGATCTCATCGATCATATTGCACAAACTGTAAATAGAATATTCCTCAAACTAAGAAATATTCTACATAAAACTATGCTACTAAAGGTTTACTATGCATTAGCCCAATTAGTTATACAATACGGAATAATAGGCTGGGGAGGAGCGTATAAAACCAACTTAACCCCACTTGAAATAGTACATAGAAGACTCATCAAAATTATTCGAAAGAAACCTTGGACTACTCAACCCAAAAATTATTCGATGAATTCAAAGTATTACCACTAAATGAAATTTATCAAAAAAACGCATTACTTCAAATCCACCCAAATAAACGAACAACAAAGTCTTGTAGCACCAGACCGAGAATCTTAGGACCAATAATAATCCCTAAACTTAATACTACAACAGCCCAACATCATTACACCTACTCTTGCCATAAAATGCTTTAACGAACTCTGTAAAGAAATCCAATCCGAGAGGAATTATGACATTTTTAATCAAAAACTTAAAAAACCATTTACTATTAACTAGATTTAAATATGTGTTACGATGTGCCAACTTATATTTCCATTATGTACAAAAAAAATGCCCAATTATATTTTCTCTATGCATAAAAATATTCATTACGTTAAAAAAAAAATGCCGACTTACATATTCTTTATGCATAAAAAAAATGCACGGGTGTGTAGTAGTTCTACATGCATGCAAATTGTAACAACTGTTAAGTATGTATAGTACTGTCTTATAGTAAACTCTTCAGATCCACTAATATCCAGTTTGCGGAAATTACCAAGTGTATTGCCTTCATTAATTCAACATTATTATATTCATATTTGAACAGCGTGACCAAAACTGCTCTCTATAATAATATCGAAAAGTAAAAAAAGTGGCTATGAAACATATTTGATTTATTGTTCGCAGAAATATTAAAACATTTTCAGTTTTCGATGAAGGGTAAATAATGTGCACATATATGTTATAATTATACTTTTAAGAGCGAAAAAATAGCTGTTTAGCATTGAGAACATGACGGAGGTGCACAGAATAGTGGGCAGGGTGGTGGTGGTGGAGGGCAAGGCTTAGCGCACGGTGGGGGTGGAGGTGGAGGGCATGGCTCATAACAAGGTGGTGGTGGTGGAGGGCATGGCTCCGCACAAGGTGGTGATGGAACCGCACAGACTTGTTGGCACGGTGGTGGTGGAGGTGGAGGGCATGACTCAGCACAAGGAGGTGATGGAGCCGCACAGGCTTTTAGGCACGGTGGTGGTGGAGGTGCTGGGCATGGCTCAGCACAAGATGGTTGTGGTGGAAGGCATGGCTCAGCACAAGGAGGTGATGGAGCCGCACAGGCTTGTTGGCACGGTGGTGGTGGAGGTGGTGGGCAAGGCTGAGCACAAGGTGGTGGTGGAGGTGAAGGGCATGGCTCAGAACAAGGTGGTGGTGGTGGTGGACATGGCTCCGCACAAGGTGGTGATGGAACCGCACATACTTGTTGGCACGGTGGTGGTGGAGGTGGAGGTGGAGGGCATGACTCAGCACAAGGAGGTGATGGAGCCGCACGGGCTTGTAGGCACGGTGGTGGTGGAGGTGGTGGGCATGGCTCAGCACAAGATGGTTGTGGTGGAAGGCATGGCTCAGCACAAGGAGGTGATGGAGCCGCACAGGCTTGTTGGCACGGTGGTGGTGGAGGTGGTGGGCAAGGCTGAGCACAAGGTGGTGGTGGAGGTGGAGGGCATGGCTCAGAACAAGGTGGTGGTGGTGGTGGGCATGGCTCCGAACAAGGTGGTGGTGGAGCCGCACAGGCTTGTTGGCACGGTCGTGCTGGAGGTGGTGGGCAAGGCTGAGTGCATAGTGGTGGTGGAGATGGAGGGCATTGATCAGCACAAGGTTGTAGTGGAGCCGCACAGGCTTGTTGGCACGGTGGTTGTGGAGGTGGTTGGCAAGGCTGAGCACAAGGTGGTGGTGGAGGTTGAGGGCATGGCTCAGCACAAGATGGTGGCGATGGTGGATGGCATAGCTCAGCACAAGAAGGTGATGGAGCCGCACAGGCTTGTTGGCACGATGGTGGTGGAGGTGGTGGAGGTAGTGGAGGTGGTGGAGGTGGTGGGCAAGGCTGAACACAAGGAGGTGGAGGACCCGCACAGGGTTGTTGACTCAATGGTAGCAGAGGCGGTGGGCAAGGCAGTGCGCAAGGTGGTGGTGGAGGTTTAAAGCAAGGCTGTGCGCAAGGTGCGGGTGAAAGTGGAGGTGGTGGGCAAGGCAGTGCGCAAGGTGCTGGTGGAACCGCACAGGATGGTGGTGGAGGTGGTGGGCAAGGGTGTTCGCAAGGTGGTGGTGGAGGCGGTGGGCACGGTTGTGCAGAGGGGGATGAACAAGATGATGGTGGTGGACATGGGGCTGCCGATGGTGGAGACTGATAAGGACACCGAATGCAAGCTGAAAGTCCTCCCTAAAAAAAAGAAAAACGTGAATTTTCTAAATTAGCAAAAACCCTTTCATTTATGAGGGTATTACCAGAGAATACCTGAAATACTTCCTTTTTAAATCAAATTCTAGATATATTGATTATTTTTAACAAAATAACATAAATTGATTTTAAAGGTTGTTATTTTATCTGGTACACGCAGTTTTAAAAATTGGAAAAACTAAGTGCATTTTTAATATGCTAAGGTTATACCGTTGGTCGTTGGCAGATTTGTTCAATTTTCAAACGATAGATTCTATTAAACAACACAAATTTCAAATCACATAATTATACAAAAATATAAATCAATACATATTCTAGTCAACACAGTTTTCAAAATTTAAATTTTAGTTATATTAAAATCATTAAAAATAAATCCGAAAAGGTGTTTTGTGTTTTGTGACCTCAGTATACCTCAGTTTTTAAATTTATTTAATGACAAACTAAAATATTTTTAAAAAATTTACACACTTATTTTGTTTAAACATTTTTGAAAAATTATAAATCTTTATGATCAATAAGTACACGTTATTTAATAATTTAACATCGTACGTTTTGATCATTTTTATTGCTTATTTGAATGTTGGTATATATTAAAGCAAGTTTTGTATGAAATAAAGCGATAGTAAATTTTTTTTTTTAAATTTGATACGGGGAATAAACGATCTTTCTCGTTGGAACTTTCCTGTACAATTACAAGCATTTTTAAACTTTTATTCTCAGCTGCTGGTCAATCGCTCTTAAATACTTGAAACATCTTACCTGAGCAGTTAACGCTATAAAAGCGTACAGAAAAATAGCACTGAACTTCTGAGAAGCCATCATGAGGGAGTTATTCACTGATCTGATGCAAATTATTGGCCACCTCCACCTTTTATACTATTTTCCCCAAAGAGCTCTTCGCGTGCTCTACGTGTTGGAATGTAAGGCCTTATCATTTTATCAGTTTAAAAAAATATAGTCTGAAGGTGATAGAATGCCTATTAGGCCAACTCCAAAAGAAATAATAAAGTCACGTTAGTTGTTATGTTCGCAAACGTACGTTTATCGTTTATCCATTATTAGATTTTGTAGAACTTCACATTACTTAAATGTAGAAATTCCAAAAGATCGGAATATTGGAATGAAAATATTGACTCTGAGCGAACCAATCCACAGCGTCTCTGGGACGTAAATTGAATCTATTCGTGCATCCACTCCTCACGCCCCTCCGCCAATTTTCACTCTCAATTCCAAAGGAAATTTGTCTTCCTTCAAATCTACAACGCTGGAAGAGGTAAAAAAATTAATATCAAGTTCGCCAAATAAGCAGTGCAGTCTAGATCCTATACCAACATGGTTATTAAAAAAAATGTGTCTTAGCTCCGTTCTTAGTTCATGTTTTTAATAAATCTCTCACACAGGTCACTTCCCTGAACCTCTAAAGTCAGCCATAGTCACACCCATATAAAAAAAGCCACAACTAGACTCCGATAACTTACCAT
>OX638391.1:7129975-7383470 GCA_951813805.1 Limnephilus auricula
AACACCTTCGCAACCTTCACTGCCTTAAGTGCCCTGAAAGAATCCAGTACAAACTGTGCTGGATGGTGTTTAAATCCATCAATGAAATGGCCTCACTGTACATCTCTGAACTACGCGTCCCGAAAACACTGGTCAAAGGCAGTCAACCCTTAGATCTGTAACATCATCAGCTCTAGGTAGACTGATGAACCTAAACGAAAGCCAAATACTAAGTTTGGAGATCGTGCATTCGAAGTATCTGGACCTAAGGCTTGGAATTTATATTAATCTATTTTCTTATTAGATTAACATCATTCGAAGCCTTCCCAGCAATCCGTCGCTTAATGAGAGACTTTGACTTCATTTAAGAAAATAAATATTCTAATCAAATTCATGTACTACAGTACCGCCCATCAATTAATTTTGCTTTTTCCAAACACGTTCATTAAAGAACATAATTATATATTAGTATTAAAATATATACCAGGATCAAATAATGACTTTTCCAAGAACATGCGTTCGCTATTATGTCCTCTGCGCGCAAACTGTATATAAATTAACATCTTTTAACTTTAATCTCAAGTGATCTACCAGGTAAGTATGGTCCTGTACATTTTCATAAATAAAGACAAAATAAATAACAAAATAATTAATACATAAATAAAAATACATGTACATGTACATTTTTAGGCAGTACCGCGCTAGTTGTTCAGATGCATTGTACATATAGTTTTGTATCGCTAATCAAAGAACCAATGGATTTGCATCCATTGTTTTAGCCATAGGTTTTTTTTATATTTGTCTAGTGTGTAGTTTGAAGTAAGATTGTAGAAATTATTGAAATTTGTACAGCGTCCTTGAGGTGATTTTTCACAAAAACGGCGCTATACAAGTCATCCAATTATTATTATTATTATTATTACTTGAGCATTTGGAATATGCCTGATTAGCATTCTTTTACATTCAGATGATTAAAACGTTTTTTTACTGATATCTAATATGACACGTCGGGACGTGTTGAAATGTATCGATACGATACGAAGTACTCGAGGGTATCTTTGGGGGAATAAGTATAAAAGGTGAAGATGGCTAACAATTACCAACAGTTCAGTGCATAACATCCACATGATGGCTTCTCACAAGTTTAGAGCTTTTTTCCTGTACGCATTTATTGCGTTAACCGCTCAGGTAAGATTTATTTTTTTATTTATTATTTAATTTTATTTAAACGCCCATAGGGCTTTTACATACATAAAGCAATACACGTTTTGATTAATTACAGTGAAGAGTTGATAAAATACAGGTAAATAACAGAAAATATAAAGAAAAAAATATAGATTAGATAAAATATGAGTTGACAAAATGTAGGTAATACAGAATATAAATAAATTTAAAAAAAATAGCTTGCCAATATCCTCCAAATCAACAATAATAGATATTTTAATAAAATTGTATAAAATATGTGTTTATTTTATATTTATGCATTAAGTAGAAATAGTTCGCACATACGGTGTTTAAAGTTTGCCAAATTCAAATTATTGTCAAATACATCAATATTGTTTAAATATTGGTTACCAAGACTATGTAATCGTTGTATAGGGGAATGGAATTTAAAGTTAGAATAAGATGTGTGTATATAAAATGTTAATGTTTGTCTAGTAGTTCGTGTAGGTCCATGTTGATTTATTAAATGCAAGAGTTCACAGCAATCAAATTTAGAGTTTAATAATTTTAATAAAAAGGTTGGGTCGGCTATTTTTCGTCTGTTTTCTTAAGTTGGAATATTTAAAATATTCATTAATGATAGGTAATTTATGTGCTCTAAAGGGATGTTAAGTTTAAAATTTACAAATCTTTGAATTATTTTAATATTATTGATATGAATTTTGTAGATGGGCGACCAGATTCAAGATGATTTAGTATTTAAGAGGGTATTACCAGAGAATACCGGAGATTAGTCCTTTTTAAATCAAATTCTAAATGTGTTGGCTCTTTTTCACAAAAAAACATAAATAGATTTTTAAAGATTGTTATTTTATCTGATACACGCAGTTTTAAAATTTTGAAAAACTACGTGTATTTTGAATGTACTACGGTTATACCGTTGGTCGTTGGCAGATGTGTTCAATTTTCAACCGATAGATTCTATTAAACAACTCAAATTTCAAATCATATAATCATACAACAAAATAAATCAGTACATAAACTAGTCTACACAGTTTTCAAAATTTTGATTTTTGTTATTAAAATCATTAAAAAATAAATCCGAGAACGTGTTTTGTGACAAAAAATACCTCAGTTGTTCTATTTATTTAAGGTCTTACAAACAAAATATTAATTTTTTTTTTTTACACACGTATTTTGTTTAGACATAATTGAAAAAATCATAAATTCTTATGATCAAAAAATACTTTCAAGATGTAGACCAAATTTAATAATTTATCATCGTGCGTTTATAGCATTTTTATTGCTTACAGAATGTAGGTATATATTAAAGCAAGTTTTGTATGAAATATCTCGATATTAAATTTTTAATTTTTAAAATTTGATATGGGGAATAATCGATCGTTCTCATTAGAACCCCCCTGTACAGTTGCAATAATTTTTTATTCTCAGCCGCTGGTCAATCGCTCTTAACTGTAGGATGTATTTTGGTAATTAGAAAAATGGCACAATTTTTTTTTTAGGAATCACTCATTTGTGCTAATTTAGAAAGTGTGATTAATGTTTTTTTTTTTTTTTTAGGGAGCACTTTCAGCATGCATTCGGTGTCCTTACCAGTCTCCACCATCTGAAGCCCCATGTCCACCACCACCATCGTGTTCATCCCCCACTGCACAGCCTTGCCCACTACCTCCACCACCATCTTGTGCTGAAACATGCCCTCCACCTCTACCACCACCTTGCGCACAGCCTTGCCCACCACGTCCAACACCACTGTGCCAACAACCCTGTGCTGCTCCACCACCACCGTGCCCTCAACCTTGCCCACCACCACTACCACCGTGCCAACAACCATGTGCGGCTCCACCACCACCTTGTGCTGAGCCTTGCCCACCACCTCCACCACCACCGTGCCTACAACCCTGTGCGGCTCCTCCACCACCTTGTGCTGAGCCATGCCCTTCACCTCCACCACCACCTTGTGCTCAGCCCTGCCCACCACCTCCACCACCATCGTGCCATCAAGCCTGTGCGGCTCCGTCACCTCCTTGTGCTGAGCCATGCCCTCCACCTCCACCACCACCTTGTGAGCCGTGCCTCCCACCTCCACCACCACCTTGTGCTCAGCCCTGCTCACCACCTCCACCACCACCGTGCCAACAAGCCTGTGCGGCTTCATTACCTCCTTGTGCTGAACCATGCCCTCCACCTCCACCACCACCTTGTGCTCTGCCTTGCCCTCCACCTCCACCACCATTATGCCAGCAAGCCTGTGCGGCTCCATCACCACCTTCTGCTGAGCCATGCCCTTCACCTCCACCACCACCTTGTGCACAGCCTTGCCCACCACCACCACCACCATCGTGCCAACAAGCCTGTGCGGCTCCGTCACCTCCTTGTGCTGAGCCATGCCCTCCACCTCCACCACCACCTTGTAAGCCGTGCCTCGCACCTCCACCACCACCTTGTGCTCAGCCTTGCCCACCACCTCCACCACCACCGTGCCAACAAGCCTGTGCGGCTTCATTACCTCCTTGTGCTGAGCCATGCCCTCCACCTCCACCACCACCTTGTAAGCCGTGCCTCGCACCTCCACCACCACCTTGTGCTCAGCCTTGCCCACCACCTCCACCACCACCGTGCCAACAAGCCTGTGCGGCTTCATTACCTCCTTGTGCGGAGCAATGCCCTCCACCTCTATCACCACCTTGTGCTCAGCCTTGCCCACCACCTCCAGCACCATTATGCCAACAAGCCTGTGCGGCTCCGTCACCTCCTTGTGCTGAGCCATGCCCTCCACCTCCACCACCACCTTGTAAGCCGTGCCTCGCACCTCCACCACCACCTTGTGCTCAGCCTTGCCCACCACCTCCACCACCACCGTGCCAACAAGCCTGTGCGGCTTCATTACCTCCTTGTGCGAAGCAATGCCCTCCACCTCTATCACCACCTTGTGCTCAGCCTTGCCCACCACCTCCAGCACCATTATGCCAACAAGCCTGTGCGGCTCCGTCACCTCCTTGTGCTGAGCCATGCCCTCCACATCCACTACCACCTTGTACTCTGCCTTGCTCACCACCTCTACCACCACCGTGCCAACAAGCCTGTGCTGCTCCACCACCACCTTGCCTTCAGCCTTGCCCACCACCTCCTTCACCACCGTGCCAACAACCCTGTGCGGCTCCACCACCACCTTGTGCTGAGCCATGCCTTCCACCTCCACCACCACCTTGCACTCAGCCTTGCCCACCACCTCAACCACCTCCGAACCAACAAGCCTGTGCGGCTCCACCACCACCTTGTTCTGAGCCATGCCCTCCACCTCCATCACCACCTTGTGCTCAGCCTTGTCCTCCACCACCACCACCACCCTGCCCACTGCTCTGTGCAGCTCCATCACCACCACCTCCTTGTGCACCCTGCCTATGTTCTCAGTGCTAAACAGCTATTTTTTCGCTCTTAAAAGTATAATAATAACATATATGTGCATCTCATTTACCCTTCATCGAAAACTGAAAATGTTTTATTATTTCTGTCGACAATAAATCAAATATGTTTAATAGCAACGTTCTTTACATTTCGATAATTATTATGGAGAGCAGATTGGTGACGCTGTTAAAATATGAATGTGATAATGTTGAATTAATTAATTGAAATTAATCGAAAATCTGAAACAGAAAAATCAGAAAAATATACGTTCCTTGCCAACAATCGAACCCAGGATCTTAGTCTTGCCGGGGCGGTACTCTACCACTGAGCTAAGGACCCTATCCGACTCGGTCATATTTCGCCTAAGCACTACTATTATTATCTCTATTATTATTTTTTACTACTTTTAGCACTACAATTATTATCTTTTCTTAACGCATTTTTTTTTGTTGAAATAAAACAAATTACTTTATGTAAACCACTACAATCACATGTTATAATATCTACATGTTTCAAAACCGATGGTTTCTTTATAAGGATAACAAGCTGACCCGGCAAACTTCGTACAGCCTCAGAATCAATGTTGTGTTTAATTTATTAGCTGTTCGAATTGATTCAAATTATGCCGACCAACGCACATTATTTGAAAAGCCGTTCCGTACAAAGTATATGAAATTTTTTTATTTTCTTCATAATTATTTTCCTCGTTACTTTTTCCGATGTTAACAGTTAGCGGCTCCGCCCACTGAGGCAACTGAAAACTCTCAACTGCCAACTGTCTTTGTATGACAATGTGATGGCCCGCACACTACACAATCACACAAAACCCCGTTGTCAATGGTAACGCAAGCGGTGACTTGCGACTATCACTGCTCATTGCCCTGGGCGGCCGTTGCTAGTTGCGAGCTGTCAGCTGATTGTTATTCGTCTATGGCTAAACAAGCTTTTTGACCAATCAAGACAGAGAAAACAGGCGGTTTTAGTTGGTTTTCAGTTGCCTCAGTGGGCGGAGGCGCTAATTCCGATAAAAAATAACAAAAGAAACAAACAAGTATAGACAAAAAGAAAAATAGACAAAATGTTAAAGAGGGGTGATTTATTACCTAATATATTAAAAACCAATTATATAAATTGAAATATAAAAAAAAAATTCACAAAGTAATTTTTTAATTAAAAATTAAGTTTCATTTAATTTAAATGATGCCACGAAGTAATTTTGCAAAGATTGAATACATATTTTTATTGGTTTCTTTTTTTATAAATGATTTCAAGACTCATCTCAATCTTAATGTAATCTAGATATAGTATCTGGGATAAATTTATCCTTTTTTTGTTTAATTTAACATGCGATCTTTTTACTTTTCTGCAAGTGTAGATGAATATTTATTTTTAACTTAATAAGTAAAAGCTCAATTGCAATATTTAGAGACCAACAACGCTACCATATTTCTGGCATTATATGATAATTTGGAGAGCGCACATTAAAATAACCAGAACCTGCGCAGAAAAGTTAAGTTTGCTAAAGAGATGCCACTTTTCTGCGCAGGGTCGGAATGTTTGTATAAATGGTTAAAAACCGAACCTTCTTCGAATCGGGTTGCGTAGCGACGTTAAAAAAGTTACGTTGGTAAATTGTTACAAAATTGTAAAAGCGTCTAAGAAAATATTCAATTTTGGAAACAAGCCCGAAGTTTTGTTCACCCCATTTGGGATTTTTTAACAAATTAAACTTCGTGCCCCGGATTCATGGTTCTATCCCAGAAAATATAACAATCAACTTTCAATCAATACGTGAGTTTTACAGCTGGCCGTTCGGCAACAGATTTCTATGCTGCAAGTTGGCAGTTGGAAAACGACAGGGATCGAGATCGATAGTCAGCTTGCACTTCACCAGACCAGACAACATTGCGGACTATCAAAAGCACGTACCGAAATTTAAATTTTGTCCTGGAACGGGAAACTTTCCTAGTTGGACAGGCAAAGCTTCCTAATATGCAACTTGTACTTTCTTTTGTACCTATCTATCTTTAATAATAAAATAATAAATAAATTAATTAAATTAATAAAATTTGTAAATTAGTGTGTATACGTAAATATATGTGCTTGTGTATGTGTATATGTGTGTGCATACACATATGTGCATGTGAATGCGTTCAAATATATAGTAATATGTATTCATATATGTATGTGTGCATCTAATCACACACGCATCCATGAATACATATAAAACAAGAATTAAAATATGTGTTATATCTATATTCCTCATCTTTTCTCTTTTACATTTTCTCTTTTTTGTATTTAATACTTTCGTTATTATTTTTTCAATTTCATTTTAATTATTTCTTCTACAATTTTCAAGCATGTTTATATACTTAATCCATATATGTTTACACTAGACTTCATAAAGTAATCAGTAAAACTTATATATAATTGGTCACCATAAAACAGGTAGCCGCCTAGTATTGTGATTTGATATGTCATTTATATGTAAATGTTTTAATGTATTTCATTTATTTTATAAATAAAAAATAAAAAATAAATTTTGGTTTATCAAAAAAATTTTATTACAATATTTTGTCATAATGATGAAATGACATGGCAATTCATTATTCGCAGAGGATTGTACTATTTCTCCCAAAGATCTCCTAGAGTACTTCATATTCGTAATGATGAGAAGGAACGCCTTATCAGTACAAATCAGTAACTGCCAACTTGCAGCATACAAATCAGTACAAATTATCGTGCTCAAAATGTGTAGATCAGGCAAATTCAAAACGCATACACAATGCGTAATCCTAATCACGTAAATGTGCTGCACATGTTTTTTTACAACATTACAATATCATCGGCATTTAAAAATGATAAACACTGTTTATACTGCTAAGATGATAAGGCAATGTATTTGAACGTGGCAGACGTGTGGAATACTTGATTTATTGGCTTTTATTTCTAAAATGATTATTATTGTTCCGCCCAATTACGATATTAACAGAAACCAGTTCATAATTATAATTACCAACAAAACATACTTCCAAATATATTTATGTACACACTCATCCAATTTACATAAGACACGTTTTCAAGGTAGGATATAATATAAGGAAGTATAATATATATAATAGTATATATAATAATATATATAATAGTATATATAATAATATAATATATGTATATATAATATAAGAAAAAACGTATGTAATACAGTCGATCAATGCAACCTTCTTTTAAAAAATATGTCAAACTCATTAGTCGTTATGCACTTACATATTAGGAGTATTAACAAATACGTAAATGAGTTATTATGCACCCTTAGCTTTAAAAAAACTGAACTCGACAGTATTGTTTTGACCAGGGCCCACCGGTCAAAAATATAATAAATTCGGATAATATACAAGAATTACCGAATTTTACACGGGTATTATTACCACAAAAACACACATTAACAAAAATAGTTCCATATCGAAAAACAGAAATATCACAAATAAAAAAAATAAAAATAAGTAATTTAAAAAAAATAATTTAAAAAAATACAAAAGTTTATACAAGCTCCTCAAGTAACACATATTACAATGAGAGGCAAGATAAGAACCACGAGAGGCATCAAAGAGAGACAATTGACATAATATAATAGTTAACATATTTTTTAACAGCGCCAGAACTTTTTTTTTCTGAATCCGTACAAATTATCAACGAAAATATCTACTTCTTCGGCACGAAAATATCTTGTTATATAGTCGACACATCTGGGTCAGACGATATTATTTTTAAATCTATTCAGGTGAAAAGTGTTATGGCATCTTAACCAATGGGAATTGGGGACATTTATCTCAATATTGCCAGTCATAGTGTAGTATCAAGATGGCCGTGAATTATTTTATGTAAACATATTAGAGCTGTCAATTGCTTTCTAGTTTTAAGTGTATCAATCTTGATACACCATGTAATCACGACGTACGTCGTATGATCTAAGATGGTCATGTAGTCCACAATTAATGGATAACATTCTTAGCATTTTTTTGGAGTGATTCTACAATGTTTTCATATTTGCAGTAATTTGGATTCCAAATAGTGCTTCCATATTCAAGTTTACTTCTAATTAAGGCATTGTAAAGGGTTAGAATTGATTGAGGATCTTTGAAAGGTTTACGTATTCTGTGAATAAATACCATCATTTTTAATGATTTGTACTTAATTTCGTTAATGTGTACATAAAATATGAATTTAGAATCAAGAATGATTCCTAGACCTCTTATTGAAGATACTTTTTTGAGAATAATATTATTAATGACACAAGAAAAATACTTTATAATTATATTTCTAGTGAAGTTTAAAATGTAACATTTTTCAACATTTAAGTGAATATCATTGACAGTACACCAGTTATTTAGCGTGTCGAGGTCATTTTAAAGCAGTTGATGATCGGAAACAGACTTAATTTTACGAAAAATTTTAAGATCGTCGGCGAAAAAAGCATAATCACATTTTAATTTCGAGCCAAGGTCATTTATGAATATAAGAAAAGGCAAGGGGCCAAGATTCGAGCTCTGTGGTACAACAGAAGTTACAACTATAGGGGATGATTTGTATGTAAAAAGTCTCCATGTTTTCCTATCTGTTCAAGTTGTTTTAGTAAGATGGAGTGGTTAACTTTATCAAAAGCTTTTTGAAAATCAGTATAAATCGCATCTACTTGTAATCTTTCATTGAAAGAATTACACACATAAGTACAAAATTCCAAAAGATTTGAGTTGACAGATCTTTGAGGAACAAACCCATGTTGCCTAGGGGCGTAAAATGTGAAAAAATATTTTTATGTATCAGAGATTCAAAAACCTTAGCAAAACAGGATAGTATGCTGATTGGTCTATAATTTTTTATCAAAGATTGGTCTCCCGATTTTAATACTGGTACGACATGTGCTTCTTTCCACAGAGCAGGAAAAGTTCCCGTGGTTAGGGATGCATTAAAAATGATAAAAAGCGGTAAACATAAAGAGTCTGCACAGCAACTGACAAAGAAAGGAGGAATTTTATCGGATTTATTGGAATCTATTGTGATTTTCCTGTTGTCCGTACCAAATCGACCCATCATCGGCAGAACAGCGTAAGCGACAAATAGTAAATTGTTCAAGAGAAGTTTTTTTTAAATAACCTTCTTAATTGATTCCAAAAAGGATTTTGGTTAATAATTTAATTATTATTTCGTACCTACTATTAGTTTTTTTTTATATTTATTTATTTATTTATACTGGGTTTTTACAGATGTTCGCACTTACGTGAGAACATCCAATTATAAAAACTCAGTTATTGTACAAATAGAGACATACAATTACAAAAAAATCTAAAATTACATACAATTAAATACAGATACATACAATTAGAAAAACAGAAAAATCACAAATAAAAAAAATACAAAATTTTATACAAACACCTTTTATACCTCAAGTAACACATATTACAATAAGAAGCAAGAGACATAGGAATCACGAGAGGCATGCAAAGAGAGACAATTGACACAATATAATTAGTTAAACATATTTTTTAAATCCGTACACATTATCGACAAAAATATCTACTTTAGCACACTCTATTAGTGGCATATATGAATTAACATGTGACCACGGCGAGTGTAATGCCACTTACATCGGATAGACGGGAAGGGCATTCTCAACTAGATTCAATGATCATATGAGATGTTTTAAAAAACGAGTGTGCTTTAGACCAAAAGACTGAAATAAATCTTCTTTTGCTCCATCTATATGTATGTCTAAATATATACATATGTTTATATGTATAATATACATGTATATACTTATACATATATTAATTTTCTAAAAATATTTATTTAAATGTATTATCGTTCGCCTCGCCCGATCACACTTTTCGTAACGCTCTCGTCACGCATTCGCCAGCTTACTCCCCAAGTCAAGCATGCGTAAAGAAGTTTTACTTCAATAATAAAAACACATCTTCAAAATTCGCAGAACATATATTGGTAAATAATCACAACCCACTCAACAACACGGGGTTTAAACCATACACATTGTAAGAAATGGTCTTAAATTAAATGTACTTGAACATTTAGAAATCAATAATCGAACGAATGACCCTAATTTATAAATTACGGAAAATAATTTACTTCCCCCTTCTCAGTATATTCACAAAACCTAGGCAATAAAACTCGTACAAATAATTCATAGCAATAACGTCATTATTAAACAATTAAGAACGCGTTAACAATTAGTGCGAAGAAAACATACATTGGTTTAACCAGTAATAAATCAATTTATGCACGTTCAAAATTGATATTTAAAATCGTATGTAAGTCGTCTAAACGTGGTTTCAGCCACAGTTTGAAAATGGCATTGTAAGACAAAACAGCTGTAAAAAAATCGAATATACTTGCAGAACTTAATAATAACATAAAATTAAATTTATTATGAAATTTAAAAAAAAATATTATGGAGTTCTACGAATTAAACACAAAAACAATAAATGAATGCCTTGAGTTGTTGAGATAGTAGCGTTTATATTAATAATTTATTTATTTATTTAGCATAAATACATTTGTACTAAATAAGGGTAGTCCAACAAAGCTGTCATATGGCAACTTTTCTGTAGGTTCTACAATTTATCACTCTTAATATTATACATAAGGAAATATTTGTTAATCCATATATAGTTTTAAGGAAACATAAGGTAGATCACATAATAATATTAGATTATTTGAATTACATCTAAAAGATATTTCAATGTACATGACAAATAATAAGAGATGTAGGCAGCTACATTAAAATAATCAATTCAACATTTTTAAAGATTCATGGAGTTTTCGTTGATAACCACATTTTTATCATTTTAGGGCATAATCTGTCATTTTTTTTCAAATTTTAAGTTTTTATTTATTTTATTGAAAATCACTGGTATTCGTATTCAAGAGTGCGGCTTCCATATTTATTTAATATTCGAGGAGTTTTTAGGCCCTTTCCTTCTTTAAATCTTATGGTATGTTTGTGTACCATTGGGTGTTTATATGAGCTTTCCCCCGCGTTATCCATAATAGTAATGAACCAAAGGAGACCTTTTATTATATAATATAATTATAAAAATAACTCATTGTTTCACAAAACTTTTTTTTTTATGCTAACATATTTTTATATACCGTCATTGGATGGTCGGTATTTATTCTTTTTGATGATAATTTTTTATTGGGTAACAATTCTTTTATGTGAACCCCTTGTGATAATGTACAAACGAAATAAAATAAATAAATGAAGATTATACTTTTTTTATATATAGACAGCATGACCAAACTGATCTCTACATAAATTATAGATTAATGTTAAGAATGTGGTTTGGAATAAATTTGACATACATATATATTATTGTACATTTTCCGTTTACAATGGTAACTACATAAAATATGTACATGTATCCTTTAAATTTATTGAGTATATTTTCCTAAATTTTATCCAATTTTTTTTTTTTTTTTTTTTTTTAATAATATATATACTTTTAATTGTACGCATATACCTACTAGTTTTTATCCATTATACTTTGTTCTATTTCAGATCTTATTATTGATTATGAATAAATTTGCTAAATTGAATAGTTTTTATAATAGGTGATATTTTTACTTTTTTTTTTAAATCTCTGCTATAACGCTCTACACCTTACGAGCAAATTACACTGTTTGAATAGTTTGTAATCCACACAATTAATATGGCGAGTGAATACTTATTATCTTATTTTATATGTAGTTTCTTTTACTATTTCAGGCTAATATTATATTGTATCATCATTTTAGTATTTTGCTAATATTTGTTCTAAATAATATTGTATACATATGTGTTGTTTTCTTACAATTACTACAACTGGATTTATCCTGTTATTCTTAATTACTGTAATCAATTTGCAAAATTTTCATGTAAAAGCTCACTATAGCGTAAATAAATAATCAATATCTTTATATATAAAACAAAGTCGGGTTATTTACACCATTTATAACTCAAGAACGGCCAAACCGATTGTTATGATCTTTGATTTGTTGGATTTGTCTCCGTCCCGATTAACAGAATAACTATTAAAAAATCGGAAAAAAAAACGGGAAAAATAATTATGAAAAAAAAATATTTTTTCATATATTTTGTATGGAACGGCTTTTCAAATAATGTGCGTTGATCGACATAATTTGAATCAATTCGAACTATCAAAGGTGTAGTGTGCCGAACATTTTGTGCTTAGCCAACAGCTCAATTACATTTTTTGAACTTAGAGTATTTATTTTAACTTAATAAAAACTTAATTTATTTCAGCTAATAAGTTAAACACAATAATTATTGATTCTGAGGCGGTACGAAGTTTGCCGGGTCAGCTAGTATATTATAAAATAAAGTCTAAAAAAACGTTCGAACCGCAAAAACTCAGAAGCGAGTCCCGGTACGATCAAGGGAATTATATGGTGTGGTAGATCTCTATCCCCCTAGGGCATAAGTTTTCCCGTTTTTTCCTAAATAGCGTGCTTTTGAAGATATAAGGGTTGGAAGTTTTCCCATTTAAATTTCAAGAACAGTCTTCCGGAAAGTTCTGGAAGGTTCGAAAAACTCTAAAAAGTTCTGGAAGGGATGGCAGAGTATGTCGGTAAGTCTAAAAAGTTATGAGAATGTTCTGTATGGTTCGCTAATTGTCTAGAAAGTTATGGAGGGAGCAAGTTGACGGCCGGCGTACTCCAGCGGTAGAGCGTTAGACTCCCATTCCGAAGGCCGCGGGTTCTAACCCGGCGTGCGCAATTAAATTTTATTTAATTAATTTGTGTTATTTAAAATAATATATAGTATATTTGCGCAACGTTCCAGAGTGGAAGATACTCTTATCTTATAGTATCGCCCTGGTGTAAGACCACCATTCAGAATTGAAACGTTGCTTGAAATGGCTTTAGCCGTGTTTAGTGGCTAGATCTGAATAGCCAGGTACTCCCCCACCTTCCTCTTCCTCGTCTCCTTCCCTTCCCCACCCTCAGCCTCATAACATACCCCAATTGGGGATGCCATAGTCTCACTGGCTCCAGACGGGAGTAGTTGGGATTCTTGTGAGGTATTCACTAAAAAAAAAAAAAAGTTGTAGAAGCTTTCAGAAATAAGTGGCGGTGTGTATCGGTGAGTCTTCCAGAAAGTCCTAGGAGGTTCGATAAAAATATAGAAAGTTTTGGAAGGAGTGGCGGAGTATGTTGTTGAGTTTAGAAGATTCTGGAAAGTTCTAGATGCGTAGGATAAAGCTGTAAAAAGTTGTGGAAGGAGTGGCGGAGTTTGTCTACTTATATATACTTTTCTTGGCGGTGAGCCCAGGAGGTTCTGGATGGACACAATTGAAAATTGTAAAAGGAGAAAGTTCTAGAAGCTTTCAGAAATAAGTGTAAGCTGTAGAAAATTCTTGAAGGAGTTGCAGAGTATGTAAGTAAGTCTAGAAGGTTCCGGAAAGTTCTAGAATGGAAAGAGTGGTGGAGAATGTCGGTGAGGCAAAAAGGTTCCAGAATGTTCTGGATGGTTCGCTAAATCAAAATGAAGTTATGGAAGGAGAAAGTTCTATAAGCTTTTAGAAATGGTCGGCGGAGTGTGGCGGTGAGTATAGAATGTTCTGGAAAGTTCTAAATGGTTCGATAATCTTAATTTTTCGATCAATATATATTCTTTAAAAAAAGTATTCGAGCGCAATCCACAACGTTATAAAATTCCAGAATATCCCGGAACATTTTGGAATTTTATGAAATGTTTGGGAATAGGGAATAGGGAATCGGGTAAATCATTGGGTAACATCCCAGAACACTTTCGAATTTAGTAAAATATTAATGTGGAATAATACCGTGAAACAGCACATTTTGCGCAAAAACGTTTACAAATAGGAAAGGCACATATCCTACTAACCAGACGACCGGCCTCATTGAACTCAACAATGATTTGTGCAACATAGCCACTACTGAAAACGAACTCATCGACCAAATTTACCCAAGCATTGTTCACAACTATACCAATCCGGAGTGGTTATTTCAAAGGGCAATTTTGGCAACTAAAAATAATATTTTCGACGATATAAATTTTGAAATATCGTCAACAATAAAAATCGATGAGAGAATATGCGAATCGATCAACACAATGGTAAACGTTGAAGACAGTGTCAACTTCCCTATAGAAATCTTTGCAAGTACCAGGCGTCCTAGTACACTCGATCGATAAGGATTGATAGGATAAATTTCGGTAACTTCTCATCGTTCCCTAGCATGAATGCAGATCGTCAACGACTAAGTGACAATTCACAGCGACCAAGTGTCCTTGATATATTCGACATCAACTGTTGTTTGTGCGTTAGCGATCTGCAGTTGTCCTCGGCCAGGAATGCCATTACACTGCCATCGACTAAAACTCCGATCTCACTACTCATAGATAGTTTGCTCTCGAGTAGGAAATTCAAAAAATTGTACATAATATTTACCCCGGATAACAAAATGAAAGATTTTGTTTAAAATCATTTTAAATAGTTAATTATGTTTATAATTAAAAAAAATAACTCATATATTTTAAAGTTTATCCTTTTATTCTAACTACCACACAATCTGATATCAACTCCCAGAGCGAAGCCGAATACTTTTTTAGAGCATTCCACAACATTCCTAAACATTCTGGAATGGAGTGGAATATTCGGGAATAGGGAATCAGGAACATCACAGAGGAACTTTCCATAATACGCTAGAATGTTGTCCTGAGCAAAGCCGAGTACCCCAGCTAGTAATAAAAATAAAAATAAATATGTTATTATAATAATTTTAAGAATGATTAAATAGCTGTTTGGCACTGAAAATATAGGCAGGGTGCACAGGGAGTGGTGGTGAAGGAGCTGCACAGGGTAGTGAGCTGGGTGGTGGTGGAGGTGAGGGTCATGACTCAGCACATGGTGGTGCTGAAGCAGCACAGGGTAAGTTGCACGTTTATAATGGATGTGGTGGACACGGTTTTTCACAGGAGGATGAACAAGATGGAGCTATTCGACATTGGGCTATGGGTGCTGGAGACTGCCAAGTACACTTCTGGTGAATCTAAGTATTGTCATATAACCCCGCTTCTAAGGGATCGCCTTCATTGGCTTCGATGCCCTGAAAGAATAGAGTTCAAGATCTGCTTAATGACCTACAAAGCATTGCAAGGAATGGCGCCAGCCTATATATCGGAACTATGTGTCCGACAAAACTTAAGCGATAGACAGCTTACTCTGAGGTCAGCAGATCTAGATGTTACTAATCGTTTAATCGAACTTTCTAGGTCAAATCGAGCCGTTTACTATGATCGCTCTTTTCGTGTATCTGGCCCGCTCATTTGGAATAAACTTCCCTCAGCTGTTACCAATATTCAGAATTTGACTGAATTTAAACGGGCTTTAAAAACAAAATTATTTAAAAGTTCATACCATTCGTCTTAACCTTAATCTCTTTTCAATGTATTGTAATGACATGTTTTAAGTCTCTGGAAATTGTTTGGTTTCGGTTTCCTCCTTACTGTATTTTTATGTTTTTTTTTTTTTTTTTTTTTTAAATGTTTTTAATGTCCACTCAGAATGATTCTTATTTTTGCTCCTGTTTTATACTATATTTTAGTTTTAATGTTTTTGTTTTGTCCTGTGCTATAATAGCGTTACTTTTTACTAATATTGTCGTACGCTATAACAGCACCCTTATTGTTAATTTTGTTCCCTTGTTATTGCCTTGTATACTCTTATACTGTATATTCTTTATTTAAAATTACTTTTCAATACTTTGTAAGCACTGTAGGATTATTTTTAAATTTTTAAATTTTGTTATAGTTAAGCGCACTTTTATTTATTTATTTATTTATTTACATTTGATACATTTAAAGCCAAAATAACAAATAATATTACATAATAAGAGAATATATTTAAAATGAATACAAGTGTTATTACGTTGTTTTAGGTCGATATTAGTTCCTAGCTAGGCAGATTGCCTGTTCTAAGGAACCAAAGTGTGTAAAGTGCCAAATGCAATTTAAATTATTATATTTTTTTTAATTAATACCTATGTACTAAGTTTTTACTAAATGTGCCATTCATAGGTAACCATGTATCGTTTTAAGTCACATTATGTAATAGTTTTTCAGACTCCTCCCTACCCAAGCCAACTTGAAGTGAAACATCACAAAACTGCGCTATACAAATGCTTTGTTATTATTATTATATTATTATTACACCAAAAACAAACTGAAAGTGATTCCCAAAAAAAAAATTATCTTCACCTTTGAAACTTAATTCCCCAAAGTTCCCCTCGAGTACTTCGTATCGACGGCGACGTTTAGAAATGCATATCCTTATCATATTAGATATCAGTAAGAAAAAAAACGTTTTTATTATCTGAATGTAAAAGAATGCTAATCAGGCAAATTTCAAAGCTCAAGTTATGTGACGTTCTAGAAAATCTAATTATGGAAAAACGCTTGAAGTACGTTTGCGAACAGTCATTTTTCAGTCAATCAGTCATTTTTTTTACTGACGTGACTTTCTTATTTCTTTTGGAGTTGGCCTAATAGGCATTCTATCACGTTCAGACGATATTTTTTTAAACTGATAAAATGAGAAGGCCTTACATTTCAACACGTTGAGCACGCAAAGAGCTCTATGGGGTAAATAGTATAAAAGGTGGAGTTGGTCAAAAGTTTGCATCAGATCAGTGAATAACTCCCACATGATGACTTCTCAGAAGTTCAGTGCTATTTTTCTGTACGCTTTTATAGCGTTAACCGCTCAGGTAAATGTTTCTAGTATTTAAAAGAAATAGATTTTTTGCTAATTTAGAAAATGTCATTAATGTTTCAATTTATTTTTTTAGGGAGCACAATCAGCTTGCATTCCTTGCCCACAATCATGTGCTGGGCCATGCCCTCCACCTCCACCACCACCTAGTGCTCAGCCTTGCCCACCGCCTCCACCACCACAGTGCAAACAACCCTGTGCGGCTCCACCACCACCTTGTGCTCAGCCTTGCCCGCCACCTCCTCTACCAACGTGCCAACAACCCTGTGCTGCTTCATCACCTCCTTGCGCTGAGCCATGCCGTCTACCTCCACCACCACCATGTGCTCAGCCTTGCCAACCACCTCCACCACCACCGTGCCAACAACCCTGTGCTGCGTCATCACCTCCTTGTGCTGTGCCATGCCCTCCACCTCCACCACCACCTTGTGCTCAACCTTGCCCACCGCCTCCACCACCACCGTGCCGACAACCCAGTGCTGCTTCACGACCACCTCCACCACCACCGTGCCAACAACCCTGCGCGGCTCTACCATCACCTTGTGCTGTGCCATGCCCTCTACCTCCACCACAACCTTGTGCTCAGCCTTGCCCACCACCTCCGCCATCACCGTGCCAACAACCCTGTGCGGCTCCACCACCACCTTGCCCTCAGCCTTGCCCTCCACCTCCACCACCACCGTGCCAACAATTCTGTGCTGCTTCATCACCTCCTTGTGCTGTGCCATGCCCTCCACCTACACCACCACCTTGTGCTCAGCCTTGCCCACCACCTCCACCACCACCGTGCCAACAACCCTGTGCGGCTCCATCACCACCTTGCCCTCAGCCTTGCCCACCACCTCCATCACCACCGTGCCAACAAGCCTGTGCAGCTCAATCACCTCTTTGTGTTGAGCCATGCCCTCTACCTCCACCACTACTTTGTGCTCAGCCTTGCCCACCACTACCATGCCAACAACTCTGTGCGGCTTCATCATCTCCTTGTGCTGAGCCATGCCCTCCTCCTCCACCTCCACCACCACCTTGTACTCAGCCTTGCCCACCACCTCCACCACAACCGTTCCAACCACCCTGTGCGGCTCCACCACCACCTTGCCCTCAGCCTTGCCCACCACCCCTACCAACACCGTGCCAACAAGCCTGTGCGGCTCCATCACCTCCTTGTGCTGTGCTCCCATGCCGTCTACCTCCACCACCACCTTGTGCCCAGCCTTGTTCACCACCTCCACCACCACCGTGCCAACAACCCAGTGCTGCTTCACCTCCACCTCCACCACCACCGTGCCAACAACCCTGCGCGGCTCTACCATTACCTTGTGCTGAGCCATGCCCTCTACCTCCACCACCACCGTGTGCTCAGCCTTGCCAACCACCTCCACCACCACCGTGCCAACAACCCTGTGTTGCTTCATCACCTCCTTGTGCTGTGCCATGCCCTCCACCTCCACCACCACCTTGTGCTCAGCCTTGCCCACCACCTCCACCACCACTGTGCCAACAATCCAGTGCTGCTTCACCTCCACCTCCACCACCACTGTGCCAACAACCCTGCGCGGCTCTACCATTACCTTGTGCTGAGCCATGCCCTCCACCTCCACCACAACCTTGTGCTCAGCCTTGCCCACCACCTCCACCACCATCGTGCCAACAAGCCTGCGCGGCTCTACCATTACCTTGTGCTGAGCCATGCCCTCCACCTCCACCACAACCTTGTGCTCAGCCTTGCCCACCACCTCCACCACCATCGTGCCAACAACCCTGCGCGGCTCTACCATTACCTTGTGCTGAGCCATGCCCTCCACCTCCACCACAACCTTGTGCTCAGCCTTGCCCACCACCTCCACCACCATCGTGCCAACAACCCTGCGCGGCTCTACCATTACCTTGTGCTGAGCCATGCCCTCCACCTCCACCACAACCTTGTGCTCAGCCTTGCCCACCACCTCCACCACCATCGTGTCAACAAGCCTGCGCGGCTCTACCATTACCTTGTGCTGAGCCATGTCCTCTACCTCCACCACCACCCTGCCTTCTACCCTGTGCAGCACCATCACCACCACTTCGTTGTGCACCCTGCCCATGTTCCCAATGCTAAACAGCTATTTTTTCGCTCTTAAAAGCACAATAATAACGTATATATTCACATTTTTTACCCTTCACCCAAAACTGAAACTGATTTAAGATTTCTGTCGACAATAAATCAAATTTGTTTCATAGCCACGTTTTAATAATTATTATAGAAGTCAGTTTCGTCACGCTGTTAAAATATGAATATGATAATGTTGAATTAATGAAGGCAATATTAACGACACTCGATCGAAAATCTGAAAAAGAAAAATCACAAAAATATCCGGTCCTACCCAACAATCGAACCCAGGATCTTAGTCTTGCCGGGTCGGTTCTCTACCACTGAACTAAGGACCTTATCCGAGTCGGTCATTTATTTGATTGTATTATATTTCGCCTAAGCACTACTATTATAAACTCTATTTTGTTAACGCATATTTGTATTAAAATGAAAAAAATTACTTTGTAATAACCACTTTAATCACATGTTATAATATCTACGTGTTTCAAAACCGACGGTTTCTTCGTCAGGATAATAACATGAATCAAAATATAAAAGAAACAAACAAGTATAGACAAAAAGAACAACATAACAAAATATTAAAGAGAGGTGAATAATTACCCAAAAATATCATAAAAAAAACAATTATATAAAATGAAATATTAATATTCGTTTTCAAAGTAATTTGTTTAATTTTTTATTAAAATGATATAACAAAGTAATTTTGCAAAGATTGAAGACATATATTTATTGGCTGCTTTCTTTATGAATGATTCTAAGATTCATCGCGATCTAAATGAAACCTAGGTATGGTATTTGGGATAAATTTATTATTTTTTTGTTTTATTTAATACGGCAACCAACTCGTGTGTCGTTTAACTTTTATAAGAGGCATTAATGTACATTGTACAGACTAAATAGAATGGGAGACAAATTTCCCCCTTGCCTGACTTCGCTTTTAAGGAATAAAGGTCTTGAAGAAAGTCCTGCCCATTGAATGTGATTTTCCTGTGGTCCGTACCAAATAGACCAATAATCGACAGAACAGCGTAAGCGACAAATAATAAATTGTTCAGGAGAAGGTTTTTTTTTAAATTACTTTCTTAATTGATTCCATAAAGGATTTCGGTTAATTAAGATTATTAATCTTTAGTATATATGAGTGAATGTGATAGAATTAGAAGCCTGTTTATCGTAGATACTAGGATAGAGAACAACAGATAAGAAATAAGAGAGTGTCCATTGTTTATATTGTGTAAATTAGTGTGTATATGTAAACATATGAACTTGTGTATGTGTATATGTGTGTGCATGTGAATGCGTACAAATATATAGTTATATGTATTCATATATGTAGGTGTGCATCTAATCACACACGCATGCATGAATACATATAAAACAAGAATTAAAATATGTGTTAAATATATTAGTGGCATATATATGAATTAAAATGTGACCACGCCGACTGTAATGCCACTTACATCGGACAGATGGAAAGGGCATTCTCAACTAGATTCAAAGAATATATACGATGTTATAATAATAAAAACACATCTTCGAAATTCGCAGAACATCTCTTGTTAAATAATCAAAATCCACTAAACCACAAGGTCCTAACCATTACACATGGAAAAGAAAGGGTCTCAGATTTAATGATTTAATCTACTTGAACAATTATAAATCAATAATCGAACAAATGACCCTAAATTAACACTAATTAATAAAGTATTAAAATAATGTATTCTTCCATTTTCAGTATATTCACAAAACCTAAGCAATATAACTATTACGTCATTATGAAACAATTATGAACGCATTAACGATTTGTGCGGAGAAAACATACATTGGTTTAACCGGTAATAAATCAATTTATGCACTTTCAAAATTGACATTTAAAATCGTACATAAGTCGTATGAAGGTGGTTTCAGCTACAGATTGAAAATGGCATTGTAAGCCGAACAGCTGTAACAAAAATACATATCAACTTCTTAAATTATTTTTTTTAATAAATTAAATGGAGTTCTACGAATTAAACACAAACACAATAAATGAATGCCTTCAGTTGTTGAGATAGTGGCAGTTAGGCTGTTTTGCCTATCACCCTGACAGATATTTCTCTCAGAAATGTCGCTTACGCTCTTTAGAGTACATATTTTTATTTTGTAAATATTTATCACGCAATCATGATAGGTCATAAATAACTAAGTACACTAAATATTACATAAGCATTAGTATGTTTTACAAAGGGACGTATTAGAAAAAAAAAAAAAAATTGGGAGTAAGCTGGTGAATGCGTGACGAGAGCGTTACGAAAAGTGTGATCGGGCGAGGCGAACGATAATAAATTTAAATAAATAAATATTTTCTCATTTTTTTTTTATTATCTTGGTCGTACTTAGTACGAATATGCGTAAAATTTAGGTAAATATTCTAAGAGTTCCGTTCGTCTCTAGTTACAACATTATTATTTAAATGAAATAAGTGCTCACATGTGAACTTAACGATAAACAATAAAACAAAAGTATTTGAACATAACGATAGTTATAACTTACGAGTAAAACTTTTTTTTAATGGCAACTTTTGAAGTAAATACTTCTTTACGCACGCTTGACTTGAGGGGTAAACTGGCAAATGTAAATTACAGCGTTACGAGAGACGTAAATTACAGCGTTACGAGAGGCGTAATATCGGGCGTTACGAACGTTACGGAGGCGAACGATAATTTTTTTAATTAATTTTGAGGTTCATTCCTCACAATCTAATCGTAACAACAGTGCTCAAATCCATAGTAATGACATTTGGAATGAGTGCTGACATTCAAAACGTTAAAATCTAACTAAAAACTAGCAATTTTTCAATTGGAATTTTTTGAATTTCCTGTTGCAAATGTGAATAAACGTCGCCCTCTAACTGGAATCCGCATCAAAAAAGTTTTATTTTAAACTTTGTAAGAATTAAATCAACAATCCCATTCTAAGCATAATTCCCCTAATAAAATTAATAAAATTTTCGTTTAGAGTGTGCGAACTCAGCGAATTGAAACGACTGATTTGTCACGATGATTGGTAACAATTCAAACGAATCTTCAATACAGATTCTTATACACGGATGATTGGAATGGTTTTATTCGATGCCAGAAAGAAAATTAGATTAGATTACTAAAGAAGCATTTACTTCAGTCGTGTGGTCCAAAGCACATATACAATAGCGCTCGCCATACAATCTACTTAAAATTAATTTAAACTAATTAACTAACTAACCATCATTCCGTTTCCCCGCTGGGGTAGGCAGAGAGGAAGGATTGCCAATGGACTCGGTCTTGGCACACACTCTTTGTCCCATTCACATTCTTACTTCGTCTCATACATACTCTTCTATTTTTTTGACTCTTGCCATGGCCCGACTCAAGTATCTGATTTACTTGATCGTGCCATGTCTGCCTCGGACGTTCCCTACTTCTTATACCATTCACTCTTGCGTCATATATTCTCCTTTCTCCTTTAAAATAAATGTAATTATGAAATAACGAGATGGATCCTTACACATAGAATACATTACAATTACAATACCCATTCATTTTACACTCTATCAATTTAATCACTTTTCAGACAAAACATAAATCTTTATTTTCTATCTTAGCACTATAGTTTGTATAAGAATAATTAGTGTGATCTATATACTAATAATCCCTCTAATTTTTAATTTTCTAATATTTCTCTAACTTCTTCATCTTTTTCTTGTAACCCAATCTAGATATACATTTTTTAAAATTTTATTATTATAGAAGAATTGGATGCATAGTATTTAAAGCAGGCAAAACATAATTTAGCTTAATTCTTTATTTTCTACCTTAATTGCTGGGATTTATCTAATAATAATTCCTAAAATTTCTTTTTTCCAATAATTCTGTAACTTCTTCATCTTATTCTTGTAATCTTATCTAACTACGTAAAACTTTTTATTGTAGAAGAATTAATATGTAGAAATTATCAACCAATACAAATGATTGTATTGGTTGATAATTTCGAAAACTCAAAAATTCACCCTCAATGACACAGGGTCATCCCTAGCATGGAGGGTGAAATATCACAATTAAACTATATGTACTTTCAACAAATCGTGTATTTAAATAAATAAAATAAATTATCCTACCTATTAGTAAATCAAGGTTGATTCTTCGTTGTGTGGCAAAGACATCGGTGACCCTGGAGAAAATCCGGTATGGATTTAGGCGTTATTGAACTGACAAAGCATTGAGTCTGTCTTGGATAATTGTATTTCTCAAGAAAGATTTAAATCTTTTTAAGTTGAAAAACACCGTTCACTTTCCACAGACGTCTTACACGTCGTACACAAGATTTAAAAAAAATTCTGAAATACATTCTGAAAAAGCATCCGAAAATCTATTATTATAAAAAAGTTGTAAAAAAAGATAGTGATCAAATTTTTTTTAATTTCTAACCGTTTTTTAAAGTTCAGGCATTGTTTTTTTTTTTAAATCAACATTTATACTGGAACTCATTTTGAATCCTTCCTTTCTCATCGAAAAAAACGAATTACATTGGCGTATTGAACTGTGACCTGTCAACGTTTATGTTAGTATGCTGAGCGAAACATTAAATGAAAAAGAGTAGATGTTAAAATAAAAACAGTTATGTAGTAAAAGGTTTTGCTGACATCAAGGTGATTTTTCTGAAGCAATATCCATTTTCGACCTAATTTTCTGTGAACCTGAAGAAGGACTGGATATTGACATACTCCGCCACTCCTTCCAGAACTTTCTACAGCTTAATCAAACTTTTCAGAACTTCCCCGAACCTTCTAGACTCATCGACTTACTCACCCACTCATTCCAGAACTTTCTACAGCTTTAACAAATCTTCCAAATGTTTCCGGAATCTTCTAGACTCACCGATATACTGCGCCACTCCTTCCAGAACTTTCTACAGCTTTATCGATCTTCCTAGAACATTCCGGAAACCTCTAGACCCACCGGTATTCCGTCACTTTGTTCTAAAAGTTTCTAGAACTTTCTCCTTCCATAACTTTATAGAGCAATAGCAAACCATCCAGAACTTTCTCGTAACTTTTAGACTCACTGACATACTCTGCCATCCTTTCAGGAATATATACAGTTTTATCGAACCTTCCAGAACTTTCCGGAAGACTGTTCAAGAAATTTCTAGAGGGCAAAAGATCCAACCTATATATCTTCCAAAGCACACCTTTCAGGAAAAAACGGGATCCTTTATTTCCTAGGGGGATAGAGATCTTCCACACCATATAACTCCTTTGATCGTACCGGAACTCGTTTCTGAGTTTTTGCGGGCCGCACTTGGACTTTCTTATATAATATATACGGTTTACAATTTAAGGTTATACACATTAGGTTAAAAATAAAAAAATCTATATTTATGTTTTTTTAATAGCTACATCTTACAATTTTGGTATTCCATGATTATTACAGATCTTCCATTAAAATCATTTGCTTGTGGAAGAGCACATATAATACTTTTAAGAGCGATAAAATAGCTGTTTAGCACAGATAACATGGGCAGGGTGCACAAAGAGATGGTGGTGACGGAGCTGCACAGGGTAGTGGGCAGGGTGGTGGAGGGCAAGGCTGTGCGCATGGTGGTGGTGGAGGTGGGGGACATGGCTCAGCACAAGGTGGTGGTGGAGGTGGGGGGCATGACTCAGCACAAGGTGGTAGTGGAGGTGGCAGGCATGGCTCAACAAAAGGTGTTGGTGGTGGAGGTAGAGGGCATAGATCAGCACATGATGATGGTGGAGACGCACAGGCACGGTGGTGGTGGAGGTGGTAGGCAAGGTGGTAGTGGAGGTAGAGGGCATGACTCAGCACAAGGTGGTGGTGGAGGTGGGGGGCAAGGCCCAGCATAAGGTGGTGGTGGAGGAGGGGGGCATGGCTCAGCACAAGGTGGTGGTGGTGGTGGTGGACAATGCAGTGGGCAAGGTGGTGGTGGAGGTAGAGGGCATGGCTCAGAACAAGGTGGTGGTGGTGATCGTGGGCAAGGTAGTAGTGGAGGTAGAGGGCATGACTCAACACAAGGTGGTGGTGGAGGTGGGGGGCAAGGCTCTGCACAAGGTGGTGGTGGAGGCGGGGGGCATGGCTCAAAACATGGTGGTGGAGGAGGTGGAGGGCATGGCTCAGCACAAGGTGGTGGTGGTGGGCAAGGTGGTAGTGGAGGTAGAGGACATGACTCAACACAAGGTGGTGGTGGTGGTGGTGGGCAAGGTGGTAGAGGAGGTAGAGGACATGACTCAACACAAGGTGGTGGTGGAGGTGGGGGGCATGGCTCAGCACAAGGTGGTGGTGGTGGTGGTGGACAATGCAGTGGGCAAGGTGGTGGTGGAGGTAGAGGGCATGGCTCAGAACAAGGTGGTGGTGGTGATCGTGGGCAAGGTAGTAGTGGAGGTAGAGGGCATGACTCAACACAAGGTGGTGGTGGAGGTGGGGGGCAAGGCTCTGCACAAGGTGGTGGTGGAGGCGGGGGGCATGGCTCAAAACATGGTGGTGGAGGAGGTGGAGGGCATGGATCAGCACAAGGTGGTGGTGGTGGTGGTGGGCAAGGTGGTAGTGGAGGTAGAGGGCATGACTCAACACAAGGTGGTGGTGGTGGTGGTGGGCAAGGTGGTAGTGGAGGTAGAGGACATGACTCAACACAAGGTGGTGGTGGTGGTGGTGGGCAAGGTGGTAGTGGAGGTAGAGGACATGACTCAACACAAGGTGGTGGTGGAGGTGGGGGGCATGGCTCAGCACAAGGTGGTGGTGGTGGGCAAGGCAGTGAGAAAAATGGTGGTGGAGGTAGAGGGCATAGCGCAGCACATGATGGTGGTGGAGACGCACAGGGTTGTTGGCACAGTGCTGGTGGAGGTGGTGGGCAAGGTGGTAGTGGAGGTAGAAGGCATGACTCAGCACATGGTGGTGGTGGAGGTGGGGGGCATGGCTCAGCACAAGGTGGTGGTGGTGGTGGTGGGCAAGGCAGTGGGCAAGGTGGTGGTGGAGGGCATAGTTCAGTACATGATGGTGGTGAAGACGCACAGGGTTGTCGGCACGGTGGTGGTGGAGGTGATGGGCAGGGTTGAGCACAGGAGGATAAACAAGGTGACGGTGGTTGAC
The DNA here is from genome assembly GCA_951813805.1 of Limnephilus auricula. Lineage (NCBI taxonomy): Eukaryota > Metazoa > Arthropoda > Insecta > Trichoptera > Limnephilidae > Limnephilus > Limnephilus auricula. The sequence continues at coordinate 7,156,567 of OX638391.1, forward strand.
ACGGTGCTGCAGGTAGTGGAGACTGACAATGACACCGAATACAAGCTGACAGTGCCCCCTAAAAAATAAAATCAATATTAATATTTTAAATGACCAAAAACCTCATTATATCAAACACTTGAATCGTCTTACCTGAGTCGTTAACGAAATAAATGTGTACAGGAAAAAAGCCCTGAACCTCTGAGAAACCATCTTGTGAATGTTTCTCACTGATCTGATGCTAATTGTCGGCCGTCTTCACCTTTTATACTATTTCTCCCAAAGTAACGCCTTGTCATCTTATCAGTATAAATTATCAGGCACATTCTAAGCGCGTAAACAATGCGTAATCCTAATCATGCACGTGTTTTTGTGAACATTACAATATTAATCGGCATTTAAAAAAGATAAACAGTGTTTGTACTGTTAAGATTTTTTTATTGTAAAAAAAAAATGGTTTACAACGGTAATTTGTACCCGCTAAGCTACTGCAAGTAGCTTGTCAGCAAAAGATTAATTCATCAGAAAATAATGTTACACAATAGATGAAATAATCATCCACGCATTAGCGTAATAATATATACATACATACCTACAAACATATTGTTATACCTGAAAATAATACAAAAACATTGTTGTTACTGGGAAAAAAGTGTAAAATATCAAAATAATTATTTAAATATCAGTAGAGAATGCAATAAAATATTAACTACATAGTGAGGGCAATATAATATAATTGTAAACCTATACATGCAGATATCACACAGTCAGGGAGACCATTATATTTATTTAGAATTTCGGGAATAACATAAGAGTGACAAACCACCATCTTAATATACAAGGTTAAGTCTCAATAGCCATGATTTTAACATCAGTGAGAATTTTATCATAGAGCAATTTTCTTTAAATCCATATGGCAATTTGTTAAATATAAATGGTATAATATATTCAAGTGTTCTTTGATCATATTTGTTTTGAAACACAGGTACTTTCATTCCTTTACTTTGTATGAGACGTATATTGTATACATGATCCACCATTGTTTTATACGGACTGTAGGCAATATGCTGTAATACAATTTTTTGACACATAAATGTACGAACCGGTAACACATTAATTGATTTAAACATGGTACTAATGTCTCGCCTCTGGTTAAAAACGGTTTTGCTTACTCACAACTTTACCATGGCGTTTTGAATCATTTGTTCATGTTTTATGTTGGTTTTACACGATTGACCCCCAAGAAGTTATTCCATATCTTACGGTAGATTCTGCAAGAGACAAATAAATTAATTTCATAGTTTTTATAGGCACATAATATTTTATTGTATACAGTATCCCCACAATAGATTTTAATGAAACTTTACAATAATATATCTCATATAACATATAGGCTATAATTTATAAAGCTAGCTATTTATTTTCAATATATTGAAAATAATAATTATTGTTTAATAGAAAACGTCAAAATTTGAGAATGACATTTTGCAAAACAATGATTGTTAAATCAAAATTCTATTTTGGAATATATTTAAATAAGTGAATTTATTTCAAGTACTCGCCTAATACTTTGAATCGAATCAAGAATTACTCATATTTTAAATAAATAGCTTAAGAATTTTGGTACAAACATAGATGGGACCTAGGAAACAAAAAAGATTACTCGAAGTACTAATCCTACGCAGACGAAGTCGCGGGCAGAAGCTTGTTATTTATAAAATCTTGAAGCAACATTTCGGTGATTTTTTTGGAAACCATATTGATTAAGATCTATTAGAGAAAAGCAGTCAAAGTATTTTGTTAGTTTTAAAGATATGTATGTAAAGGAATAAAAATACCTACCTAGAAATGTCTAGGATTCCTTTATAATTATTACCTACCTACCTAGTATTTAAGTACCTACGGAGAAATGTCTAGGATTCCTTTATATTTGAATTATGAATTTTATTTTATTCTATTGTTATTTTTCAAATGTCATTGCTTTGGTTACACATTATGTTATGTGGCTGACATTTATGTGATTTAAATATTGTAAAAACAATTTAATTTCCGACAAATAAACTTTAATTGTCGTTTGTTTATACTCCAGAACAAACACATTGTTTTATTTGTCATTAAAAACCTAAAGACAACAAACAGTCTTATAAAACAACATTTTTTGTGAAGAGAAATGGAAAAGTTACGATTCACATTTAGAGTATTAGCAGCATCGGATGAAAAACCAATGTGATCTGCATAACATTAATCGCGGCACCCGATAGACATGTATTTGATATTCCTGATGATTTGAAAATTGCAAGCAAACACACCGCCATAACTACTACGGATGTTTTTACAATAAATTAAGAATTCTCGAAAGAAAAGACATCAAACACGGGAACTATGGATTCCATTAACCCAAGAATTGAGGAAAATTTACTTAGATGAAGGTGGGAATTTACAATTTGGTGACCAATACCTGGACGAATCTACCTATGAAACGAAATTTTCTGACAATAATACTAGGAAGGGCACGGAAAATAAAAATCTTGGAAAAATAGCAGAAAGATTTTTACTCGAAAAGTTTAAAAAAAAAAAAACATCATTTATAGTTTCGTACTCCGCCTACTGGTTAATACGGAATATTTTTTATTCAAACAGTTAGATTTTGCTTCATTATTACGAAAATTGAGTATTTATGTCAGGGGAGACGAAAAAACATGCATTTTTTATATTTAAATTTTATAAGATTATTTCACTTACGCGAAGTGTTTGACAGCCACGTTTGGCCAAGTGAAACGGGACTTATACAACTTCAAATACCACAATATACAACTATGTACGTGCACACAACAGGTTATTAGGTTCTTAGGCTGGGTAAACTAAGTAATTCATTCGTATTTAGATTGAAAAAATAATCGCAAATATCAAATCAAAAGAAATGGCGGCAAAGGAAATGTTCCGCTCCGTATTATCTGTGCGTATACGTGTATCAAACTTCGAATTCCGTATTATCCGGTAAGCGGAGCAGTAAACATTTACCAAAACATCAAATGTTAACCAATGGGTCAATGATCTTGATAATTAATTTACACGTTTCGTGATATTAAAGGAGGCAGAAAAATTGAGGCTTTAAAATATTTACTTGAAAAACAGCTCCTAGATTGTTACACTAGTATGTTAATAAAATGTACAGTAAACGCAGAATGGGCAATATGGAAAACTTTTTTTTTTTAAACAAAGCTTGGTCACAAGTTAAATATGCATTTGCATTTATATTTCAAGGAGGTTCATTACGGGAATATGCCACGAAAAAGATAGATTGTTTTAAGAGATAAACAAAAATATTGACATACAGAGATTCATCATTATGTTACGGTTATAATGTACAAAAAGAATCAAGAGAAATACATTTGATAATAAAGTAAGAGTTGATAAAATTAAACCTTGCAAAACGTGTGAAAAAATAAATAAAGGTTGCCGTTACCACCCCGAAGCTGCATGCTGGTTTAAAACAAAAGAGGATGAATAATTTAAGAGAAATGCGATTAAACATGTAAACTATTCAGTGATAGAGACTGAGTTGAATGAAAACGATTAAAAAAAACGGATAGTAACACCATTAATAAGAGTCAAACTTCTACTAAATGATGAATTAGAAATATATGGCATTTATGATTCAGGTACGAATGTTTCTCTAATTTTTGAAACTAAAAGGAAAAGTAAACAATTTGAATGAAGCAGATTTAGTAACGATTAATGGTGTTAAAAAGACAAGTGGTTTGACAACTTTAAAGATAAAAATATTGGAATTCGAGAAAAACGTTGATGTGTACATTATTGATGAACACAATTTCAAGTATGATTTTTTGATCGGATAAGACATGATAAAATACTTTAAACTTATCCAAAGTGAATACTTATAAATAGCACACAAACTCTACCTGAATAATACAAATAAAAAAAATCTACATATATGAGAACAAATACTGATTTTAAAAGTAAATAAAATAACAATACTATAGCAATACAGAATAAATTTTAACGAACATGTTAAAGAAGAAGATTTAAAAATAACAATAAATCATTTAAATAATGATAAAAAAAACAGAAATTATTGAATTAATAGGCAAATACATATCAGTGTTTGCAAAGCGTAAATTTGATGTTGGCGCAGTTAATGGATATGAAGCGAAGATAGACTTATAAGTGGATAAATATTGTAGTAAGAGGCCTTACAAATGCAGTGTAGAAGATGAAAAGAAAATAGAAGAGCAAATAGCAAAATTATTAGACAATAAACTGATAGAAGAGTCCTACAGTCCATTTGCTGCGCCAGTTACTCTAGCATTTAAAAAAGAAGAAAACAAAAGATCCAGATTATGCATAGACTTCAGAGACTTAAACAAAATAGTAATACCACAAGCTCAACCATTTCCATTGATTGAAGACCTAATGACAAAGACCAGATTGTACATTTTTTTCAACGCTGGATCAGCCTTTTGGTCTATTGTTTTGATTATTGAAGACAAAAGAAAAACAGGATTTGTTATACAGGAGAAAAATTGTCAATGGACCTGCCTGCCTTTTGGATTAAAGACTTCTCCGGCAATTTTTCAGAGGATTTTACGCAATATATTCAGTAAATATAAACCAAGCGATTTTGCTGTCAATTACATAGATGACATTTTTATATCTTCAAAAACTTTTGCTGAACACATTGATCATCTAACGAAGCTGCTTTGCTAACAATGCAATCAAAACAGAAGATTTTAGATTAAAATTTTACAAAATGCATCAGACTTGGTAAAATATTTGTGTCATATAAATCAGAATAATTCAGTCAAGCCAGTAAAGGATAATTATCATCATATCAGTACAAATTATCGTGGTCAAAATGTGTTAGATTCAGGCAAAATTAAAACGTATATAATGCATAATCCTAATCACGAAAATGTGCTGCACATCTTTTTTGGCAACATTACAATATTAATCGGCATTTAAAAATGATAAACACTGTTTAAACTGACAAGATGATAAGGCAATGCATTTGAACGTGACAGACGTGTGGAATATTCGAGGAGATCTTTGGAAGAAATAGTATAAAATGAGAAGATGGCTGACAAGTAGCATCAGATCAGTGAATAACATTCACAAGATGGTTTCTCAGGGGTTCAGGGCTGTTTTCCTGTACGCATTTATTGCGTTAAACATCCAGGTAAGATGATTCAAGTGTTTAAAAGAATAAGGTTTTTGGTCATTCGGAAAATAATAATATTCAATTTATTTTTAGGGAGCACTTTCAGCTTGTATTCGATGTCCATGGCGGTCTCCACCATCTGTAGCCCCGTGTCCCCCACCTCCATCTTGTCCATCCTCCTGTGCTCAACCGTGCCTTCCTCCTTCACCACCACATTGTGCTGAGCCCTGCGCTCTACCTCCACCACCACCGTGCCAACAACCCTGTGCTGCTACACCACCACCTTGTGCTGAGCAATGTCCTCCACCTCCACCACCACCTTGTGCTCAGCCTTGCCCACCACCTCCGCCACCACCGTACCAACAACCCTGTGCGGATCCACCACCACCTTGTGCTGAGCCATGTCCTCAACCTCCACCACCACCTTGTGCTCAGCCTTGCCCAGCATCTCCGCCACCACCGTGCCAACAACCCTGTGCGGATCCACCACCACCTTGGGCTGAGCCATGCCCTCAACTTCCACCACCACCTTGTGCTCAGCCTTGCCCACCACCTCCACCACCACCGTGCCAACAAGTCAGTGCGGCTCCATCACCTCCTTGTGCTGAGCCATGCCTTCCACCTTCACCACCACCTTGTGCTCAGCCGTGCCCACCACCTCAGCCACCACCGTGCCAACAACCCTGTGCGGATCCACCTTGTGCTGAGCCATGCCCTCCACTTCCACCACCACCTTGTGCTCCGTCTTATATACCATCGTGCCAACAACCCTGTGCGGCTCCATCACCTCCTTCTGCTGAGCTATGCCTTCCACCTCTACCACCACCTTGTGCTCAGCCTTGCCCACCACCACCACCACCACCACCACCACCACCGTGCCAACAACCCTGTGCGGCTCCATCACCTTCTTGTGCTGAGCCATGCCCTCCACCTCCACCACCACCGTGCCAACAACCCTGTGCGGCTACACCACCACCTTGTGCTGAGCCATGTCCTCCACCTCCACCACCACCTTGTGCTCAGCCTTGCCTACCACCACCACCACCACCGTGCCAACAACCCTGTGCGGCTCCATCACCTCCTTGTGCTCAGCCTTGTCCACCGCCTCCACCACCACCGTGCCAAAAAGCCTGTGTGACTCAACCACCTCCACGTGCTGAGCCATGCCATCCACCGCCACCGTGCCAACAAGCCAGTTCGGCTCCATCACTTCCTTGTGTTGAGCCATGCCCTCATCCTCCACCACCACGTTGTGCTCAACCTTGCCCCCCACCTCCACCGCCACCGTGCCAACCAGCCTGTGCGGCTCCATCACTTCCTTATGCTGAGCCATGCCCTCAACCTCCACCAGCACCTTGTGCTCAGCCTTGCCCACCACCTCCACCTCCACCGTGCCAACAAGCATGTGCGGCTCCAGCACTTCCCTGTGCTGAGCCGTGCCCTCAACCTCCACCACCACCTTGTGCTCAGCCTTGCCCACCACCTCCACCACCAGTGTGCCTACAACCCTGTGCTGTTCTACCTTGTGCTCAGCCTTGCCCACCACCTCCACTACCACCGTGCCAACAAGCCTGTGCTGCACCACCACCACCTTGTGTTAAGCCATGCCCTCCACCACCAGCAGCTTGTCCTGAGCCATGCCCTCCACTTCCACCACCACCTTGCGCTCGGCCTTCACCTTCACCACCACCACCACCCTGCCCACTACTCTGGGCACCTCCATCACCACCAACTCCTTGTGTACCCTGCCTATGTTCTCAATGCTAAATGTCTATTTTTTGCCCTTAAAAGTATAATAATAACATATATGTGCACATTTATTTACCCTTTATCGAAAATTGAAAATGTTTTAATATTTCTTTCGACAATAAATTAATATTTTTCATACCCACGTTCTTTACGTTTCAATAATTAATATGGAGAGCAGTTTGGTCACGCTGTTAAAATATGAATATGATAATGTTGAATTAATGAAGGCAATTTAAGCGACACTCAATCGAAAATCTGAAACAGAAAAATCAAAAATATATACGTCCCTATCCAACAATCGAACCCAGGATTTTAGTCTTGCCGGGGCGGTTGTCTACCACTGAACTAAGGACCCTATCCGATTCGGTCATATTTAACTGTTTCATATTTCGCCTAAGCACTACTATTATTATTATCGCCATTTTCTTAAAAGTATGATCATTATCATTATTGACAAAGATCATACTTTTAACCACGATTCAGGAATTAAAGTCCTACATAAGAACGGAATAGGTTTAAGACTTTGTCACGGTTATAAGTTGTGTTAGCTATGAGACCCTCTCAGGATAATAGTGGGGTCAATATTGAATCTGCTTATGGAAGGTCAGGCACACTTAAACTCTCAAATAAAAGATTTATAATCTTTCAAACCCGTCTATTATTATTTCAACTCCCTCCAACAAATCATCATAACTTAAAAACCACATTTCAATGAGAGCATGAGGTAATAAAACAAAAACAAATAATTGCCCTTTAAAACAACTAGATCCAAATCATATTCAAAGGTGAGAGAATGAGAGAATATTATGTGAATCTGGCATTATACTACGAAAGGAACCGCCTCCTCGGCGTGTCCTTCTTGGTTCCACCGTGTTTTGATATCGGGCTGCCACGTCCCGTCGCGAGGATCCATCCAGGATGCGCCTTTCCCGTTGGAGGGCACAATTGTCTACCAGGAACTTATCATCTATCTTCTTATTATTAAATAAATATTACGGTTTGACTTAATAAATTTTTAATAATAATAAATAATAATGTTTGTTTGTTTATTTAGTTTATTTTATTTATAATGTATATCACACAAGGCGTTGACATAAAAAAAAACATTACTCAAAATAAATACCGACCGTTCAATAACGGAAGAACAAAAATTATGTATTATTTAAAAAAGAAAAATTAGAAAAAATAGAGTTTGGGTCAAGCAGTCACGTGAAAACCAGAATTCGAGAAATTTTGATAAAGTTCTCAATCTTGCCAATTAAATTGAAGTCATCTAGTCCTAATCGAAACATTCGTACGAGCGGTTGGGAGAAAGTATAATTGGTTCTTAGGAAAGGAATCAGGAATGTTTTCTGGTTTGTTAATAGACGGAGATTGATATTGATTTTGATTGTGGTCAGGAGGGAAGATTCTACATGGTTATATATAAGTCTGAAAAGATGTTTCTATTTTCAAATATTGTGATACATGAAAGTATGGGTAACAAGGTGTGTGTACCCTTTCATACATGGAGAAAAAAATTATTCTAAAATACGATTATTTTATTTGTAAAAACAGTTAAAAACGGGACTGAAGTTCTTACGAACAAATTAACAGTGTTTCACTGTTTAATGGCGGGAAAATGTAAGAATAAACATAGAAAAACGTTTTTACGAATAAAATGATCTTATTTTAGAATAAAAATTTCTACGTGTACACACCATATTTATGGTTTCGGTGTGTGGCACCTTTAGTACCTACACAGTGCTTTTATGATTGGTCAGATTGCCAGACTTGGATTAATTTGGAGTCAAAATTTTGTCAAACCTGCAAGAAGCATTCAAAATTCGAATTTGAATTCAAGCCCATTCATTCCTTGCTGTCAGCCCTGAGCTTTGGGTGAACCTCGGGACTGCCTCACAGCGAATCAACATTATTCTAATAATCGCTACGATTGTGATTGCACAAACTGGCAAGTGACTCGCTATCTTGAACCTTATCTGGAGGACACCGGGCTGATGAGAGACATCGGAGGACATCCCCCTGCCCTGCTGCTGGAATATCATTTTGGATGGGAGCCAAGATTCTGCCACCAATTCACCATCACGGTGCGAGACGTTTGTCGAAAATTGGGATTTTTTCGACAAAACCAGCCTTCGCTCAACACAACTTAGTACCAGCCTTCATTATGTATTACCATAGCAAGCCCCTAAATTCCAGAAGGTATAGATTTAGGATGTCCTTTTGATATAAAATATATTTATGTGTTTAAAATATAATCATTTTATTTCTAAACATAGTAACTCAATCCTTGCATATTGCCTGATCATTCTTGACATTTTACAACATCTTATCAGTATTATAACTTCAATGATAAAGCTCTCTAAATTATATGCATCACTAAAATGATGTAATATTGTTACCGCACAGTTCTACGGTAGCGTATTTGATCACTACAAGTAAAAACATTGCACTGATTTTGAAGAATAAAATGTTCGGTATTATAAGAATATTTTCACTAAAATCTTAACGTAGAAGATATTATATTATAAATTATGAAAAAAACTGAACTCAGAAACAGAGTTGAATTTTTACTATAAGATAGTGTCAATTTATCAGGGGATTACACCATTATTAGTTTAATTAAAATACCACCAAAAATAGTGATTTAGTTACATTAAATAGATAAAGAAATCAACATAAATTAAATAAATGCAAAGAAAATACTTTGTTTTAAGTAAAGTGACTTAAAACAAAGTATTTTCTTTTCATTTATTTAAAACTAGCTGACCCGGCAAACTTCGTACCGCCTCAGAATCAATAAATGTTGTGTTTAATTTATTAGCTGAAATAATTTTAGTACTTATTAAGTTAAAATAAATAGGCACCTACTCTGAGTTCAAAAAATGAAATTGAGCTGTTGACTAAGCACGAAATGTTCGGCACACTACACCATTGACAGGTCGCATCAATTGATTCAAATTATGTCGACCAACGCACATTATTTGAAAAGCCGTTCCACACAAAATATATTAAAAAAATAATTTTCTTCATAATTATTTTTCCCGTGATTTTTTCCGATGTTATAATAGTTATTCTGGGTAAACTTTCGATCGAACTGGACACGCTTATTACGAATATTTTTTTCAATAAACCTTTAGATTCACCTTAATTACTGTAAAAGACAACTTTTTGCATTCGGGGAAGTGGAATATATTGCAATTAAAATTTCCGTAAATTGAAAATTTACTGCCGCGTACGAGAGCGCGATGCCGCGATATTTGGCGGCCAGCTGTCATTTTGTTATATTCGTATACCTGAATAATATGTCTGTGGGTATACCCGATATAATACCGTAATATAACGAGGAGCTAGAAATATGTCACTACTAGACAATCTATGCGAATTAGGTAAGCACTAGTTTGGCGAAATTCTGGAAATAAAATACAGTAAATTGAATAAAGACCTTCAGGCACGTTTTTTTTTAATTAAATTTTTTAATGTTAAAAGGTTTACCTAAAAATCTGTTTTTAGCACTAGTTTGGCGAATACTGGAAATAAGGGGAGAGTACGATTTCCGTGGCGCCGACATTTGACGATTGATTTCGATAAATTGATCCAAAATAAATCGAAAATGAAGAATAATTCGATAGCTTGCTTCGTTTCGAGATATCGACACTATGAAGTTTTTTAGTGATTTAATAAAAAATACATTCATTTTTGTATCACAAACCATGTTACACAAACCTAGCGTAGCCGCTAAACTACTTGAAAACTGGGATGTTTTTCTAGCCTTGACGCGAGCAGGCGCTATAAAGGGGCACTTTCTTTTGTTTCACAAACTATGTTACACAAACCTAGCGTAGCCCCTAAACTACTTGAAAACTGGGATGCTTTACTTGCCTCGACGCGAGCAGGCGCTATAAAGGGGCACTTTCTTTTGTATCACAAACCATGTTACACAAACCTAGCGTAGCCCCTAAACTACTTGAAAACTGGGATGTTTTTCTTGCCTTGACGCGAGCAGGCGCTATAAAGGGGGCACTTTCTTTATCATACAAAAGAAAGTGCCCCCTTCGTAGCGCCTGCTCGCGTCAAGGCAAGGAAAACATCCCAGTTTTCAAGTAGTTTAGCGGCTACGCTAGGTTTGTGTAACATGGTTTGTGATACAAAAGAAAGTGCCCCCTTCGTAGCGTCTGCTCGCGTCAAGGCAAGGAAAACATCTCAGTTTTCAAGTAGTTTAGCGGCTACGCTAGGTTTGTGTAACATGGTTTGTGATACAAAAATGAATGTTTTGACTAGTTTTTTTTATTCAATTATATTAATTTATTTTTAGTCATTTAATTTAGTAGGATACATGAACTGTATGTAATATAGTGTTATCGATGCTTTAATATATGTAAAAAAGTTTACTAAAATCGAAAAACGTACTTAAAACACCAAAAAAATTAATTAATTCACTTTCAAAGTTGTGTGAAAATTCAAATATCAAAATCGAGTCATCATTGACTGGCGACATTGTGACGTCACACCGTACTCCCGAGTTCGAGCTGTTTGGTAAAAAAAAAGTGTGATTGTTCCCTATTGTTTCTAGCCGTTCTGACTGTGAAATGATTCTGATTAGAGGTTTGTTTACATTATATTATTCTAAATGAATTATTAAGTGTTTTATACGCGCCAATTATGTTTCGCATGAAGTCGGCGACGATCATCTAGCATCTAGCTCCTAGTTCTTCAGTGTCGGGAATACCAACATATCAAACTGACAGCTGGCCGCCAAACAAAGTATCTTCGTAATAAGCGTGTCCAGTTTGATCGAAAGTTTACCTTATTCTGTTAGTCGGGACGGAGACAAATCCAACAAATCAAAGATCATAAAAATCAGTTCAGCCGTTCTTGAGTTATAAATGGTGTAACCAACCCGACTTTGTTTTATATGTTAAGAAGAAGATGTCCAGTCACAATGTGTTTGCTTCTTTTGAAAAATCAATAAAAATTGATTATGACTCGGATAACGGAGTTTTCAAACTGTAAATTTAAAAAATTAATAAGTCTTGTAATGCGGATCTTGCATTTTTTTTAATACTTACCATTAATACATTGTTAGCTGCCATGTCATGATTATGCCCAGGTGTTATGTTTTATGAATTCAAATAAATAAGGTAGGAGGATATTCCGATATGACTTTGTGGAAGAACCACGCGCCAAAACCTGTTGGTAGGTTATGCTGGAATCATGTCGCAACCTACCTTCTGAGCTTGAGACTACCTCGGGGTGAGAGCATAACTTCATTTACTTCTTCCTCAGTGGATCAAGGGATATAATAATAATACATATAATTCCAAATATGGAATAAATTTACGTTTTAAATGTGAAACATTTAAATACAAACATAAATAAGTTTTAAAAATGGTTCACTTTACGTTTTTTCTAACTGATATTACTCTTAACGAAAAAAAGAAAATTACAAACATATTTTATTACACACATTTTAAACGTTATTGTCACCTAACTTTTTTGTCATTTCACAAAAAAATTATTAATTAAAGTTCATAAATTTTTATATTCATTAATTTTTGTCAGATTATGATCTGAAACTTTGGTTTCACAGAAGTGCACATAATACACGTCTTTCATTATATAATCATCAAAACATGTCGCATATCTTAATGTATTCAGATATTATATTAGGTCATTAGTCATTACATATGAAATTGGCGTTTTGCCGTACTAGTAACTTTGATCTGAAATATCTTCTCTTCGGTTAGGAAATCCAAATTCAAATTTATACAGCTATTTACTCATGTATTTGTGTTTTTATTTTTTATTTCTAACAATATGTTTTACATGATACATTTAAATAATTTTACATATCAGAGTTATTTACTACTCGTCCTTTTGTAGCATTTGCTTGTGTCTGGAAGAGAAGTGTACATAAATTCAGTAATTAGTTAGTACTTAAATAATTCATTTTACATATATGTGTGTTGTCGGAAGTACATATTGTGGGATGCAAAATAATAAAGATGTACAATAAATTTAGCGTAGTAGTAAAGTGACATTTATATTTAGTGTGTTAAGACTAAGGAAATATTAATAAAAAATAATATTATGTTATGTTTATATTTTGAAAAAAAGAAAGAATATTATTACATTTGGCTACTACACAAAAAAAGAGAATGCATCACCAAGTTAATGCTAATCTCTTCCTAATCGATAATTCCTCATCCTTTATTTACACATGTTTTATTTACAATTATAAAGATTTATTCTTTCTTCTTATTGATTTATTATTCTCGCAACTTGTATTTTTTTATGTTTATTTTCTGACTATTTTCCTGTTTTTATCTTTTTTTTATTGTCTAATTATTACCTTTCTTTTGTTTATTTTCTGTTATTTCTGTTTATTTTCCTGTACACCTTTTTACATGTTTTAATTATTACCCGTCTCCGAACAGACAACGTCTAGTGAGGCGGGTAACTTACTAGTTATAAAATCCTGTATTACCTCAATAAAAGCCCGGGTTGCCGGCAATGAAATTGAATTGATTTGTTATGGAAAATATAGGATATTTGTAAGAATTAATTTAGGAAGCTGTAGTTTTTTTCTTAAGAATGTCTTTAAAATGTTTTTTGATAGAGTGCAATATTTGGGTTAAATCATTAATTTTTCTGATTTCTTCCGGTAGTCGATTGAAAAAATTTCTTCCCTAATCTAAGTATTATAATTTTTTTTTATTTTTTATTTTTTTTTATTTATTTATTATAGAAGGATACAAAAAAAGTACATTTTACATATAAGAAAGCTTTGCCTGTCCAACTAGGAAAGTTTCCCGTTCTAGGACAGACAAATTGACAGGTTTTAGTTCATATTATTAGTCCTTAAGAAATGTACATAATTACATAACAAAAAAAAACTGAAAACCATAAAAAACAAATAAAAATATTATTTTTCTCTGAAACCAAAACTCTGTATTGAAAAGTATAAACCAGGTACGTGATAACAGGATGTAGGAATTATAAAAATTTTACAGCATAAAAATATGAAGTTATTTTAGGTTACGGGTTTAGAAGTGTGAGCTTATAATACATAGTACATTAAAATTTACAATATTAGATATAATTTAAGTATGCAATAATATATATGATTTTTTTCCTAAGCGTTGTAACTACGATGTGTAATAAATTATGTACAATCATGATTATTTTCACTGATTTAAAACATGTATTCAGTTCATATGACAATACCAATATACACCGCGCTAATGGCTTGAACTAATCCTGCTAAAATATAAAAACAATAACTATAAATATAGGTAGAAATATAAATAGATACTATGAATATACATATATATATATATATATATATATATATATATATATATATATATATATATATATATATATATAATACCTCATTTAATGCTAATTTGGTTACGGTATTGTGAAATTAGTGTATTACTTTGTACGTCATACATTTTTTGTTATGTATTGTTTATTTATAATAAATCATCACCGCTGTAAGGTACCAAGTTTCGCACAGCTAGCCTTGTTAATGTGTGACGTGCATATGATACGCCTTACAGCGGTGTCCTACTCGGGGCAAAACAGTCTTCAGGGGCGCAAAACCATAAACGGATATAAAAACATCAAAAAGGATGTCGAAAAATTGCAAAGCATTATCAGAACTCAATGGAGTGTTGTGGGAATTTTGGTCTAGTGATCAGGAAAGTTGGGTGATTTTGTTTATCAGTTAAACAGCATACGCTCACTTTCGACTCTCCCTAAGTCCAGAATCCAATCATTGACTAATTTACGCAGGACGCTTGCACTTTTCAATTTCCAAGAACCGGGTATAAGGTTGAACATTTTCGGACCTAAGTAAGAATATTGTCTTTGTGCAAGGGATGTCACAGTAGTAAGTGGAACTATTGGATTCCTCCCTGCATGTCGGGTGTCGTGATAATGTTCTACGGAGGGGAAGAGGTGACGATATTTTTGTGTGTATAATATAACTTTTCTTATGAATAGTTGCCTCACATCCAGAACTCCTATCTATGTTCATGTACATTCCGGCAAAACCGCTCATGCGATGATCTTCTAGCGTATGTGACGCGTGTTTGGAGGCGATGCCTGGAGCGTTGCAGTGAGAACCACAAGGATGCAATGGATATTTCCTTCGGGTGTCGCATCTAGGACTTGTCAACAAACTGCCAATTCTTAAAAAGTTCATAAAGTTTCATTTTTTTTTTCAAATTGCGATCGGAAACTTTGATTTCATAAAGGTGAACATAAAAATTTTTTTGTGGCTAACTTTTAGATTTGAATATAAAGCGTGTTGTATTATCTTTCCAATACCTTTTAGATCATACTTTTCATTGTGATAGTTAGGGAGATACAACGATTTCTATAAGACCTATGTGAGCTGGGACAAATATGGTCTCCTGTGATTAAACGGACTAGAATCCTCATCAAAAAAGTTGTATTTCAAACATTGTAAGAATTAAATCAACAATCCCATTCTAAGTCTAAATTCCCATAATAAAATTTTCGTTTAGAGTGTGCGAACACAGTGCCCTAAAACGACTGATTTGCCATGATAATTGGTAACAAACCAAACGAATCTTCAGTATAGATTCTTATTCACTGAGATTGAAACGGTTTTATTTGATGCCAGAAAGAACACTAGGAACAGACTGGGATTGCATTGCATTGCTATCCAATAAAAAAATAAATAATAATAAAATATAAATATATACTATTTAACCGGATTGCAATATTTGAAAATAGTAACATTTATTGAACGTCGTATATATATACTATTTAACCGGATTGCAATATTTGAAAATAGTAACATTTATTGAACGTCGTATATATATACTATTTAACCGGATTGCAATATTTGAAAATAGTAACATTTATTGAACGTCGTATATATATACTATTTAACCGGATTGCAATATTTGAAAATAGTAACATTTATTGAACGTCGTATATATATACTATTTAACCGGATTGCAATATTTGAAAATAGTAACATTTATTGAACGTCGTATATATATACTATTTAACCGGATTGCAATATTTGAAAATAGTAACATTTATTGAACGTCGTGATAAAAATGACGCGAAATTTCTTTTCAGACTTATAAATGACCATGTAGAATCTTCCTTCCTGACTACAATCAAAATCAATATCAACCACCGTCCATTAAGATACCCCAAAACATTCCTTATCCCTTTCCTAAGAACCAATTTGACTTTCTCGAACCGCTCGTACGAATGTGTCGATTAGGACTACATTTTATTGGCAAGATTCAGAACTTTACCAAAATTTCTCGAATCTCTAGTTTTCACTTGACTGATTGACCCAAACTTTATTGTTTCTTGTTTGTTTTTTTTTTATTTAAAAAAATACTATTTTCGTTGATTTACGAACTTTTTTTTTTTGTTACATATTGTTGTCCACCGCTATTTGAGGTCGGTATTTATTTTGAGTAATGTTTTTTTATGTCGACGCCTTGTGTGTTACGTACATTAAAAATAAAATAAAATAAATAAACAAACATTATCATTTATTATTATTTAAACGTAATAAGTAAAACCGCTAATCGTAATATTTATTTAATAATTGTCTTCATTAATCATTTTTATATTTTAACAGCGTGACCAAACTGCTCTCTATAATAATTATTAGAACGTGGCTTTAAAACATATTTGATTTATTGTAATTACAGAAATATTAAAACATTTTTAGTTTTCGGTAAAGGGTAAATAATGTGCATATATATGTTATTATTATGCTTTTAAGAGCGAAAAAATAGCTGTTTAGTATTAAGAACATTAGCAGGGTGCACAAGGAGGTGGTGGTGATGGAGGTGTACAGAGTAGTGGGCAGGATGGTGGTGGTAGAGGGCAAGGCTGAGCGCAAGGTGGTGGTGGAGGTGGAGGGCATGCCTCAGCACAAGGTGGTGGTGGAGCCACGCAGGCTTGTTGGCACGGTGGTGGTGGAGGTGGTGGGCAAGGCTGAGCGCAAGCTGGTGGTGGAGGTGGAGGGCATGCATCAGCACAAGGTGGTGGTGGAGCCGCACAGGCTTGTTGGCACAGTGGTGGTGGAGGTGGAGGGCATGCCTCAGCACAAGAAGGTGATAAAGCCGCACAGGGTTGTTGGCAAGGTGGTGGTATAGGTGGTGGGCAAGGCTGAGGGCAAGGTGGTAGTGGAGCAGCACAGGGTTGTTGGCACAGTGGTGATGGAGGTGGTGGGCAAGGCTGCGCACAAGGTGGTGGTGGAGGTGGAGGGCATGGCGCAGCACAAGGTGGTGGTGGAGCCACGCAGGCTTGTTGGCACGGTGGTGGTGGAGGTGGTGGGCAAGGCTGAGCGCAAGCTGGTGGTGGAGGTGGAGGGCATGCATCAGCACAAGGTGGTGGTGGAGCCGCACAGGCTTGTTGGCACGGTGGTGGTGGAGGTGGAGGGCATGCCTCAGCACAAGGTGGTGGTGGAGCCACGCAGGCTTGTTGGCACGGTGGTGGTAAAGGTAGTGGGCAAGGCTGAGCGCAAGCTGGTGGTGGAGGTGGAGGGCATGGCACAGCACAAAGAGGTGATGGAGCCGCACAGGCTTGTTGGCACGGTGGTGGTGGAGGTGGAGGGCATGACTCAGCACAAGAAGGTGATGAAGCCGCACAGGGTTGTTGGCAAGGTGGTGGTGGAGGTGGTGGGCAAGGCTGAGGGCAAGGTGGTGGTGGAGCAGCACAGGGTTGTTGGCATGGTGGTGGTGGGGGTGGTTGGCAAGGCTGCGCACAAGGTGGATGGCATGGCTCAGCACAAGGTGGTGTTGGAGCCACGCAGGCTTGTTGGCACGGTGGTGGTGGAGGTGGTGGGCAAGGCTGAGCGCAAGCTGGTGGTGGAGGTGGAGGGCATGTATCAGCACAAGGTGGTGGTGGAGCCGCACAGGCTTGTTGGCACAATGGTGGTGGAGGTGGTTGGCAAGGCTGAGCACACGGTGGTGGTGGAGGTAGATGGTATGGCTCAGCACAAGGAGGTGATGGAGCCGCACTGGCTTGTTGGCACGGTGGTGGTGGAGGTGGTGGACAAGGCTGAGTACAAGGTGGTGGTGGAGGTGGAGGGCATGGCTTAGCACAGGGAGGTGATGAAGCCACACAGGGTTGTTGGCACGGTGGTGGTGGAGGTGGTGGGCAAGGCTGAGGGCAAGGTGGTGGTGGAGCAGCACAGGGTTGTTGGCATGGTGGTGGTGTAGGTGATGGGCAAGGCTGAGCACAAGGTGCTGGTGGAGGTGGTGGGCAAGGCTGAGGGCAAGGTGGTGGTGGAGCAGCACAAGGCTGTTGGCACGGTGGTGGTGGAGGTGGTGGGCAAGGCTGAGCACAAGATGGTGGTGGAGGTGGAGCGCATGGCACAGCACAAGATGGTGGGCAAGGAATGCAAGCTGAAAGTGCTCCCTAAAAAAATAAATAAAAACATTAATGACATTTTGTTAATTAGCAAAAAATCTATTTCTTTTAAATACTAGAAACATCTTACCTGAGCAGTTAACGCTATAAAAGCGTACAGAAAAATAGCACTGAACTTCTGTGAAGCCATCATGTGGGAGTTATTCACTGATCTGTTGCAAATTTTTGGCCAACTCTACCTTTTATACTATTTCCCCCATATAGCTCTTCGCGTGCTCTACGTGTTGATATGTAAGGCCTTCTCATTTTATCAGTTTAAAAAAATATCGTCTTAACGTGATAGAATGCCTATTAGGCCAAATCCAAAAGAAATAAGAAAGTCACGCTAGTAATAAAAAATTACTGATTGTGATGTTTGCAAACACACGTTATGCGTTTTTCCATAATAAGATATTCTAGAACTTCACATAACTTGAGCTTTGGAATTTGCCTGATTAGCATTCTTTTACATTCAGATGATAAAAAGGTTTTTTTTTACTGATATCTAATATGATAAGGAGACGCTCTACACGTCGCCGTCCATACGAAGCACTCGAGGGGAACTTTTAGGAATTAAGTTTAAAGGGTGAAGATACAATTTTTTGTTTTCGGAATCGATTTCAGTTTGTTTTTGGTGTATTTGGCAGTCTCCAGCACCTATAGCCCAATGTCGACTAGTTCCATCTTGTTCATCCTCCTGTGAATAACCGTGTCCACCACATCCACTACAAACGTGCAAATTACCCTGTGCTGCTTCAGCACCACCTTACGCCCTTTACCTCCACCACCACCCTGCCCATTACCCTGTGCAGCTCCTTTACCAACACCTTCCCTGTGCACCCTGCCCATATTTTCAGTGCCAAACAGCTATTTAATCATTCTTAAAATTATTATAATACAGAATGTTTCGGAATGTTGTGGAATGCTCTAAAACACTGGAGTATTCGGCAGCGCTCAGGGAGTTGATATGAGATTGTGTGGTAGTTGGAATAAAAGGATAAACTTTAAAATTTGAGATTAAATTTTTTTATTATAAACATAATTGAACTATTTACAATACTTGATTACAAACAATATCTTTCATTTTGTTATTCGGGGTATATATGTACAATTTTTTGAATTTCCTACTCGAGAGCAAGCTATCTATGAGTAGTAAGATCAGAGGTCGCATTTTCAGTCGATAAAAGTGTAATGGCATTCCTAGCCGAGGAAACTGCAAATCGCTAACGCACCAACAACAGTTGATGTCGAATATATCAAGGACACTTGGTCGCTTTGAATTGTCACTTATTCGTTGACAATCTGCATTCATGCTAGGGAACGATGAGAAGTTACCGAAAGTTATCCTATCAATCCTTATCAATAGAGTGTTCTAGGGCGCCTAGTACTTGCAAATAATTCTGAAGGGAATTTGACACTGTCTTCAGCGTTTACTATCATGTTGATCGATTTGCATATTCTCTCTTCGATTTTAATTGTCAACGATGTATCAAAATTGATATCGTCACCAACAATATTTTTAGTTGCCAAAATTGCTTTGGGAAATAGACTCTCCAGATTGGTATAGTTGTGAACAATGTTTGGATAAATTTTGTCGATGAGTTCTTTTTCAGTAGTGTAGTTACTTTCACCACTTATTTTTTAAAACCTTTGGAACTTTCTCCTTCCAAAATTTCTAAAGCAGTCTAGAAGTTCTGGATGGTTCGCAATCCAGAACTTCTAGATTCATAGCCAAGAAAAGTACCTACATACAAATAGAGCTTTATCCTACCCATCTAGAACTTTACGGAACCTTCTAAACTCAACAACTTAGTCCGCCACCCCTTCCAGAACTTTTTATATTTTTATCGAACCTCCTAGGACTTTCCAGATGACTCACCGATACACCTCCGCTACTTATTTCTGAAAGCTTCTACAACTTTCCCCTTCCATATCTTTCTAGACAATTAGCGAACCATCCAGAACATTCTCGTACCTGCAAATTACAAATCTAAAATGTGTTGTACCTAAATGTGAGATTTCATGGACTCAAATCAAACTCTTTCTACTCGTATGACCCGCATCAATCATCGCAGTGGTCCGAAACATTTTCTTTCCCGCCGTACACGAGAAGTCGTGTACGCACCGTACAAACTGAAATTAACATGTAATATTTGAGAAAAATAAACTATTTGAAACTATCCTGCCTCAGACATACAAATGTTTAATACCTATACAAATCATCTAAAACGAAAACAGAAACAACAAAATATTTTAGCTAATGATGATTATCCTTGTAACACAGCTCGGCTGAAGAGATCACATAAATTTTCTGGCTAATGACACTTGATACTTGAGCTGTTTACATAATCCAGCTGCATTCATGGTTTCTTTGTTCAATTTCTACACTTTCAGTTGATAAATTCACACAAAGAAATAATACACAGGTATTTAATTCGAGCATAAGAAAGATAAAATTATTTCGCGAACTAGAACAGATTTTACAAATTATTAGGCGTGTGGTGACAAATTTTCAGCCCGATTGAGCGAGATTTAATACGGTTATTACACATTAAAAAACCAGAAGATCGTCCAAATACGTCAAGCCCGGGTAAAAATGTTTACAGAACCGGTATTTTAAGTGCATAAATTGATTTATTACTGGTTAAACCAATGTATGTTTTCTCCACTGATGATTATGATATGATTTATAAAGACGTTATTGCTATGAATTAGTTGTATGCGTTATATTGCCTATGTTTTGTAAATATACTGTGAAGAGGAGAATAAATTATTTTGTGTAATTTATTAATTAGTGTTAAGATAGGGTCATTCGTTCGATTATTGATTTCTAATTGTTTAAGTAGATTTAATTTGAGACAATTTATTTCAATGCGTAATGGTTTAGGCCCCTTGTTGTTGAGTGGATTGTGATTATTTACCAAGAGATGTTGTGTTTTTGATTTTCTATGTTGAGGTTAAGTATACATGTATGATGGCCGTTAAGTTGTTGCTCCATATTATTGTCTGAAGTTGATCAGTTTAGTTGGAATTATATCATATATGATCAATACACGATGGGATTTGATTATTGAATTCTCTAGTATACTTATTTATACAGGGTTTAAAGTTTAATGTGGTCATCATGTTGATAGAATTGTCCTTTTCAATAGTGTGGCTATTTTCAGCAATGCTTATATGAATATCACGAATTAGAAAATTATTTGCATATTTATTTTTTTAAATAATATTATTCAATTCTGTTATGAAAGTTAGTATTACAGCTGAGTGTGTCCTATAGATTGTCATTATTTGTATAGATGGTTTATTATTAACGTATAATTTTATAATATTACAGTTTGGATTAGTCATATTTATTTCAGTAAAGCATACGTCTTTATATATTGCCTTAGCATATATAACAATACCGCTTGTTAATATAATGTGAACTCTGAAGATTGATATAATTTTGGAGAGTTGGGATGATCGAGTGAGTGTTTAAATGGGCTTCAGTCAATATGATTATATCCGATTTTTTTTTTTATAATTTTAGATTTATTAGGAAATGGTCAAATTTTTTTCATTATAGATCGTATGTTTAAATGTATTTCCGTAAAGGAGTTTGGAAGTCTTTTGAAGTATTGTGTTACAGTCAATAAAAGCCACAGGTTTTTTTTTCTAGATGTTGAATAATAAAATCATCCATTTCTTAATATTCGATATGGAACTATTTTTGTTAATGTGTGTTTTCGTTGTAATTCTTGTATATTATCCGGTCAAAACAATACAGTCGAGTTCAATTTTTAAAAAGCTTAGGGTGCATAATAACTCATGTATGTATTTGTTAATACTCCTAATATGTAAGTGCATAATGAGTTTGACATATTTTTTAATCTGTATTACATACCTTTTTCCTTATAGTCCGTCCGTAATAATATTATTCATCCTACCTCGAAAACGTGTCTTGGAAGTATGTTTTGTTGGAAATTATAATTATGAACTGGTTAATATCGTAATTGGGCGTAACAATAATAATCATATTAGAAATAATAACCAATAAATGTATTGAATCTTTGCAAAATTACTTTCTGACATCACTTAATAAAATGAAACAAATAACTTTGTGAATTAATTTTTATATTTCATTTTACATAATTGTTTTTTAAGATATTTTTGGTAATTAATTCCCTCTCTTTAATAATTTTGTGTATTGTTCTTTTTGTCTACACTTGATTGTTTCTTTTGTTATTTTTATTCGTGTAATTATATTGACGAAGAAACCATCGGTTTTGAAACATGTAGATATTATAACATATGATTATAGTGGTTTACACAAAGTAATTTTTTTCATTTAAATAAAAATATGCGATGATAATAGTAGTGCATAGGCGAAATATGACAGTTAAATATGACCGAGTCGGATAGGGCCCTTAGCTCAGTGGTAGAGTACCCCACGGCAAGACTAAGATCCGGGGTTCGATTATTGGATGGGACCGTATATTTTTTTAAGTTTTCTGTTTCAGATTTTCAATTGATTGTCGCTAATATTAACTTCATTAATTCAACATTATCATATTCATATTTTACCAGAGCCACCTTATTTACGTTTTAATAATTATTATAATTATTAAAACGTAAATAAGGTGGCTATGAAACATATTTGATTTATTGTCGACAGAAATATTAAAACATTTTTAGAATCGATGAAGGGTAAATAATGTGCACATATATATTATTATTATACTTTTAAGAACAAAAAAATAGCTGTTTAGCATTGAGAACATGGGCAGGGTGCACAAGGGGGTGGTGGTGATGGAGCTGCACAGAGTACTGGGCAGGATGGTGGTGGTGGTGGAGGACAAGGCTGAGTGCAAGGTGGTGGTGGAGGTGGAGGGCATGGCTCAGCACAAGGAGGTGATGGAGCCGCACGTGTTTGTTGGCATGGTGGAGGTGGAGGTGGTGGGCAAGGCTCAGCACAAGGTTGTGGTGGAGGTGGAGGACATGGCTCAGAACATGGTGGTGGTAGTGGAGGGCATGGCTCATAACAAGGTGGTGGTGGAGGCGCACAGGGTTGTTGGCACGGTGGTGGTGGAGGCGGTGGGCAAGGCAGAGCACAAGGTGGTGATGGAGCAGTACAGGGTTGTTGGCACGGTGGTGGTGGAAGTGGTGGGCGAGGCTGAGCACATGGTGGTGATGGAGGTGGAGGGCATGTCTCAGCACAAGTTGATGGTAGAGCCGCACAAGGTTGTTGGCACGGTGGTGGTGGAGGTGGTGGGCAAGGCTGAACACAAAGTCGTGGTGGAGGAGGAGGGTATGGTTCACCACAAGGTGGTGGTGGAGGTGGTGGGCAAGGCTGAGCACATGGTGGTGGTGGAGGTGGAGGGCAGGCCTCAGCACAAGATGACGGTGGAGCCGCACAGGGTTGTTGGCACGGTGGTGGTGGAGGTGGTGGGCAAGGCTGAACACAAAGTGGTGGTGGAGGAGGATGGCATGGTTCACCACAAGGTGGTGGTGGAGGTGGTGGGCAAGGCTGAGCACAAGGTGGTGGTGGAGGTGGACGGCACGGCTCAGCGCAAGGTGGTGGTGGAGCAGCACAGGGTTGTTGGCACGGTGGTGGTGGAGGTGGTGGGCAAGGCTGAGCACAAAGTGGTAATGGAGGTGGTGGGCAAGGCTGATCACAAGATGGTGGAGGAGGTGGACGGCACGGCTCAGCGCAAGGTGGTGGTGGAGGTGGACGGCACGGCTGAGCACACGGTGGTGGTGGAGGTGGACGGCACGGCTCACCGCAAGGTGGTGGTGGAGCAGCACAGGGTTGTTGGCACGGTGGTGGTGGAGGTGGTGGGCAAGGCTGTGCAGAGGTGGATGAACACGATGAGGGTGGTGGACATGGTGCTGCGGATGGTGGTGACTGGTAAGGACGCCGAATGCAAGCTGAAAGTGCTCCCTAAAAAATGAATAAAGACATTTTCTAAATTCGCAAAAATGGGTGGTGGAAAAAAATAGTGATTCCTAAAAAAAAAATTGTGACATTTTTGAATTACCCAAAAAGTTCTTACAGTTTAATACTGAATCATCTTAAATCTGATGGCCCTTCTACAAAATTCATATTTATAATATTTAAAGAATTCAAAGAAACTTTTTACTATTTGTAAATTTACAACTTATCATCTTTTTAGAGCACATAAATTACCTATCATTAATGAAAACAGACGAATAATAGCCGACCTAACCTTTTTATTATAATTATTAAACTATAAATTTGATTGCTGTGATCTCTTGCATTTAATAAATCTAAATGTACCTACACGAAATACTAGACAAACATTAACATTTTATATACACACATCTCATTCTAACTATAAATTGCATTCCTTAATATAACGATTACATATTCTTGGTAACCAATATTTAAACAATATTCATGTATATGACAATAGTTTGAATTTGGAAAACTTTAAACACCGTGTGTGCGAACTATTTCTACATAATTCATACACATATTGTAAATACCAATTTTATACATTTTTATTAATACCTATCATTGTTGATTTGGAAGATATCGGCAGGCAATCTATTTTTACTTCATTTATATTCTGTATTACCTACATTTTGTCAACTCATATTTTATCTCACATATATTATGATTTTATCTCACATATATTATGATTTTATCTCACATATATTATGATTCCTTACATTTTCTGTTATTTGCCTGTATATTATCAACTATTCAGTGTAATTAATCAAAACATGTATTGCTTTATGTATGTAAAAGCACTATGGACGTTGAAATAAAAATAAAATAAATCTTACCTGAGCGGTTAACACAATAAATGCGTACAGGAAAAAAGCTGTGAACTTGTGAGAAGCCATCATGTGGATGTTATGCACTGAACTGTTGGTAATTGTTAGCCATCTTCACCTTTTATACTTAATCCCCTCGAGTACTTCCTATCGTATCGATGCATTTCAACACGTCGCGACGTGTCATATTAGATATCAGTAAAAAAACGTTTTTATCATCTGAACGTAAAAGAATGCAAATCAGGCAAATTCCAAATGCTCAAGTAATGTGAAGTTCTACAAAATCGAATTATGGATAAACGCTTATGGATTAACTCCAGATAATACCGAAAAATAGTCATTTTTAAATCAAATTCTAGACGTATTGACTCTTTTTTACAAAAAAACATAAATTGATTTTGAAAGATTGTTATTTTATCTGGTACACCCATTTTTAAAATTTTGAAAAACTAAGGCGATCCGCTCACTGAGGCAACTGAAAATTGTCAAATGGCAACTGTCTTTCTATGACAATGTGATGGCCCGCACTCTACACAATCACTCAAAAACCCGTTGTCAATGCTAACGCAAGCGGTGACTCGCGACTAACACTGTTGATTGCCGTGGCCGGCCGTTGCTAGTTGCCAGCTGTCAGCTGATTGTTCTTCGTCTATGGTTAAACAAGATTTTTGACCAATCAAGACGTAGAAACCAGCCGGTTTTAGTTTGGTATTAGTTGGCTCGACAGCGGAGCGCCTAAGCGTATTTTTAATATACTAAGGTTATACCGTTGGTCGTTGGCAGATTTGTTCAATTTTCAAACAATAGATTCTATTCAAAATATTTATATATATATATTAATAATATTTAAATTTATAATATTTCAAATCATGTAATCATGCAAAAAAATAAATAAGTACTTAATCTAGTCAACTCAGTTTTAAGAATTTTAATTTTCCTTAAATTAAAATCATTATTATATTATTTACATTAAATATTTATATTTATATTAAATTAAAATCATTTTTTTAATATTTATATTGAGGGATCTGTAGGATTTATCGGTCAAATTAGGAATTCCGCCGAGCCGAACCATCTGATATGAAAATATCTGGAGTCGGTGAATTATTTTCCCATTTAATAGTCTGGTAGGTTAACATGTATTGTTTTGTATTAATTATACTTATATATTACACTTGCATAGATGATCATTTATATGGAAAAGTGTATGAATGGGTTTAGTTTTTCCTATGGGAAAAACTAAACCCGGACCTGGAAATCTGGTGGGTAAAATAAATCCGAGAACGTGTTTTGTGACAAAAATATCTCAGTTTTTGTATTTATTTAAGGTCTTAAAAATAAAATATTTCAAATGTTTATTACATACTTATTTTGTTTAGACATTATTGAAAAATCATAAATACTTATGATCAAAAAATACATAAAAGAAGTATACGATATTTAATAATGTATCATCGTGCGTTTTGAGCATTTATATTGCTTACTTGAATGTAGGTATATATGAAAGCAAGCTTTGAATGAAATAAATCGATATTTAATTTTTATTTAGAAATTTTGATACGAGGAATAATCGATCTTTCTCATTCAAACCTCCCTGTACAATTGTAAGCATTTTTAAACTCAGTATTGGATTTTAGGCTAAAATACCCAACCAAACTGAAAAATTATTTTTGTAATCAAAAGGTGTGTCAAATGTCGATTTTGGATACGAGCTACTTTATGTATTAATTTTTTAATTTTAAAAATATAGGCTATTAAAGATTTTAATATTTAATGATTTTAGAGGCAACTTGGATAATTATTTGAAAGTAAATGTAAACATTTAAAAAAATAATTTTTGCTATATTGTAACGTATTAATTTCCATGTCAATTTATTATGTAGGTACTGAGAACTTAAGCATGGATTTTTTAAAATATTATTTGGATTGTGTTTTTTTGGTTCGAAAGGTTGGCGGCATTTACGTAACGGTTGGTAGAGGCACGAGGTAGAGAGACAGTTTTGGGCAAAATAGCGGAAGACGTATTTTTGAACTTGTGACGGACGGGAGGAGTAAATTGTTTTCTGTGTTTCTCTTAATATAACAAAAGTTTTGCGAGGATTTACAACGGACGCGGTTTCCACGTGTAATGGGCCGTGGTATTTTAACCTCCGAACGAGCTTTAACTTCGGAAGAACGCGGATGATTACAGCCAAGGTTCAACTTCACGGATGACACCGATCGACACCGGCGTCCCTCTCAAAAATACTACGGCCAATTCACTTGGAACCGCGTACCTTAAAAAACCTCGCTAGCCTTTGGTTAAAATATCACGGCCACTTACACGTGGAAACCGCGTCCGTTGAAAATCCTCGCTAGCCTTTTGTTATATTAAAAGAAACTCCAAAAACAATTTACTCCTCTTGTCCATCACAAGTTCAAAAATAAGTCTTCCGCCATTTTGCCCAAAACCGTCTCTACTTCTGCCTCTACCAACCTTTACGTAAATGCCGCCAACCTTTCGAACCAAAAAAACACAATCCAAACAATATTAAAAAAATCCATGCAGAAGTTCTCAGTACCTACTTAATAAATTGAGATGGAAATTAATACGTTACAATATATTTTTTTTAAATATAAAGGAATATGAAATTTAAAATTTAGTTTTTTTATAGAAACAATATTGATGGACGTATTAAATTACAAATTACCTAGGTATTTACATCGGAAGAAAAACTTGTCGTTTATATTTTAAAATTACTACACAATAAAACTCATTTTTAACATTTTTTATTTTTTTACATTATTTTTCATTATTTTAGAACCAAGGATTTTTTTTTTAAATTATAAATAACTCTTAAAAAAATTCCAAAGTCGCTTCCAAAATGAACCAAAACAGATTTCTTTAATTTCCTATACGTCATCATTTAAAAGCAACAGTGATTTTGTTATTTCTTTTGGATTTGGCCTAATAGGCATTCTATCACATTCAGACGATATTTTTTACTGATATAATGATAAGGCCTTACACTTCAACACGTAGAGCACGCGAAGAACTCTTTGGGGGAGATAGTATAAAAGGTGGAGGTGGCCAATAATTTGCATCAGATCAGTGAATAACTCCCTCATGATGGCTTCTCAGAGGTTCAGTGCTGTTTTTCTGTACGCTTTTATAGCGTTAACTGCTCAGGTAAGATGTTTTAAGTATTTAAAAGAAATAGATTTTTTGCTAATTTAGAAAATGTCATTAATGTTTTTATTTATTTTTTTAGGGAGCACTTTCAGCTTGCATTCCTTGCCCACCATCTTGTGCTGTGCCATGTGCTCCACCTCCACCACCACCTTGTGCTCAGCCTTGCCCACCACCTCCACCACCACCGTGCCAACAACTCTGTGCTGCTCCACCACCACCTTGCCCTCAGCCTTGCCCCCCACCTCCACCACCACCTTGCGCGCTGCCTTGCCCACCACCTCCACTACCACCGTGTCAACAACCCTGTGCTGCTCCACCACCACCTTGCCCTCAGCCTTGCCCATCAACTCCACCACCACCATGCCAACAACCCTGTGCGGATCCACCACAACCTTGTGCTCAACCTTGCCCACCACCACCACCACCACCATGCCAACAAGCCTGGGCGGCTCCATCACCTCCTTGTGCTGAGCTATGCCTTTCACCACCACCACCATCTTGCGCTGAGCCATGCCCTCTACCTCCACCACCACCCTGTGCTCAGCCTTGCTCACCACCTCCACAACCACCGTGCAAACAAGCCTGTGCGGCTCCACCACCACCTTGTGCTGAGCCATGCCCTCCACCTCCACTACCACTATGCGCTCAGCCTTGCCCACCACCTCCACCACGAACGTGCCAACAAGCCTGTGCGGCTCCACCACCACCTTGTTCTGAGCCATGTCCTCCACCTCCACCACCACCACCGTGCCCACCTCCTCCACCACCACCTTGCGCACATCCTTGCCCACCACTTGCACCACCATCGTGTGCAGCTCCACCACTACCACCGTGTCAACAACCCTCTGCTGCTTCACCACCACCTAGTTCTCAGCCTTGCCCACCACCTCCACCACCACCGTGCCAACAAGCCTGTGCGGCTCCACCACCACCTTGTGCTAAGTCATGCCCTCCACCTCCACCACCACCTTGTGCTCAGCCTTGCCCACCATCTCCACCACCACCGTGCCAACAACCCTGTGCTGCTCCACTACCACCGTGCCCTCAGCCTTGCCCTCCACCTCCCCCACCACCTTGTGCTGAGCCATGCCCTCTTCCTCCACCACCACCTTGTGCTCAGCCTTGCCTACCACCTCCACTACCACCTTGCGCTAAGCCTTGCCCTCCACCACCACCACCACCACCCTGCCCACTACTTTGTGAAGCTCCATCACCACCACCTCCTTGTGCACCCTGCCCATGTTCTCAGTGCTAAACAGCTATTTTTTCGCTCTTAAAAATATAATAATAACATAATATATGTGCACACTATTTACCCTACGTCGAAAACTGAAAATGTTTGAATATTTATATATCGATAATAAATCGATAATAAATCAAATATGTTTTAAAGCCACGTTTTTTACGATAATAAATCAAATATGTTTTAAAGCCACGTTTTTTACTTTTCAATAATTATTTTAGAGAGCAGTTAGGTCACGCTGTTAAAATATGAATATGATATTGTTGAATTAATGAAGGCACTTGGCAATTTCTGCAATTTGGATATTAGTGGATTTGAAGAGATTAGCAATATATGCAACAGGTCAATTTCGTGTAAATCCGTTAAACTAACTTTGAACGTCGAATTGTAACTACAAGAAGGTATTATACTATAAAAATATCAATAAAAATGTGTCTTTGTCGAGACAAACGGAATTATCATTCACAAATTTATCAGCACATCTTCTACTTTTCTTCCATTGCGTCTTAATTCCAATGGTCACCACACAAATCGATTGTTTAAGTGATTTTAAAATATCATCAGTTAAATCTACAAAACCAAAATGTCGAATAAGATGACATAATATCTTGTTTGCTCGGTCTTTCTTCGGGTTTCGTAACCAAATATCGTATATCGTTACATGAGAAATTGATGGCTGTATCACTGGAATGTGAAGAAATTCCATAAAAAATCCAAAAAGAGGCTGAAAAATTTCAGCCCAATGACATAAAGAAAAGTCAACCTTACCGTCGAAAATTTTTTTTAATCATAGAAATGCATAGAAATAAACATTCAGGTCATGTAAACTTTTGAAACCAGATAAATGAATAAATATTGATTAATGTTGTGTTAAATTAATATGGAAAATAAAGATGGTCTAACATGATGAAAAAAATTAATGCATACCTTGATTTGTCACTTCCATTTCCAAGAAAAATAAAAATCCTTTACACAAACTAACTACAACCATTCAACGCGTACGCGTTAAAAATAGTTTGAAGTTTAAGTTAAAAATAGGTTGATTATTGTATTTGCAGCGCCGCGCACGAATCAAATGGACTTTACCTGTTCCCAAACCTACCGCACATTTTCATTTTTATCATACGAAATACACGTTTTTGTATTAAAGGGAAGCTAGATCGGGATATAACACATAGTGGAGCAGTCGGGAGAAAGTAAAATCGGTTCTTAGGAAAAGAGTAAGGGATGGTTGTAGTCAGGAGAGAAGATTCTACATGGTTATTTATAAGTCTGAAAAAAGTTCAGCACAAATTAGAGCTTTCAATTAAAGATTTCTACTACATTATAAATAAAATAAAATAAATAAACAATCATTATCATTTATTATTATTTAAATCTTATTAAGATAAACCGTAATATTTATTTAATAATAAGAAGATAGATGATAAATTCCTGGCAGACGGTTTTGCCCTCATATGGGAAGAGCGCATCCTGGATGGATCCTCGCGACGGGACGTGGCAGTCCGATATCAAAACACGGTGGAACCAAGAAGAAGGACACGTCGAGGAGGCGGTTCCTTTCGTAGTATAATGCCAGATTCACATAATATTCTCTCTTTCTCTCACCTTTGAATATGATTCGGATCTAGTTGTTTTAAAAGATATTTATTTGTTTTTGTTATATTACCTCATGCTCTCATTGAAATGTGGTTTTTAGGTTATGATGATTTGTTGGAGGGAGTTGAAATAATTATAGACTTGTTTGAAAGATTATAAATCTTTTATTTGAGTGGTTAAGAGTGCCTGACCTTCCATAAGCAGATTCAATATTAACCCCACTATTAACCTGAGAGGGTCTCATAGCTAACACAACTTATAAACGTGACAAAGTCTTAAACCTATTCCGTTCTTATGTAGGACTTTAATTCCTGAATCGTGGTTAAAAGTATGATCTTTATCAATCAAAAGATCATACTTTTAAGAAAATGGTGATAATAATAATAGTATTGCATAGGCGAAATATGATAGGGTCCTTAGTTTAGTGGCAGAGAAGCGCCCCGGCAAGACTAAGATCCTGGGTTCGATTGTTGGATAAGACCGTATATTTTTTTGATTTATCTGTTTCAGATTTTCGATTGAGTGTCGCTTATATTACCTTCATTAAATCCTCATTATCATTTTTCACATTTTAACTGCGTGACCAAACTGCTCACTATAATAATTATTGAAACGTAAAGAACGTGGCTATGAAACATATTGATTTATTGTCGACAGAAATATTAAAACATTTTCAGTTTTCGATGGTGGGTAAATAATGTGCAAATGTTAGTATTATACTTTTAAGAGCGAAAAAATATCTGTTTAGCATTGAAAACATGGGCAGGGTGCACAAGGAGGTGGTGGTGATGGAGCTTCACAAAGTAGTGGGCAGGGTGGTGGTGGTGGTGGTGGAGGGCAAGGCTTAGCGCAAGGTGGTGGTGGAGGTGGTAGGCAAGGCTGAGCACAAGGTGGTGGGGGAGGTGGAGGGCATGGCTCAGCACAAGGAGGTAATGAAGCCGCACAGGCTTGTTGGCACGGTGGTGGTGGAGGTGGTGGGCAAGGCTGAGAACAAGGTGGTGGTGGAGGTGGTGGGCAAGGCAGAGTACAAGGTGGTGGTGGAGGTGGTGGGCAAGGCTGAGGGCACGGTGGTAGTGGAGCAGCATAGGTTTGTTGGCACGGTGGTGGTGGAGATGGTGGGCAAGGCTGAGCACAAGGTGGTGGTGGAGGTGGAGGGCACGGCTGAGCACAATGTGGTGGTGGAGGAGGAGGGCATGGTTCAGCACAAAGTGGTGATGTAGGTGGAGGGCATGGTTCAGCACAAGGTGGTGGGGGAGGTGGAGGGCATGGCTCAGCACAAGGAGGTAATGAAGCCGCACAGGCTTGTTGGCACGGTGGTGGTGGAGGTGGTGGGCAAGGCTGAGAACAAGGTGGTGGTGGAGGTGGTGGGCAAGGCAGAGTACAAGGTGGTGGTGGAGGTGGTGGGCAAGGCTGAGGGCACGGTGGTAGTGGAGCAGCATAGGTTTGTTGGCACGGTGGTGGTGGAGATGGTGGGCAAGGCTGAGCACAAGGTGGTGGTGGAGGTGGAGGGCACGGCTGAGCACAATGTGGTGGTGGAGGAGGAGGGCATGGTTCAGCACAAAGTGGTGGTGGAGGTGGTGGGCAAGGCTGATCACAAGGTGGTGGTGGAGGTGGACGGCACGGCTCAGCGCAAGGTTGTGGTGGAGCAGCACAGGGTTGTGGGCATGGTGGTGGTGGTGGTGGTGGGCACGGCTGAGCACAAGGTGGAGGTGGACGGCACGGCTCAGCGCAAGGTGGTGGTGGAGCAGCACACGGTTGTGGGCATGGTGGTGGTGGTGGTGGTGGGCACGGCTGAGCACAAGGTGGTGGTGGAGGTGGAGGGCATGGCTCAGCACAAGATGATGGTGGAGCAGCACAGGGTTGTGGGCATGGTGGTGGTGGTGGTGGTGGGCAAGGCTGAACACAAAGTAGTGGTGGAGGAGGAGGGCATGGTTTAGCACAAGGTGGTGGTGTAGGTGGTGGGCACGGCTTAGCACAAGGTGGTGGTGGAGGTGGAGGGCACGGCTCAGCGCAAGGTGGTGGTGGAGCAGCACAGGGTTGTTGGCACGGTGGTGGTGGAGGCGGTGGGCAAGGCTGAGCACAAGGTGGTGGTAGAGCCGCACAGGGTTGTTGGCACGGTGGTGGTGGAGGTGGTGGGCAAGGCTGAGCACAAAGTGGTGGTGGAGGAGGAGGGCATGGTTCAGCACAAGGTGGTGGTGGAGGTGGTTGGCAAGGCTGAGCACACGGTGGTGGTGGAGGTGGACGGCACGGCTCAGCGCAAGGTGGTGGTGTAGCAGCACAGGGTTGTGGGCATGGTGGTGGTGGTGGTGGTGGGCACGGCTGAGCACAAGGTGGTGGTGGAGGTGGAGGGCATGGCTCAGCACAAGATGATGGTGGAGCAGCACAGGGTTGTGGGCACGGTGGTGGTTGAGGTGGTGGGCAAGGCTGTGCAGAGGGGGATGAACACGATGGTGGTGGTGGACATGGTGCTGCGGATGGTGGTGACTGGTAAGGACGCCGAATGCAAGCTGAAAGTGCTCCCTAAAAAATGAATAAAGACATTAATGACATTTCTAAATTCGCAAAAATGGGTGGTGGAGACAAATACAGCGAATACAAGCAGAAAGTGATTCTTAAAAAAAAAATTGTGACATTTATGAATTACCCAAAAACCTCTTACAGTTAAATGCTGAAGCATCTTAAATCTGGTCGCCCTTCTACAAAATTCATATCCTTAAAGTATTTAAAGAATTCGAAGAAACTTTTTACTATTGTAAATTTTCAACTTATCGTCTTTTTAGAGCACATAAATTACCTATCATTAATGAATATTTTAAATATTTCGACCTAACCTTTCTATTAAAATTATTAAACTCTAAATTTGATTGC
The DNA here is from genome assembly GCA_951813805.1 of Limnephilus auricula. Taxonomy (NCBI): domain Eukaryota; kingdom Metazoa; phylum Arthropoda; class Insecta; order Trichoptera; family Limnephilidae; genus Limnephilus; species Limnephilus auricula. Next base: position 7,190,563 of record OX638391.1, read on the forward strand.
TGTGAACTCTTGCATTTCATAAATCAACATGTACCTACACGAACTACTAGGCAAACATTAACATTTTATATACACACATCTCATTCTAACCATAAATTTAATTCAATTCATATTCTTGGTAACCAATATTTAAACAAAAATGATGTATTTGCGAACTATATCTAAAAGCACTATGGGCGTTGAAATAAAAATAAAATAAACAAAATAAATCTTACCTGAGCGGTTAACGCAATAAATGCGTACAGGAAAAAAGCTCTAAACTTGTGAGAAGCCATCATGTGGATGTTATGCACTGAACTGTTGGTAATTGTTAGCCATCTTCACCTTTTATACTTAATCCCCTCGAGTACTTCGTATCGTATCGATGCATTTCAACACGTCGCGACGTGTTGAAATGCATCTCCTTATCATATTAGATATCAGTTAAAAAACATTTTTATCATCTGAACGTAAAATAATGCAAATCAGGCAAATTCCATTTTAATTTTTTTTTTTTTTTAATATTATTTTTTTACATAATTCAACAATAAGTCCTGTTAAACTGATTTATATCAGTTTGTCAACTGGTTCTTTTAACAATTACTTTAAAATTTAAACTGGTATATTAAACATACACATTATTACATTATATATACATACATCCACATATTTTTTACATATATAAAATAAATAACAGAGGAAAAACTAAAGAAAGAAAAAAAAAATTGTAATGGAAAAAACATTAGAAACGAAATTTAGAAAAACGGAGGTTAGTACAAAAAAATTCTTTCACATATACATTTTTTTAGCGTACATTTCCTTTTGAAAGTCAATTCACAGCTTTTTATTGAATTGTTTAACATGTTGTAAATTATTGGTACGAGGTATTCTAGAGTTCTTTGACCGTATTTATTTAGGCATCTGGGAATAACAAGTCCATCGTTTGCAGTTAGTCTTGTATTATGAATATGTACCACTACTTTATTATATTCAGATTGAGATGTTTGCTGATTCGCAATTTTGAACCACAATATAACTCGAACAGATAATAAATTTACAGAGTTATATAGTAATGTTTGATATCACGTCTTTGTTCGTGTTCAGCTTTGTTTAATAATAATTTTACTAAGGAATATTGTAAATTTTGCACTGAAAGAAGATTTGTTTATGTTGAAAGTCCCCAATTGCTCAAGTAATGTGAAGTTCTACAAAATCTAATTAGGAATAATATTAGGACGGTTTTGGGCAAAATGGTGGAAGACGTATTTTTGAACTTGTGACGGACGGGAGGAATAAATTGTTTTTTGAGTTTCTTTTAATATAACAAAAGGCTAGCGAGGATTTTCAACGGACGCGGTTTTCACGTGTAATGGGCCGTAGTATTTTTGAGATGGACGCCGGGGTCGATCGGTGTCATTCGTGAAGTTGAACCTTGGCTGTAATCATCCGCGTTCTCCCGAAGTTAAAGCTCGTTCGGAGGTCGCCTAAACGTACATGGAAGTCGCCGGCATAAGTAGTTCCAACTCCAAAGGATGACAAGATGGGATGATATATTAATTCTACTTCAATACCTTATAATGGTTTCATCAAATAGGAGAAGAAAAGAGAGAAATTTCTGTTATTTTTAGTCACTTTTAGACAGCTACGAGCTCAAACGAAAGAGCGCCTCGGGCCATCCTTCGTAGCAGAACTGCTATTCTCACCCCGGCTCCATCCAGCAGCACCGGCTCCGACCGGCCGCCTATCACCCTCAACACGCTTATATAGGTCTTCACAGAACGGAACGCCCAACCATCGACGGATTCCCGGCTACCATCCCGTCTTGTCATCTTTTGGAGTTGGAACTACGTATCCCGGCAACTTCCATATACGTTCAGGAGACCTCCGAACGAGCTATAACTTCGGAAGAACGCGGATGATTACAGCCAAGGTTCAACTTCACGGATGACACCGATCGACACCGGCGTCCATCTCAAAAATACTACGGCCCATTACACATGGAAACCGCGTCCGTTGAAAATCCTCGCTAGCCTTTTGTTATATTAAAAGAAACTCCAGAAACAATTTACTCTTTCTGTCCATCACATGTTCAAAAATATGTCTTCCGCCATTTTGCCCAAAACCGTCTATACTCCTGCCTCTACCAACCTTTTCGTAAATGCCGCCAATCTTTCGAACCAAATAAAACACAATCCAAATAATATTAAAAAATCTTTTTTCGATTTCTTTAATTACCTATACGTCATAATTTAAAAGCAGCTAGTCATCCTTTGGAGTTGGAACTACGTATCCCGGCAACTTCCGTATACGTTCAGAAGACCTCCGAACGAGCTTTAACTTCGGGAGAACGCGGATGATTACAGCCAAGGTTCAACTTCACGGAAGACACCGATCGACACAGGCGTCCATATCAAAAATACTACGGCCGATTACACGTGAAAACCGCGTACCTTGAAAATCCTCGCTAGACTTTTGTTAAAATACCACGGCCATTATACGTGGAAACCGTGTCCTTTGAAAATCCTCGCTAGCCTTTTGTTATATAAAATAGTAACTCAAAAAAAAATTTACTCCTCCCGTCCGTCACAAGCATAAATAAACCATTACCTAGATCGATATCTTCGGCCTTTTCCATTCATATTTTTTTGACATCAACTGACAACTTCACCACAGATATCTAGTTCGGCGAAGCGCGTAAGTTGAAGAGAAAGATCAAGGCCATTTGTCACCATAGACAAAATAATTGCATTTGACCTGCTCCAATAATTTACTAGCCCGATAAATTATTTAAAAAATAAAAATGTGTCAAAAGCAGAAAAATATCAAAATGTTTCCCCAGGACAACAAGGTATCATCTGAAAAAGTGCTGTCCTGAGGAAATGAGTTTTACAGCTGATTTTCTCAGGAGGAAGCTTTGGAGAAGGAAACCTGTTATCATGAGATAAAAAAAATCAAGCAGTAGTAAAAAACCTAAGATTGAAAGACTTGAAATATGAATTCCTTATAATAGGAAAAAAAATTCAAATAATGATTATGGTTTTTTACAACAGAAACGAATTTTAACATTTTTCTGCTTACATTAGAAAAATGAAAAACTCACAGGGACATGGTCAAATCTTTTTTTTTATTTTCAAAAATACAATGGATAAACAACACATAAAAACACAGGGTCGGTTTAACCGTTCGATTGAGCATGGGTAGTTCTTCCAAGTGACCTGGCGGTAGCTATCACACTCATTTTTACGACATGATTAGTTACTTAGATAAATTACTGCTTAGTCAGAAACTATTGTTGACCAGGCCATAATGTATGCCCGCCTGTATTACAACTTATCCTAGACGTACATTGTTTAAAAAAAAATTATATGAATATTACAAGTCCGCACAGTCCTAACTACTCCCGTCTGGAGCCAGTGAGACTACTGCATCCCCAATTGGGGTATGTTGTCACCAAAAACGGCTAAAGCAATTTCAAGCAACGTTTCAATTCTGAAAGGTGGTCTTACACCAATCCGATACTGAGAGTATCTTCCACTCTGGAACGTGCCGCAAATATATTTTTAATTAATTAATTGTGAAATAACACAAATTAATCAAATAAAATTTATTTGCGCAGACCGGGTTCAAACCCGCGACCTTCGGATTGGAAGTCGAGAGCCTTGCCCCTTGACCACACCAGGTGTCGTTGTACTTGTCGTAATATTATATTACATCATTGTTCATATATCCAATTCAATATCCATGAATACATTATTTGGATTAATGCGACAACTATGTAATCTTCTTTATCGAATGTATAATAAATACTACTCTAAATGGAATAAGAATAGCACAAATTGCAAGTAAAAAAACACATAAACCACACAAAAACACAAAAATATGTAAGCACAAAATACACAATAATTAAAGAAGGTGTTGAAAGCTATTCATTATGAAAGATATAAAATAATTAGACAAATAATAGATTATGACAATAGGTGGAATGTGCATAAATAAATGTTAATACAAATAAATATAAATAAGGAAACATAGATAAAAAACGTTGGTACATTAAGCCCCCCATTTTTTTTTAAATTTTGAATATTTGTTATACCTGTCCACAGCCATTTTCCTCATGGAATCTGGTCCAGTATATAATCTTGTGTCTTTGCCACATAATTTTCTATTAATATCTGCGCACCAAGCATTAATAATGAAGGGCACTGATAATTTCACAATAGCTTCTGTCACTTTTTCTTTATGCCTCTGACAATTAATCCAATTAAAAGATATATATTTGAGAATTGTATTTTTAATAATGGCTACAAGATGTATATTTTCGCAATTATGATTTAGTACATACTCGATGACACAACGAATTTCCAAAGCGTTGAGAGCAAAATTTTTTGTTGGATAATTAAGACTAAACCTCTCCGTGATGCGGTATTCACGACTCAGAATAAATGAATTCAAAGGATCATATGGATCACCAATGCAAGAAGATTTGCATTCCTCACAACCTTGGATATTTTTCAACACCTTCTTTAACAAAAATCCTGCAACATAAGCGTCGATACTCATTGTTTGTATGGAAAATGAATCAAAAATTTCACCAAATTGGGCATCTATATCCGGTATATTAAAAAAAGAAGTTAAATTTGAAGCTAGTGTGGAAGAGGTTGATTTGGTGTAAACAAAGTTAGCCACATTAGTCAAAAGGGCGGTTGAATCATCTGATTCACAATTAGTGCCTGGCGATCTTTCTGACACCAAGCTACAAATCATAAGGGATTTGTAAGCTGCTGCGAATAAGGTGGCAGATGGGTTTCGTACTCCACGACTTCTAATTGACCCAAAAAAATTTTCTAGTGGATCCTGGTTCAAATACCTACATTTCAAAAATTTAAAGCCTTCGGCTTTTAAAAAGTTCCATAATTCCATAATCCCGTGTATGGAAAATATCCAATTATTTAATACAGGAGCGTGGGTCCTAATGTTTGCTCCTGTTGTCTGATGGACGTATTTCATCGTGCTCATTATTTTCAATGATTCTTTCCACAATTGAAAGTGTGGGGAGTCATTTGATAAAGCAACACGATATTTTTTGCCCCCTTTGGGGTGAAATGCTGTCCCATTTACACTATCGAATAATGCATCAAAGATTTGCAAAACTCGTGCAGTGTCTAATGGATTTTTAGTAAATGCCTCTGGACGTATATAATGTAAAGCTTCCAGGGCTGCAGACACTCTATCACTAAATACTTGCGACGCTAGTTTAACCTTCATTTTTTGAATTTTGTGGGATACTATGTGGCTGTCCGTTATCCCGTACATCCTCTTGAACGATTCGGTTGGTACCATATTGTAACCAGTGACCAAGTTGTCCCATGAAGCTAACTTTTTTACCCCATCCTCATAAAAAATCAAATCTTTGTCTAAAAGATTATTACGAACGCACTTCAAAAGATGAGGTGCGTCAAACAAGGGAAAAATTTTATTTTCGTTTACCATGAAGTATCCACCCCTATATTCTATTCCATCCCTTAGGCTACTTATTCGAGTGTCTTCAAGCAAGGCTTTCACCACCCTACAGTTAACAGTGCCTTGGTCGCACACAGTTACAACTGGCTTGAGACCACACTCGAACAATTTGCCTAAAACAGTCAAAAGAATTTCTTTCAAGTCAAAATAATTAGTTCCACTTTCTGAAAACGAATAAAAAACTGGCTGCTTGTAGGGAACGGTAAGGCCTTTAACCATTAAGACCAGAGCATGATCAGCAAATTTTTTTTTTCTGGCATTACCCTTATCCTCCAACCCTTCTATGATTCCACTACGTGCGTTGTAGTTGATATGGGGTAAAATACTCATTTCGTCAAACATTAAAATGCAGTACTTTTCAATATCCTTCATAGAATCCGCACTTTTTTTTAAATGGTCAAATAAATTTTGATTAATACCCGGTTTAAGGGATACAGAATGGAGCTCCTTTTTTAAAGTTAAGGGTGAAGGTAGCGTGAAAATCTTCGACATTAACCGGTAAGTTTTTGGTCCTCCCTTGTACAAAGCAAGTGCTAATGCTTTATCTTTACGACTATAACGACGTCCTTTTTTGTGTCGTGTGCTCAATTTTTTTTGTGACAAAATGAATCTGGACAGAACGGGGTTTAAACTTGAAAGAGTATCTTCAAAGCTATTTCTTACTCTAAAACGGGTTGCAAGCTCAATACGTTTCTTTAAGGACAAATTTTTACGTCTAATATATTGCAGTTGACGCCTGATCCTCGATATCTCCGAATTCACCTTCTTCTTCTTCTTGGGAGGCAGGGTTGCGGTCGGTCCAATATAGCTTAAAATGCTCTTCCTCTTACCTAGAAAAAGACAATATTTGAGAAAAATTATTACATTTTTCAAAACAAAAGGTACCAAACAATGATTTACAAACAAAAAGCTATAAATATGCTTACGCTTAAAACCTTCATTTATCTGTGTACTGCTGCAGGGTCCCACAGGATTGTCTGAAAAAATAATATTTATATTAGTTCTTGAAGGAATGGAAGAAAAAATCTACAGTTAGATGAACAAAATGTACAATACTATTCCTTTCAACCAGTATAAATCAGATGTATACCTTCTACTCGAACCCCTTTGGCAGGATCAACCACACTGTATACACTGCTGGTCCCTTCGAAAACGTTTTGTTCTGAAATAAACATATTTAACACATTAATCAAAAATTGTTTGGGAACTAAAGTGAATTATTTTTTCCCTTCCACGAAATACTAAGCAGATATAAATACCTTTGTTAACTCCACAGACCCTCTTGGCAGGAACAATTGCACTGCTGGTCTCTGCGTACACGTTTTGCTCTGAAATAAGTATATTTAACACATTAATCAAAGTTTACTTATTTCCAAACCTGTTTTATACTATAATTTAGTTACAATGTTCTTGTTTTTCCCGTGCTGTAACAGCAATGTTATTGTTAATTTTTGTTCTCTTGTCCTTGCTTTCTATATACTTTATGATCATTGTTTCATATTATTTTATCAATATTTTGTAAGGGCTCATAAGGAGAACTGTAGGATTATTTTTAAGTTTGTTACAGTTGTTGTTACAGCACTTGAAGTGAATTAACATAAATTGCGCAACACAAAATGTTACGTTATTATTAAAGCAAAAGTAAAATTTTACAATGGGCAGTACAGTAGTACAAGGATTGATTAAAATATTTATAATTTTAATTCAATAAGAAAAGTGTGATTAAGATATATTATAGGCCAAACAAGAATGATTAAGTTGAAGTTAACAGGCTACATTCTAGACAAACGAGGATTATAGAAGGTGCTTCTGACGTAAGAAAATCTTATACATAGTATGTAATGAATCTTATATTTAAATGTTAAATATTTTTTCCACAGCACCAGAAATAAAAACTATTTAAGTTCTCCTGTTAGGATTTACAATAATTTCCACAGCTTTGTTGTCAGCAAACGACATGGAATATGCCGATTAATTCTGAATTAATATAAAAAATAATAATGATGCAGTTTCGGGGAGATTACATACCTTCTTGATGTTTCGCATAACTGTGATCTTTTATGGCATCAGAATACGTTATAATACACGATTTTGTCGAGTTGGGATCTACAAAGGAAAATAAATTCAATTATAGGCCAATAAAGTATTGGTAAAACATTAAAAAACAACATTGAAATGACGGATTAGAGAATATTACCTGTATTTTCGTCGCCGTAACGAGACCTTTTTGCAATTGGCTTAGGCCTAGGTAACTTGGGTAAATCTTTGAATTTTCCAATACCGGGAAGAGCCAGTGTTGGCAATGCATATTTTATCAATCCACCGTGCACCGTGTGTTTATTATCTTCTGCAAAATGACATCCACAAACTGACGCTCCCCATGCTAATATGGGATTTTCAATGAAATCGTATCTGTCAATTCTCCAAGACCACTCGCGAAACTGACTTTCATTGTTTTCATATTTCGGATACCTATGACGAGTCAAATATTTGTTGGTACAGCCTTTAACGCTACATGGCTTTTCTTCTTTTCCTCGAAGTACTTTAGCAAGAAACATTTTATATTCAAAACATTTACGTAACGCAACTAAGTGATGTAATGCTGAGTGTAAGCCACGTGTAAGCAATAGTAAATATGGTAACTATGGTAAATAGTAAACAAAATCCCCGACCGGATATACGGGTTCATTGGCTATTTCCGTTTGCGCGTGGCCTCTCTTTCTGTTACACGGGTCGCTTATGATAGAGAGCGAGAGGTGGCATATCAAAATGACAGATCTATCTATAATTCAGCTTCATCTATGAGATGGCGCGAAATCAAAATGACATATCTATCTATAATTCAGCTTCATCTATGAATGCCGCTGGGTGACGTCAGTCAAAATGGCGGTTTTGGGCGGTTACAGGGTCATAACGGAGTTAACCCACCTAAATATAATAATAATAATATAATATAATATAATCCTCGCAAAACTTTTGTTATATTAAGAGAAACACAGAAAACAATTTACTCCTCCCGTCCGTCACAAGTTAAAAAATACGTCTTCCGCCATTTTGCCCAAAACCGTCTCTCTACCTCCTGCCTCTACCAACCTTTTCGTAAATGCCGCCAACCTTTCGAACCAAAAAAACACAATCCAAATATTATTAAAAAAATCCATGCATAAGTTCTCAGTACCTACTTAATAAATTGACATGGAAATTAATACGCTATAATATTTTTTTTAAATATGAAGGAATATAACATATTGTTTTTTTTTTAAAGATGGATGTAAATTTAAATTACGAATTACCTATTGACATCGGAACAAAACTTGTCGTTTATATTTTAGAATTACTACCCAAAGAAACGCATTTTTAAGGCGCTCCGCCCACTGAGGCAACTGAAAACCAACTAAAACCGGCTTTTTCTCTGTCTTGATTGGTCAAAAAGCTTGTTTAACCATAGACGAACTACGAGACAGCTGACAGCTAGCAACTAGCAACGGCCGCCCTGGGCAATGAGCAGTGACAGTCGCAAGATGGTCGCAAGTCACCGCTTGCGTTACCATTGACAACGGGGTTTTGTGTGATTGTGTAGTGCGCGGGCCATCACATTGTCATTCAAAGACAGTTGGCAGTTGAGAGTTTTCAGTTGCCTCAGTGGGCGGAGGCGCTAAGCGCCAATGTATGACAATGTGATGGCCCGCGCACTACACAATCACACTAAACCCCGTTGTCAATGGTAACGCAAGCGGTGATTTGCGACTGTCACTGCTGATTTCCCTGGGCGGCCATTGATAGTTGCCAACTGTCAGCTGATTGTTCGTCATTTATGGTTAACCAAGCTTTTTGACCAATCAAGACAGAGAAAACAGCCGGTTTTAGTTGGTTTTCAGTTGCCTCAGTGGGCGGAGCGCCTAACATTTACAACGCATTTTTTTATTATTATTTTAGAACCAATGATTAGACAGATTAATTTGTTTAATAATTATAAATAACTCACAAATTTTTTTTCCACAAACAACAAAGTTGCTTCCAAAATGAAAAAAACTGATTTCTTTAATTACCTATACGTCATAATTTAAAAGCAACAGTGCCTTTATCATTTCTTTTGGATTTGGCCTAATAGGCATTATATCACATTCAGACGATAATTTTTTTTAACTGATAAAATGATAAGGCCTTACATTTCAACATGTAGAGTACGCGAAGAGCTCTTTGGGGGAAATAGTATAAAAGGTAGAGGTGGGCAAAAATTTGAATCAGATCAGTGAATAACTCCCACATGATGGCTTCTCAGAAGTTCAGTGCTATTTTTCTGTACGCTTTTATAGCGTTAACTGCTCAGGTAAGATGTTTCAAGTATTTAAATGAAAGAGGTTTTTTGCTAATTTAGAAAATGTCATTAAGGTTTTTATTTATTTTTTTAGGGAGGACTTTCAGCTTGCATTCGGTGTCCTTACCAGTCTCCACCATCCGCAGCCCCATGTCCACCGCCACCATCTTGTTCATCCCCCTCTGCACAACCGTGCCCACCGCTTGCGCCACCACCTTGCGCACAGCCTTGCCCACCACCTCCTCTACCACCGTGTCAACAACTCTGCGTTCCTCCACCACCACCTTGCCCTCAGCCTTGCCCATCAACTCCACCACCACCATGCCAACAACCCTGTGCGGATCCACCACCACCTTGTGCTCAACCTTGCCCACCACCTCCACCACCACCATGCCAACAAGCCTGGGCGGCTCCATCACCTCCTTGTGCTGAGCTATGCCTTTCACCACCACCACCATCTTGTGCTGAGCCTTGCCCTCTACCTCCACCACCACCTTGTGCTCAGCCTTGCTCACCACCTCCACAACCACCGTGCAAACAAGCCTGTGCGGTTCCACCCCCACCTTGTGCTGAGCCATGCCCTCCACCTCCACCACCACTATGCGCTCAGCCTTGCCCACCACCTCCACCACGAACGTGCCAACAAGCCTGTGCGGCTCCACCATCAACTTGTTCTGAGCCATGTCCTCCACCTCCACCACCACCGTGCCCACCTCTTCCGCCACCACCTTGCGCATATCCTTGCCCACCACTTCCACCACCATCGGGTGCGGCTCCACCACCATCTTGTGCTGAGTCGTGCCCTCCACCTCCACCCCCACCTTGCGCACAGCCTTGCCCACCACCTCCACCACCACCTTGCGCACCGCCACTACCACCGTGTCAACAACCCTGTGCTGCTCCACCACCACCTTGTTCTCAGCCTTGCCCACCACCTCCACCACCACCGTGCCAAAAAGCCTGTGAGGCTCCATCACCTCCTTGTGCTGAGCTATGCCTTTCACCACCACCACCATCTTGTGCTGAGCCATGCCCTCTACCTCCACCACCACCTTGTGCTCAGCCTTGCTCACCACCTCCACAACCACCGTGCGAACAAGCCTGTGCGGCTCCACCACCACCTTGTGCTGAGCCATGCCCTCCACCTCCACCACCACCTTGTTCTCAGCCTTGCCCACCACCTCCGCCACCACCGAGCCAAAAAGCTTGTGCGGCTCAATCACTTCGTGCTGAGCCATGCTCTCCACCTCTACCACCACCCTGCGCTCAGCCTTGCCCACCACCTCCACCACCACCGTGCCAAAAAGCCTGTGAGGCTCCATCACCTCCTTGTGCTGAGCTATGCCTTTCACCACCACCACCATCTTGTGCTGAGCCATGCCCTCTACCTCCACCACCACCTTGTGCTCAGCCTTGCTCACCACCTCCACAACCACCGTGCGAACAAGCCTGTGCGGCTCCACCACCACCTTGTGCTGAGCCATGCCCTCCACCTCCACCACCACCTTGTTCTCAGCCTTGCCCACCACCTCCACCACCACCGAGCCAAAAAGCTTATGCGGCTCAATCACTTCGTGCTGAGCCATGCTCTCCACCTCTACCACCACCTCCACCACCGCCGTGCCAACAATCGTGTGCGGTTCCACCACCATCTTGTGCTGAGCCATGCCCTCCACCACCACCATCTTGTTATGTGCCATGCCCCCCACCACCACCACCACCTTTCGCTCAGCCTTGCCCTCCACCACCTCCTTGTGCACCCTGCCCATGTTCTCAATGCTAAACAGCTATTTTTTAATTAAATTAAAACAAATAACTTTGTTTAAACCACTAATATAATCACAATTACCTACATGTTTCAAAACCGATGGTTTCTTCGTCAGGGTAGTAATGACATTAATAACAAAATAAACAAACAAGTATAGACTAAAAAGAACTATGGACAAAAATATTTTAGAGAGAGGTGATTAATTAATAAAAAATATCGTAAAAAACAATTATTTAAAATTAAATATAAAAATTATTTAAAAAATATGAAAAATTACATTATATAAATTATCAAAACATAATAAAGATGTTTAAACAACAAAAATAAATTATTTTAAATATAATTATTAATAAGAAAATAAATTTAAGAGATGGCTATTTTTAAAAAATATTTGGTTATTAATAATATTTAATTTACTATTAACACTTTTTCTAATTTCTAATATTTCTAAGTTTGCTAATTGTAAATCTGTTGAGTTTGTGTGTAAAATTTTTAACCCTTTATTTATATCAAAAGAATGATTTGTTTCTAAAATGTGATTGGCAAATTCAGAATAATTATTATTATTCAAACACCTTAGAAATGTTAAGTGTCCGATGACACCGTGTGGACTGTAAAACTAAATTATGTGGCGAAATTACGAGTGTATAAGATTGTGTTTTTAAATCGACAAGGGGGGAAGGAAAACGATAGGAATGGCCCTTACCTTGATGATGAGGTGACAGCTCCCAGCTTTTCTTTCACGATCACTTTCCAATGATGATGACCCGATGATCTTCACGACAATTATAATATATTTATATTATTGTTATTTGCGAGATTGGCGAAATGCTTGTACAAGCTTGGTCAAATTTTCAAAGATAACAACTGAATGTTTTTATTCAAAACAAGGAAGTCCAAAAGTGTTCTTTTTTCAAGTGTTTTAAATCATCTTCTTTGCTTCTTGGGTAAGGGCCTTATTGTGAATGGAAGGGAATCACAAGGAAGGAATATTTGGTAAGGAACATGGGTATAATGGATTAATGTCCTAAAGTTATTTCAACACTAAACATTCCGCCGGCCTTGAGAAAATGTGATAATTTTCTCAATAACTGTGCATCAACGACACTATTTTTTATTTTTTATTATTTCAACAGCTATTTTTTCGCTCTTAAAAGTATAATAATTAGATATATGTGCACATTATTTACCCTTTTTCGAAAACTGAAAATGTTTTAATATTTCTGTCGACAATAAATCAATTACGTTTCACAGACACGTTTTTTAATTTTTTAATAATTATTATAGAGCGCAATTTGGTCACGCTGTTAAAGTGTGAATATGATAATGTTGAATTAATGAAGGCAATGTTAGCGACACATGGTAACTTTCGCAAACCGGATTTTAGTGGAATTGAAGAGATTAGCAATATATGCAAGATGTCAATTTCCTATAAATCCGTTAAACTAACTTTTAACTTCGAATTGTAACTACAAGAATAAAAAGTATCACTAAAAATATGTCTTTGTCGAGCCAAATGGAATTATCATTCACAAATTCATCAGCACATATTCTACTTTTCTCCCAATGCGTCTTTATTTCAATGGTCACCACAGAAATCGATTGTTTAAGTGATTTTAAAATATCATCAGTAAAATCCACAAAACCAAAATGTCGAATAACATGACTTAATATCTGGTTTGCTCGGTCTTTCTTCGGGTTTCGTAACCAAATATCGTGTATCGTTAGGTGAGAAATTGATGGCTGTATCACTGGAATGTCAAGCAATTCCATAAAAATCCAAAAGGAGGCAGAAAAATTTCAGCCCAATGACATGAAGAAAAGTCAACCTTACGATCAAATTTTTTTTTGGAATCATAGAAATGTATATAAATATACTCTCAGGTTATGTAAACTTTTGAAACCAGATAAATTAATAAATATTGATTAATGTTGTGTTAAATTAATCTGGAAAATAAAGATGGTCTAACATGATGAAAAAAATGAATGCATACCTTGATTTGTCACTTCCATTTCCAAGAAATATAAAAATCCTTTACACAAACTAACCACAACCATTCAACGCGTACGTTAAAAACAGGTTGATTATTGTATTGCAGCGCCGCGCACGAATCAAATGGACTTTACCTGTTCCCAAACCTACCGCACAGGCCGCAAAAATTAAAATTATTTTCATTTTTGTCATACGAAATACACGTTTTTGTATTAAAGGGGAGCTAGATTGGGATATAACACATAGTGAAGCTGTCGGGAGAAAGTAAAATCGGTTCTTAGGAAAAGAATAAGGGATGTTTTGGGGTTTCTCAGTAAACGGTGATTTATATTGATTTTGGTTGTGGTCAGGAGAGAAGATTCTACATGGTTATTTATTAGTCTGAAAAAAAAATCACCTCGTTTTTATTAAAATGTTCAATAAATGTTTCTAATTTGAAAGATTTTAAGCGACTCTTATAAACAGCGGGGACAATCCGGATTTCCAGTATAACGCCTGAAGGCAATTATGAACTGATTCGAACCTTATTTTTTGAAACTCAAATATTTTACTCCAAACTATGGAACCGAACTCAAGAGTGTTGCGAATTATGGATGTATTTCACAGATATTGGATTTTTGAATGGCTACAGAATCCAAATATCTTGGACACGATGTTTTATGTACGTAGGAATTCAAATTGAGTAATACGGGAACTATTTATTAAATAACCAACATCCCTGCCATACGTCACCCCACGTACTTCGATACGTTTGGTGACTAGGCAGGGGTGCCTGGGATCATGGTGTGAGATTTGTCAAGATCTTGGCAGCCAATGCGTTTTCCCACCTACTACGTGGCGGGCCGGATCGAGAGAAATTTTTTGGGAGACCTAACCTAGACCTCTCTAACCGGACTCTCTCGACCCGTGGCCTTGCAGTGGGAGTGATGGATTCATACGACCGTCACTCCTAGACACATTGACCCCAGATTTTTTTTTTTTTTTTTTTTTTTTTTTTATTATTTATTTACGAGTAAATGGGCTTTTACATGAACATTTTACATAATGATTACAGTAATTAAGTATAACAGTTTATACTGTATATAAAGTATAACAGTAGGTAATTAAGTATAACTAGTAATTATTTACTTTACTTGTGAGGTAAGAAACATTATGGCAAAGAATTAAAAATAAAACAATAAGATAACCTATAAAAAATAACTAATACAAATTAGCAAAATATATATAAAAATATACAGAGTTAAATAAAATTAAAAAAGACCTAAAATACAACAAGGTGTAAATGTATAAAACTAGTTTTGTAGGTAAAAGCATAAAATTATTAGTGTACATTATTTAAAATACAACAAAAATAAGAATACAATTTAGACGTAAGGTTTAGAATGAAAGATAAAGATAAGTTATAAAATAATAAAACTAATAAAAGTTAATTATTAGCAGACGGAATTGAAATTAGTTGCCTTTTAAAACTTGCAAGAAACTGAAAATATCTTAATGTTCACAATACTTATTCGCCAGGCTATGGATTCTGGGAGTTGGTGAATAAACAGAGTAATTTATATTGAAGTTATTGTTGAATTTAAAATTATCTTTGCTGCGAGTTTGTCTGGCAGGTAAATTAATGCAAATTAGTTCCAACAAATTAGGGCTGTCAATTAAAGATTTCTACTACATTATAAATAAAATTAAATAAATTAACAAACATCATCGTTTATTATTATTTAAAACTTATTAAGATAAACCGTAATATTTATTTAAGAATAATAAGATAGATAATAAGTTCCTGGCAGACGGTTTTGCCCTCCTACGGGAAAGGCGCATCCTGGATGGATCCTCGCGACGGGATGTGGCAATCCGATATCAAAACACGGTGGACCCAAGAAGAAGCACACGCCGAGGTGGCGGTTTCTTTCGTAGTATAATGCCAGATTCACATAATATCCTCTCTTTCTCTCACCTTTTAATATGATTCGGATCTAGTTGATTTAAAAGGTATTTATTTGTTTTTGTTATATTACCTCATGCTCTCATTGAAATTTGGTTTTTAGGTTATGATGATTTTTTGGAAGGGGTTGAAAATAGACTTGTTTGAAAGATTACAAATCTTTTTTTTTCAGAGTTCAAGAGTGCCTGACCATCCATAAGCAGTTTCAACATTAACCCCACTATTAATCTAAGAGGTTCTCTTAGCTAACACAACTTATTATAACCGTGACAAAGACTTAAACCTATTCCGTTCTTATGTAGGACTTAAATTCCTGAATCATGGTTAAAATCATGGTTGTTTTTGGGTTATGCCGTGTTGCGCCACCTCCTTCTTTAGCGTCGGCTAAAGAAGGAGTTAGCCCAACACTGCATAACACCCCAAAAACAAACAACGAAAATATTGTAATTAAGTTTTTTTGACAAACCAACACGTAAAAGAATTAAAATTTCAGTGGGTGCTTTTGATAGTCCGCCATTTTATCTGGTCTGGTGCAAGCTGTGCACTATTTATCTCGATCTCTGTCGTTTTCCAACTGCCAGCATAGAAATCTGTTGCCAAACGGATAGCTGTAAAACTCGCGTATTGATTGAAAGTTGGTCGATGTATTTTCTGGGATAGTACCATGAATGCGGGGCACGAAGTTTAATTTGTTACAAAATTACAAATCGGGTGAACAAAAGTTCGGGCTTGTTTCCAAAGTTCAATATTTTATTTTACAATTTATCTTTTTTAAAGTTTTCTTTATTCATAGAATTGTTTGTTACATTAAATGAGGATTTTTCGACCACCATGCTAGGCACATGCCCGTTATGCTGGTCGATTTTTTATACAGTACATTAACATATGCAATAAAAAGAATGTGCGAGAATATAAAATAATATTTAAATTTATATAGTATTAATGAACCATTTGTAACAATTTACCAACCTCGCCTTTTTATCGTCACTACGCAACTTGAATCAAAGGAGGTTCGGTTTTTAACCATTTATACAAACATTCTCTTTAGCGAAATTAACTTTTCTGTGTTAGGTTTTTTCTGCGCAGGTTCTGGTTATTTTAATGTGCGCTCATCAAATAAATGATTACAAAAATTAGGTCGCGTGGTTGGTCTCCAGCTTGTCGTAAAGTATTACAATTTAAACTTTTACTTATTAAGTTAAAAATAAATATTCATCCTACACTTGCGGAAAAGTCAATAGAACGCATATTATATAAAACAAAAAAATTATTAATTTATCCCAGATACTATTTGTAGGTTACATTTAGATCGAGATTAATCTTTGAATCATTATAATCATTAAGAAAGAAGTCGATAAAAATATGTATTCAATCTTTGCAAAATTACTTTGTGACATCATTTTAACTAAATAAAACATATTACGTTGTGAATTATTTTTTTTATATTTCTTTTTATATAATTGTTTTTTATGATATTTTTAGGTAATTAATCACCTCTCTTTAATATTTTTGTCTATACTGGTTTGTTTCTTTTGTTATTTTTATTAATTTTATTATCCTTACAAAGAAACCATCGGTTTTTATACATAAATATATTATTACATGTGATTGTGGTGGTTAACACAAACTAATTTATTTCATTTAAATAAAAAATATGCGTTAAGAAAATGAGAGATAATATTTTTTTATTATTATTTAAAGAAACATTTAAAACAAATAATAATACATATATATCAAATACAAAAACAGAGAAAAAATCCCAATAAACTACTTTTAAGTAGTTTGTCAATGGGTTCTTTTATTTTAATGGATTATAACAAAAATTAAATTAACTATTAAGAAATAATTGTTTACATTCATAAAAAATATTGTATACATTCATGTCATAAAAGATATAGCCTAAAAAGGTGTAACATGATATAAAAATTTAAAAAATCTCTATATAAAAATTGTATGAAGTTAGAAATTGTTTGTCTTAGAATCTAATAAAATAGAAGTGCTTGCGCGAAATATGATACGGTTAAATATGACCGAAACGGATAGGGTCCTTAGTTCAGTGGTAGAGTACCGCCCCGGCAAGACTAAGATCCTGGGTTCGATTGATGGATAGGGACGTATATTTTTTAAGATTTTTCTGTTTCAGATTTTCGATTGAGTGTCGCTAATATTGCCTTCATTAATTCAACATTATCAGATTCATATTTAAACAGCGTGACCAGTGACCATTCTGCTATCTGTAATAATTATTGAAACGTAAAGAACGTGGCTACGAAACATATTTGATTTGTTGTCGACAGAAATATTAAATCATTTTCAGTTTTCGATGAAGGGTAAATAATGTTCACTATTGTTATTATACTTAAAAATAGCTGTTTAACATTGAAAAGATAGGCAGGGTGTACAAGGAGGTGGTGGTGATGGAGCTGCACAGAGTAATGGGCAGGATGGTAGTGGTGGTGGAGGGCAAGGCTCAGCACAAGGAGGTGGTGGAACCGCACAGGGTTGATGGTACGGTGGTGGTGGAGGTGGTGGGCAAGGCTGAGGGCAAGGTGGTGGTGGAGCAGCACAGGGTTGTTGACACGGAGGTGATGGAGGTGGTGGGCAAGGCTGTGCACAAAGTGGTGGTGGAGGTGGAGGGCATGGCTCAACACAAGGTGGTGGTGGAGCCGCTCAGGGTTGTTGGCACAATGGTGGTGGACAAGGCTGAGCACAAGGTGGTGGTGGAGGTGGAGGGCACGGCTCAGCACAAGAAGGTGATGGAGCCGCACAGGCTTGCGGGCACGGTGGTGGTGAAGGTGGTGGGCAAGGCTGAGCACAAGGTGGTGGTGGAGGTGGAGGGCACGGATCAGCACAAGGAGGGGGTGGAACTGCACAGGGTTGTTGGCACGGTGGTGGTGGAGGTGGTGGGGAAGGCTGAGCGCAAGGTGGTGGTGGAGGTGGAGGGCACGGCTCAGCACAAGGTGGTGGTGGAGCAGCACAGGGTTGTTGGCACGGTGGTGGTGAAAGGGGTGGGCAAGGCTGAGCGCAAGGTGGTGGTGTTGGTTGAGGGCAGGGCTCAGCACAAAGTGGTGGTGGAGCAGCACAGGGTTGTTGGCATGGTGGTGGTGGAGGTAGAGGGCATGGCTCAGCACAAGGTGATGGAGCCGCACAGGGTTGTTGGCACGGTGGTGGTGGAGGTGGTGGGCAAGGTTGAGCACAAGGTGGTGGTGGAGGTGGAGGGCATGGATCAGCACAAGGAGTTGGTGGAACCGCACAGGGTTGTTGGCACGGTGGTGGTGGAGGTGGTGGGCAAGGTTGAGCACAAGGTGGTGGTGGAAGTGGAGGGCATGGATCAGCACAAGGAGTTGGTGGAACCGCACAGGGTTGTTGGCACGGTGGTGGTGGAGGTGGTGGGCAAGGCTGAGCGCAAGGTGGTGGTGGAGGTGGAGGGCATGGATCAGCACAAGGAGTTGGTGGAACCGCACAGGGTTGTTGGCACGGTGGTGGTGGAGGTGGTG
This sequence comes from Limnephilus auricula, assembly GCA_951813805.1. Lineage (NCBI taxonomy): Eukaryota > Metazoa > Arthropoda > Insecta > Trichoptera > Limnephilidae > Limnephilus > Limnephilus auricula. The sequence continues at coordinate 7,209,583 of OX638391.1, forward strand.
GGCAAGGCTGAGCGCAAGGTGGTGGTGGAGGTGGAGGGCACGGCTCAGCACAAGGTGGTGGTGGAGCAGCACAGGGTTGTTGGCACGGTGGTGGTGGAGGTGGAGGGCATGGGTGAGCACAAGTAGGTGATGGAGCCGCACAGGGTTGTTGGCACGGTGGTGGTGGAGGTGGTGGGCAAGGCTGAGCACAAGGTGGTGGTGGAGGTGGAGGGCATGGATCAGCACAAGGAGGTGGTGGAACCGCACAGGGTTGTTGGCACGGTGGTGGTGGAGGTGGTGGGCAAGGTTGAGCGCAAGGTGGTGGTGGAGGTGGAGGGCACGGCTCAGCACAAGGTGGTGGTGGAGCAGCACAGGGTTGTTGGCATGATGGTGGTGAAAGGGGTGGGCAAGGCTGAGCGCACGGTGGTAGTGGAGGTTGAGGGCACGGCTCAGCACAAGGTGGTGGTGGAGCAGCACAGGGTTGTTGGCACGGTGGTGGTGGAGGTGGAGGGCATGGCTCAGCACAAGGAGGTGATGGAGCCGCACAGGGTTGTTGGCACGGTGGTGGTGGAGGTGGTGAGCAAGGCTGTGCAGAGGGGGATGAACACGATGGTGGTGGTGGACATGGGGCTGCGGATGGTGGTGACTGGTAAGGACACCGAATGCATGCTGAAAGTGCTCCCTAAAAAATAAATTAAAACATTAATGACATTTTCTAAATTAGCAGAAATTGGTGGTGGAGACAGACAAGTACACCGAATACAAGCTGAAAGTGATTCCTAAAAAAAAAAATTGTGACATTTCTCCAATTAACAAAAAACTTCTTACAGTTAAATACGTAATCATCTTAAATCTGGTCCCTTCTACAAAATTCATATTCATAATATTGAAAGAATTAAAAGAAAATTTCTACGATTTGTAAATTTTAAACTTAACATCCTTTTAGAGCACATAATTTATCTTTAAATTTATTGATATATATATTTATAAAAATATCAATAATGAATTTTTAAATATTCCAACATTAGAAAACAGACGAAAAATAAGCGACCTATCCTATTTATTAAAATTAATAAACTCTAAATTTGATTACTGCGAACTCTTGCATTTAATAAATCTCCATGTACCTACACGAACTACTAGGTATACAAACATTATCATTTTATAAACACACATCTCATTCTAACTATAAATTGCATTCCCCAATACAAGGATTACATAGCTTGGTAACCAATATTTTAAACAATATTGATGTATTTGACAATAATTTGAATTTTGCAAACTTTAAACACCGTATGTGCGAACTGTTTCTACTTAAAGCATTGTAAATACATATTTTATACATTTTTATTAAATACCTATTATTCTTGATTTGGAGAATATTGGCAATCTATCTATTTTTACTTTATTTATATTCTGTATTACCTACATTTTGTCAATTCATATTTTATCTAACATGTATTGCTTTATGTATGTAAAAGCCCTATGGGCGTTTAAATAAAATTAAATAATAAATAAAAATAAAATAAATCTTACCTGAGCGGTTAACGCAATAAATGCGTACAGGAAAAAAGCTGTGAACTTGTGAGAAGCCATCATGTGGATGTTATGCACTGAACTGTTGGTAATTGTTAGCCATCTTCACCTTTTATACTTATTCCCCCAAATATCCCCTCGAGTACTTCGTATCGTATCGATGCATTTCAACACGTCGCGACGTGTCATATTAGATATCAGTAAAAAAACGTTTTTATCATCTGAATGTAAAAGAATGCAAATCAGGCAAATTCCAAATGATCACGTAATGTGATGTTCTACAAAATCTAATTATGGATAAACGCTTTACGTACTTTTGCGAACATTACAATTATGAGGCCAACAGACCTAGCTATAAAAGCTCAAGCGTTATTTGGCTTGGCCAACTTCAGCATATCGCTCGTCATACATTCCCATTGATAATGTACGGCAACCGATAAGCCGAAATACGCCAAACCAAATAACGCTTGCGCTTTTATAGTTAGGGCTGTTGACCCCATTCGTCCTTTTTTAACTAGCGTTACTTTATTATTTGCTACATTTCAATAAATACAATTTACGTTAACTTTGCGAAATATTACACATTTCTATTTCTATATTATATTAAAGATAAAATCATTGTATAAAGACACTAGGTTTCCAAAAGTCTTCACATTCTGTTATTGAAACAGAATAAAAAAAACACGAAACCTTGTCAATAAACTTATAAATAAAGATAAAACTAACTACTATAATAATAAATTTAAAAACTGTTTTAATGATAAAAAAAAACCTGGGACGAGATAAATAAAATTTTAGGACGTAAACCCAAAAACTATTGTGATGAAACTTTACACGATACATGCTAAAAGATAGAACTGAGGATTCTGTGTCAAATGATTTTGTGAATTACTTCTCGGATAGCATCAGCGACATGTTACATAAATGCAATCACAAAGCTACTAATTATTTTACTACTAAATTAGCTACTTCTGGAAGAACTACCTCACACTTTATATATACCAAGAGCTACTACTATAACTGATATTGAAAACACTGTCAAAAAAAATTAAAAACCCTAAAAGCACAAGTATTGACAATATAAGAATGTTTGGTTTAAAAAGAATTGTATAAACCCTTGGGCCAATAATTACTCATTTAATCAATATGATACTAAAGCAAGCAAAAATACCACAAGAATTTAAATGTAGCATTTCTAGACCAACATTTAAAGGTGGAAAACATATTGAACTGGGAAATTATAGGCCTATTAGTATACTACCAGCATTCGAAAAAATTCTCGAAATTTTTTATCAAATAAATTAAATAACTACCTACATTAAAAAATTCACTATCATAGATCCAAATCAATATGGCTTCCAAAGAAAAAAAAATACTGAAAAAACTCCTGCGAGATTTTTCCAATTACATAAATAATCAATTAAATAATAAAATACATATTGTTGTTTTACTTATCGATAACTCTAAAGCTTTTGACACAATTAACTCTAAAAACTGCTAAAAACTGTAGAAAAAATTGGAATAAGAGGAAATGTGTTAAATTTATTTAAAGATTATCTTAGAGATAGAAAAATATGTACCAAAATAAATAATACATTTAGTAAAACAAAAAATGTATCTGCAGGAGTTCCACAAGGTTCCATATTGGGACCTACACTATATATAATTTATGTAAGTATAATGAAAAACTTTTCTCTTTTGTCAAACATTTTGTATTATATATTACATATGATACGGCATTGGTCATATCACATAAAGATCTAAAAAATTGCAATTGAACTCGTGCAAATTGACTTCAATCAACTTTTTAAATGGTCACAAGATGTAGGGCTATTAATAAATGCTAAAAAAAAGTAATGCATTAAAATTGTATCTGAAAATTATCGAAAATATTCAGGAATTTCAGCAAAAGTTAAAAAAATACCTAAAACTACTATAAGAGTCCATAACTCACTATTATTATTGTTTCTTGTAAATCCTTTATTGATAAATCTTGCTTTTTCTTAATTATCCCTTGTTTTTGCCATATTGTATTATTTACTTTTATTACACATGATACTATATAATTGAACTAAAATTCCCTCACCAAACACAAGAGCCTCGTCTCTTTATGGTGAGGAAAAGCTATCCTTATCTACTATTTTAACACTGTGTAAAATGTAAAAATTATGTATCTATTGTAAAAAAAAACCTATAAATATTAAATAAATAAAATTTAAAAAATTAAAAATATATATAAGATCACCTAATACAAATTTTCAATTTAATCCTAATATTATTTCTCATAATTTCTCCATAAAAATATTCCAAACAATTGTAAATGTGAAAGCTTAGAATTAGTTACGGAATATGTGTATCTTGGTGTTACAGTAGATTGCTTTTTTAAATGGGACAAACATAATTTAAAAAAACCTGTAAAAGTCTCAGATCAATTGCTGGCAGAATGTACACATTAAATTTTTTCATATCAATTGAAACACTTAAAATAATGTATATGTCACTGGCAGAATCTATTAATTTTTATTTTTTTTAATTGTTTATTCCAGATCTCGGGGAGGATAGTGCAATCCCACGAGCTCCATATTATACATAGAACATATTATCAAATTAATATTAAAAATATATATGTATATATTGTAAGATACTGCACACATAGTAAAATAAAACAAAATAAAAATAATTCAGAAAAAAAAACATGAAAATATATATTTTTTTTTTTTTTTAAATATGACATCAGGAGTTGGCTCATTCGCTCAACAATAATTCCCTTCTCGCAGAGACCCTTAAGCGTGGCACAGACGCGAAGTTCAGATCAAAAGGTACTTTATAACACGATAGCGCTCGCCATATAATCTGCGGCGGCTGGTGGTCAAAAAATCGGTGGTGCGCTAAAAAATCTTGTACATACACCTATTCTACTTAAAATTAATTTAAACTAATTAACTAACTAACCATCTCTGGGGTAGGCAGAGAGGAAATACCGCCAAGCAACTCGGTCTTGGCACACACTCTTTGCCTCATTCACATTCTTACATCGTCTCATGCATACTCTTCTATTTTTCTGACTCTTGCCATGGCCCGACTCAAGTGTCTGATTCACTTGATCGTGCCTTGTCCGCTTCGGGCGTTCCCTACTTCTTATACCATTCACACTTGCGTCATTTATTCTCCTTACACTCCGTTCTCATTTAAAATAAATTTAATTATGAAAATATCCTACGTATTAGTGCAGATTAGGTCGATTCTTCGTTGTAAAGACATCGGTGACCCTGGAGTTAAAATCTGGTAGAGATTTGGGCATTATTGAATGCTTGGCACTGACAATGCATTGAGTCTATCTTGGCTAATTGTATTTCTCAAGAAAGATTTAAATCTTTTTAAAGTTGAAAAATACCGTTCACTTTCCACCGACGTCTTAGGGATTATACACACGATTTTTAAAAATTTCTGAAATACATTCTGAAAAAGCATCCAAAAATTATTATAAAAGAGTTGTAAAAAAGATATTGATCACTATTTTTTTATTTCCAACCGTTTTTTAAAGTTCAGCGCATTGTTTTTTTTATAAAATCAACATTTATACTGGAACTCATTTTTATACCTTCCTTTCTCATCCAAAAAACGAATTACAATGGCGTATTGGCATGTGACCTGTCAATGTTTATGTTAGCATGCTGAGCGTTAAATGAAAAAGAGTACATGTTAAAATAAAAACAGTTAAGAGCGATTGACCAGCGGTTGAGAATAAAAGTTTAAAAATACTTTCAACTGTACAGGGAGGTTCCGATGAGAAAGATCGATTATTCCCCGTATCAATTTTTTTTAATTAAAAATTTAATATCGATTTATTTCATTCAAAACTGGCTTTAATATATACTTACTCAAGTAAGCAATAAAAATGCTCAAAACGATGATAAATCATTAAATATCATGTACTTCTTGTAAGTATTTTTTGATCAGAATTTTTTTTATTTTTTCAATTAAATATGTCTAAACAAAATTAGTGTGTAAGAATTTTTTTACATAGTTTAGTTAGTAAGATCCTAAATAAATAGAAAAAGGGAGTTATTTTTGTCATAAAAACACGTTCTCGGATTTATTTTCTAATGATTTTGTTTATAACTAAAATTTTAATTTTTAAAACTGTATTGACTAGAATATGTATTGATTTATTTTGTTGTATGATTATATGATTTGAAATTTGTGTGGTTTAATAGAATCTATCGTTTGAAATTTGAACAAATCTGCCAACGGTATAACCTTAGTATATTTAAAATTAAGTTAGTTTTTCACAATTTTAAAACAGTGTGTACAGATAAAATAACAATCTTTCAAAATCAATTTATGTTTATTTGTAAAAAAGAGTCAATAGGTCTAGAATTTGATTTAAAAGGGACTAATTTCCGGTATTCTCTGCTAATACCATCTTAAGGTTTTCTTTACATCAAGGTGACTTTTCTGAAGCAATATCTATTTTTGTCATAATTTTCGGTGAACCTGAAGAGGGATTGGATATTGACATACTCCGCCACTCTTTCTACAGCTTATCCAACTTTTCCGAACATTCCGGAATCTTCTAGACTCATCGATATACTCACCCACTCATTCCAGAAGTTTCTACAGCGTTATCGATCCTCATAGAACATTCCGGAATCTTCTAGACCCTAGGATACTCCGTTACTTTTTTCTAAAAGTTTCCAGAACTTTCTCTTTCCATAACATTCTAGAGCATTAGCAAACCATACAGAACGTTCTCGTATCTTTTAGACTCACCGACATACTCTGCCAGAATTTTAAAGAGTTTTATCAAACCTTCCAGAACTTTCCGGAAGACTGTTCATGAAATTTCAAGAGGGCAAAACTTCCAACCCTTATATCTTCAAAAGCAGACCGTTCAGGATATAACGGGACCCCTCATTTATTCGGGGGATACAGATCTACCATACCATATAACTCCTTTGATCGTACCAGGACTCGTTTCTGAGTTTTTGCATTCCGCACTTTTTTTGGACTTTCTTTTATAATATATATTGTTTACAATTTAAGGTTTTACACATTAAGTTAAAAATAAAAATAAATATAAATTTATGTTTTTTTAATAGCTACATCACACATTTATTGTATTTCATGATTATTACAACACTTCCATTAAAATCATTTGTTTGTGGAAGAGCACATGTTATTATAATTCTTTTAAGAGCGATAAAAAAGCTGTTTAGCACTGAGAACATGGGCAGGGTGCACAAAGAGATGGTGGTGATGGAGCTGCACGGGGTAGTGGGTAGGGTTGTAGTGGGCTAGGTTGTGAGCAAGGTGGTGGTGGAGAGGGAGGGCATGGTTCAGCACAAGGTGGCAATGGAGCAGCACAGGGCTGTTGGCACGGTGGTGGTTGAGGTGGTGGACAGGGCAGTACGCAAGTTGGTGGTGAGCAAGGCAGTGCGCAAGGTGGTGGTAGAGGTGGGAGGCATGGCTCAGCACAAGGTGATGGTGGAGGTAGAGGGCATGACTCAGCACAAGGTGGTAGTTGAGGTGGGGGGCACAGCTCAGCACAAGGTTGTGGTGGAAGTAAGGGACATGACTCAGCACAAGGTGGTGGTGAAGGTGGGGGGCACGGATCAGCACAAGGTGGTGGTGGAGGCGGGGGACATGGCTCAGCACAAGATGGTGGTAGTGGTGGTGGGCAAGGCAGTGGGCATGGTGGTGGTGGAGGTGGGGGGCATGGCTCAGCACAAGGTGGTGGTGGAGGCGGGGGACATGGCTCAACACATGGTGGTGGTGGATGTGGGGGGCATGGCTCAGCACAAGGTGGTGGAGGAGGCGGGGGACATGGATCAACACATGGTGGTGGTGGAGGTGGGGGGCATGGCTCAGCACAAGGTGGTGGTAGTGGTGGTGGGCAAGGCAGTGGGCATGGTGGTGGTGGAGGTGGGGGGCATGGCTCAGCACAAGGTGGTGGTGGAGGCGGGGGACATGGCTCAACACATGGTGGTGGTGGAGGTGGGGGGCATGGCTCAACACAAGGTGGTGGAGGAGGCGGGGGACATGGATCAACACATGGTGGTGGTGGAGGTGGGGGGCATGGCTCAGCACAAGGTGGTGGTGGTGGTGGTGGGCAAGGCAGCGGGCAAGGTGGTGGTGGAGGTAAAAGGCATGGCTCAGCACATGGTGGTGGTGAAGGTGGGGGGCACGGATCAGCACAAGGTGGTGGTGGAGGCGGGGGACATGGCTCAACACATGGTGGTGGTGGAGGTGGGGGGCATGGCTCAGCACAAGGTGATGGTAGTGGTGGTGGGCAAGGCAGTGGGAATGGTGGTGGTGGAGGTGGTGGGCATGGCTCAGCACAAGGTGGTGGTGGAGGCGGGGGACATGGCTCAAAACATGGTGGTGGTGGAGGTGGGGGGCATGGCTCAGCACAAGGTGGTGGTAGTGGTGGTGGGCAAGGCAGTGGGCATGGTGGTGGTGGAGGTGGGGGGCATGGCTCAGCACAAGGTGGTGGTGGTGGTGGTGGGCAAGGCAGCGGGCAAGGTGGTGGTAGAGGTAGAGGGCATAGTTCAGCACATGGTGGTCGTGAAGACGCACAGGGTTGTTGGCACGGTGGTGGTAGAGGTGGTGGTGGTGCGCAGGGTTGAGCACAGGAGGATGAACAAGGTGAAGGTGGTTGACACGGAGCTGCGGGTAGTGGAGACTGACAATGACACCGAATACAAGCTGCAAAGGCTCCCTAAAAAATAAAATCAATTTTAACATTTCAAATAACCAAAAACCTCATTCTGTTAAACACTTATTACTATGGTGGAGATTGGTAAGGACACCGAATGCTAGCTGAAAGTCCTCCCTAAAAAATATATATAAAAACGTTAATGACATTTTCTTAATTAGAAAAAAACCTCTTTCATTTAAATACTTGAAACATCTTACCTGAGTGGTTAACGCAATAAATGCGTACAGGAAAACAGCCCTGAACCTCTGAGAAACCATCTTGTGAATGTTATTCACTGATCTGATGCTAATTGTCGGCCATCTTCACCTTTTATACTATTTCTCCCTAGGTAACGCCTTATGGTCTTATCAGTATAAATTATCGGGCAAATTCAAAACGCATAAACAATGCATAATCCTAATCATGAAAATGAGCTGTACGTGTTTTTGTGAACATTACAATAAAAATGATAAACACTGTTTATACTAATAAGTTTTTTTTATAAAAAAAATGATATACAACGGTAATTTGTACTGCAAGTAGCTTGTCAGCAGGAGATTAATTCAACAGAAAATAATGTTACACAATAAATAAAATAATCATACACGCATGCCGTCACAGACGACCGTCCGTGGTCGAGTGGTAAAACTCTTGACTCCCAATCGGAAGGTCGCGGGTTCTCTTGTGAGGTATTCTCTATAAAAAAATAGCGTAGTAATATATACATACATACTTACAAACATATTGTCATACTTTACAGTTGAAACTAATACAGAAACAGTGTTGTTATTGGGAAAAAGGTGTAAAATAGGAAAATAATTATTTAAATATCAGTAGAGAATGAAATAAAATATTAACTACATGGTGAGGGCAATATAATATAACTGTTTACCTATACATGCAGATATAACACAGTCAGGGAGATCATTATATTTATTTAGAATTTAGGGAATAAAATAATAGTGAGAATTCATCTTAATAATTTATATTTTTTTTAAAAAGAAAGACAAACATTACCGGGTAACGAATAACCCAACATATGAAAATCTCCTTCTACCACCACACTAAGCGGAAGATGTTGCTTGTGTTGTGATGGAACTCTTAAGAAGTTCTTTGAACTCTTTCGAAATGAATTGAGGCCCAATGTCACAAATAATGGTCCTCGGAACACCATGTACCAAGAAAGTGTTTTCCACTTTTGTAAATAGGTCTGACAATGCTACACGTTCATCTGGTATGTTAAAATTGTGTTAATCAGATGTGTTAAGATAGGGCCTAAAATATATATGTGTCTTTTTATGTCAAACATCCGTATGTTGTCTATGCCGGGAGACTTTGAATTTATGAAGAATTTCACTATGCTCACTATGTTAGCGAGTGATGCCCGTGGTATATATAAGCTATGTTGCGAATCAAGTGGGGCGATATTTGAGGCTCTAAAATCACATTTATGTACCATTGAAGATATGCTGTCTGAAAAATAGTTTACAAATTGGTTTGTCACAGTTTCCACAGATTGATTTTTTAGCATATATCTAAATATTACATCATCACGGTTACTCTTTGTCCTACGTCCTAGAATTTTATTTATTTCCTCCCAGGTCTTTTTGATGTCTGTAAAATGGAGTTTAAACTATCATTAAAAAATGCACTTTTACTTTTGATTATTAATTTGGTTGCAAAATTACGAAAGGATTTGTATTGTTTTTCATACATGGTATTTGTTGGTGAATTTTTCCAATGTTTGTATAAAAAAATCTTTATTTTTAATATATAATGAAATATCTGCGGTCATCCATTATTTTATTATCTAAAGTCTATTTAAGGTTTGACATCTATAATTAATCTAATGTTTTCATTTAATTCGTTAAATTTGGTTTTTATTTGATTATATAGGTATGTGCAATCGTTTGTCTGTAGTAAGGCAATCCAGTTATAATTTCGAATAGAACAATCAATACGTTTTTGGGATCAAATGGAGACTTACCGTGCTTTATTTACGATACGTTTATTAATTTTGTAATATGGAATGCTCACACATATTGTAAAGTGATCAGCAATAATAAAGTCACATACACAAGCACGTAGCATGTCCGTGCCTTTGTGCTTACTAATATATCTAACAAATATGTGATCCAGGCACTTTACCTTTAGCTATTGCTTCCCTCGTGACGTCATTGATACATTTTGTAAAATATTACATATTACAAAAAGGATTTCCGAACTATAAATCAATATTATTTTTATATAAGAAAAACTCTCTTTTTAACTTTTGAAGGGTTTTTTGACGTTTTTTGACGTTTCCAATAATAAAGGTAGCTGCCAATAATATGGAAAAAAACATTAGTCGAAGATAATATTGTTAATTCTGGAATTTGAAATATAGATTGACAATTACGACAGTCTCATAATAGATCGCAGTGGCCCAATTGGTAAAGGTGTATGTCCCGGTAAGACGTAAGGTTCTTGGTTCGAGTCCCAGTTGCGACCATTGTCTTTTATTATTTTTCTATGTCTTGTTCACTTTCATATTTAAAAAAAAGATTATTATTGTTATCTTCTTCTTCAATGATAAAAATCAATAACTTAATTTAATTGACATAATCGAATTGCCGAATACGACGAGTATTCAAGAAGTATCCGCTTGATGGAAACCCGCTGAAAAATCTTTAATGTTGCCATTCCACTAAATTAAATTAAAGGCGATTAATAAATAGTGTTTCTGGCCAGGAAACAGCGATATTAAAAATCAACTTAACACTAAGGCGCTCCGCTGACCAGGCAACTGAAAACAAACTAAAACCGGCTGGTTTCTATGTCTTGATTGCTCAAAAAGCTTGTTTAACCATTGACAAAGAACGATCAGCTGACAGCTGGCAACTAGCAACGGCCGGCCTTCAGTTGCCTCAGTGGGCGGAGGCGCTTAAAGGAAATAACGAAAGGTTTTAGGTAAGAATAATAATTATTACAGAAGGAAATAATTATTATCGTTACAACAATTATAATTTGCAACACCAATGTGTTCGGTTCTGTAGTTCGGAGTCCATTATAAGGTATTCATAAAATAAGAATCGTACCAGTTTAAAAAAGACTAACACAAGCATTAAATTATAGCAGAAGATTGTCCAAACTGATTACTCATTACAAGAAACGCCTAGAATATTTAGAATTAAAAACATTAAATGAACATTGTGTCCTACTTTTATAAAGATAATTTTCATTATTTCAATTTAATAATTATACTTATAATAATAATAATTAGTTAGCAACGCTAGACATTTGCTTTGCAATTGCTCTATACATTTTTCATTATATCAGATAGAAATGAACTAGCTTTGATCCCAAAACATATAAATATTTGAAAATAAGTATAATATATAACGTTATATATGGACTGCCAGTAAACCATAGGGTATTTAATTAATTAAATAGGATACTAAAATTGTCATTTTGTGAGGATTCCAGTAACCAAGCTAAACATCAATATTTGAAATTAATTTGTAATATATTTTATGAGTACATTTAATTAATTTTGTTATAGATTTGTAATATTGAAAGGTAGATTAAATTTAAATATTTAATTTAATTTGGACAAAATTGAAAATAATCTGTGGATAAATAAAATTACTAGGTAATGATAGTTCGTTAATTAATGGAATGTAGAAGTTGCTAATCAATAATAATAATAATTTCAACATCTAAATGTTGTTTTACAAATTGACACATATCATTCATTTATTTCTATCGAGGGAATTTCAAATAATTACCGTTTCGGCGTGGAAATGTATGGATTCTATCTTAAAGAATAACATTTATTTTTTAAGAGCTTAAAAACTTCAAACGTTTAAGGAAAAATTGTCAGAAATCGGTAGAAATTGGCAGAGCGGCCCGTTAATTAGCTCAACTTTTTTAGCAAAAGGTTGTTGATGTTTTATTGATATTTAATGGGATTTTTGATCCGTGTGAAAGTAATTGTTTGACATTTTTCTATGTTGGGGAACAATTCATTAAGGGTGCACCACTCTTGTAGCATCACAAGATTTGATTAAAATACAGTCATCATGATTAGTAAATTTTTTGTAAATTTTTAAATCGTGCACAAATAAAAGTATCAAAACTCCATCAAAAATGGCAATTATGTCGTTAAAGAACATGGAAAACAATACTGGTCCCAAATGTGACCCCTGTGGAACGCCGGTGAAGATTTCAAAGTGATGAGAAAAGTGCGAATTGATTCTGACTGATATTTTTCTTTTATGTAGATAGCTTTCAAAACTGCCCCGTTATTCCAAAGGATCTTAGTTTATGTAAAATAATTTTATGTGAGACTTTGTCGAAGGCCTTACTGAAGTCTGTGTACACAACGTCTGTTTGAAGATGATTGTGCATAGTATTGAATAAACATTCCTGATAGATCATTAAATTTGTAAATAGAACTTTTTGCCCTGAAACGTTTAGTAAGCAGAGCAGATTCAAATAATTTCGGAATTGACGACTGGATACATATAGGACTATAGTTAGATATATCGGAATTATCACCTTTCTTAAATATTGGGGACAGAAAGCTTGTTTTCCATTTTTTCGGAAAGGTGCCAGTGTTTATAGACAACTTAAAAGGCATATATATAGGCATTTCGATAGGAAGATTGGAGGAATGTCATCGAGACCAGCCGATTTATTTAGATCAAGGGATTTTAATTTAGTTCTATATCACTTTCTTCAAATGTGCATTAATTAAAATCAATATTATTATAATTTAACTGTGTTTATAACTATATGGGACGTGCGGGATTGCACTATCCTCCCCACATCCTGGAATAAAACATTATTATTATTATTAGACGTTGTATTGTTGTACAATGGAGTATTGTTTGCGGTTTCATAGACTTTGCTGAAGAATTCAGTCTAATCAGTATACATTATCGTGGTCAAAATGTGTAAGAATGTAGATCAGGCAAATTCAAAACGCACAAAAATTGCGTAATCCTAATCATGAAAGCGAGTTGCACGTGTTTTTGTGAACATTGCAATATTAATCTGCATTTAAAAATGATAAACACTGTTTATACTGATAAGAAAATGCATTTGAACGTGATATATGTGTAGGGGGTCTCTGGGATACATAGTATAAAATGTGAAGATGGCCATCAATTAGCATCAAATCAGAGAAGAACATTCACAAGATGGTTTCTCAGAGGTTCAGGGCTCGTTTCCTGTACGCATTTCTTGTGTTAACCGCTCAGGTAAGATGATTCAAGTGTTTAATTGCAGGTTTTTGCTAATAATAAAATAGAAAATGTTACTAATGATTTAATTTGTTAGGGAGCACATTCAGCTGGTATTCGGTGTCCATGCCACTCTCCACCACCTGCAGCCCCGTGTCCACCACCTCCATCTTGTCCGTCCTCCTGTTCTCAACCGTGCCCACTGCCTCCATCACCACCGTGCCAACAACCCTCTGCTGCTGCACCTCCACCTTGTGCTGAGCCATGTCCTCAACCTCCACCACCACCGTGCCATAAGCCCTGTGCGTCTCAACAACCATCTTGCGCACAGCCTTGCCCATCGCCACCATCACCACCAAGCCAACAACCCTGTGCATCTCCACCACCACCTTGTGCTGAGCCATGCCCTCCGCTTCCATCACCACCTTGTACACAGCCTTGTCCAGCACTACCACCCTGCCCACTACCCTATGTAGCTACATCACCATCTTATGCTGATCCATGCCCTCCACCTTCACCACCACCTTGTGCTCAGCCATGCCCTCCACCTCTACTACCACAGTGCCAACAACCCTGTGCGGCTCCACCACCTCTATGTGCTGAGCCATGCCCTCCAGCTCCACCATCACCGTGCCATAAACCGTGTGCGTCTCAGCAACCATGTTGCACACAGCCTTGCCCACCTCCTCCACCACCACTTTGCCAACAACCCTGTGTAGCTCCACCACCAACTTGCGCACAGCCTTGTCCAGCACTACCACCCTGTCCACTATCCTGTGCAGCTCCATCACCAGCTTGTGCAGATCCATGTCCTCCACCTTCACCACCATCTTGTGCTCAGCCATGTCCTTCACCTCCACCACCACAGTGCCAACAACCTTATGTGGCTCCACCATCACCTTGTGCTGAGCCATGTCCTCCACATCCACTACCACCTTGTGCTGAGCCATGCGCTCCACTTCCACCACCACCTTCCGCACAGCCTTGTCCAGCACTACCACACTGCCCAATACCCTGTGCAGCTCTATCACCAGCTTGTGCTGATCCATGTCCTCCACCTTCACTACCACCTTGCGCTCAACAGTGCCAACAACCCTGTGCGGCTTCACCACCACCTTGTGCTGAGCCTTGCCCTCCACATCCACTACCACCTTGTGCTGTGCCTTGCGCTCCACTTCCACCACCACCTTGCGCACAGCCTTGTCCAGCACTACCACCCTGCCCACTACCCTGTGCAGCTCCATCACCAGCTTGTGCTTATCTATGCCTTCCACCTTCACCACCACCTTGTGCGCAGCCATGCCCTCCACCTCTACCACCACAGTGCCAAAGAGCCTGTGTGACTCAACCACCACCTTGCGCACAACCTTGGCCACCTACTCCTCCACCACCATGCCAACAACCCTGTGCGGCCCCACCACCACCTTGTGCTGAGCCATGTCCTTTACCTCTACCACCACCGTGCCATAAACCCTGTGCGTCTCACCGACCATCTTGCGCACAGCTTTGCCCACTTCCTCCTCCACCACCGTGCCAACAAGTCTATGCGGCTCCACCACCACTTTGTACTGAGCCGTGCCCAACTCCTCCACCACGACTGTGCCAACAAGCCTGTGCGGCTCGACCACCACCTTGTGCTGAGCCGTGCCCTCCACGTCCACTACCACCATGTGCTGAGCCATGCCCTCCACTTCAACCACCACCTCGCGCACAGCCTTGCCCAGCACTATTACCCTGCCCACTACCCTGCGCTGCTCCATCACCACAACGTCCTTGTGCACCCTGCCCATGTTCTTAGTTCTGAACAGTTATTTTATCGCTCTTATAAGTATTATATAACATGTTCTCTTCCGCAAGCAAATGCTTTTAATGTATTTGTTTGATTTTGTATCATGGAATAAAAAATTGTGAGATGTAGCTGATAAAATATAAAAAATATGTTTTCATATTTACTCTCCATTGTAAACTTAAAATGTACACAAATATCTGTCGACAATAAATGAAATTGTTTCCACGCCACACTTTTTACATTAATCTATAGTTGTTATTGATAGCAGCTGTTTACACTGTTTTAACATGTGTATATGTGTATGTGCATGTGTGTATATATATATATATATCTACATCTATATATAAAAATACAATCACAGAAATTCCTGCAACATCAATTACCTCTGCACATATAAGTACTATATTTTTAATTCTTAATTTTTTTATTTTAACCACCACTGTTTTATACCCACATATTATAATACGCACAGGCTTCGCCTTTGTGGGATTTTTTTTGTTACCTTTTCATTTATGTTATTATGTATGTATCTACCTGTAAATGTATGTATCAAAAAATTTTGCCAATAAAAAAAAATAAATAAAAAAAATATATATATATAAATGCAATGTGTGTAAAGTTATTCTAGTTTTCGAATGCGTAAATCAGATAATCTTTTGTGTATAATTGTTTTAGTTATAGTAAATTCAGGGCTTTAAAAACATAGTCTATATGAGTTCTGATAGGAACTCACAGTGGAACCGCAAGAGCTTTCCCATCCCATAAGACCTTATAGTAGATGAGATTGGGCAAATCAAATTGATGATTTATGTAGAAAATGTATGACTTTTCTGGAAACTATAGAACATATTATATCGTGATGTTCTGTATTAGCGCCATACATTTAGGCACAATTAGGTTTTAAAAATAATTCAGTAAAGTTTGGTAATTAAACATAACTTGATTGAATGCCGTAATGTAGTACCATATTATGAATACGAACCAAATTCATTTTTAGAAAACGAATTTTATAAACTGCTTCTTTTCATAGAAATATCGCAACTGAGGTGGCTTGGGCATGTACTATTCTAGTGGGTAGACGTCCAGTGGGTCACCCCAGACACAGGGCGAGGCAACTCCAGAAACTGTGCGAGGAGAGGATGGGTCTGCCATAGATGGAGGCCGAACAATCGGCGCAAGACAGGGACGTATGGAGGAGCCTTGTCGATGCAGTGGGTCCCCGACCCGAATAGGACAAGGGGAAGACGAAGAAGAAGAATTTTATAAAATGTATTATGATAAAACTATACTATCAGACAGAACAATTAGTCACAATAGACCCGATATAGTTTTACATGACAAAATTAAAAAAAAAAAAAACTTTTATAAATTCTTGTCATATTGAAAAATCTATTACCGAAAAAATAAGATAATATACAGATTTAGAAATGAGATTAAAAGAATTTGGCATTCTCAAACTTTAAAAATAATACCATTTGTTATTTCGGCTACTGGCATTATACCTAGCTCTCTCATTCAAAATTTAGGCTTATTAGATTTGTCAACGAATTTATACATAAAAATGCAAAAATCAGTCATTTTAACGACATGCAGAATTACGAAAGATTTTTTAAATATTTATATTGAGGGATCAGTAGAATTTATCGGTCCAGTTAGGAGTTCTACCGAGCCGAACCCTCTGATACGAAAATATCTGCAGTCGGTGAATTATTTTCCCATTTGGTCTCTGGTGGGTTGACGTGTTGTTCTTGTATTGTTCTATATTTATTATACTTAAATAGTACAATTGCATAGCATGGATTGACTAGATGATCATTTGTGGAAAAGTGTGTGTAAGGGTTTAGTTTTTCTTGTAAGGAAGACTTTACCCGGATATAAAGTCGTAATACGATTAAAAGGAAAAGTCAAAAGTTAATTCAGTGTTCTCGAAGAGAAGCAAAGTTTTTAGTTTCCTACTTTCTTATAACAAGCAAGCCATACAAAACAGCCCCTTTTTTATTTTGCAGAAAACGTTCTGAAACTTTGAGAACCTTATTTTTAGCATTAGCTCCACACAGGACGCCTCGAGGAAAATAATTTCCCACTCTGTGTCATCTCTGGGGATGCTGTGGGGAGGGTCGTTTTAGGGAAAAGAAGGCGAAGAAGTTCTGTGAATATAAAAAGTATGAAGGGTGGGTAGGTATCCGGTAGGCGACGTGTCCAGAAATGACGATGGATGAATTCACCCTCCCACTGCGGTGAAGACGACAGGTCGAGAGAGTTCGGCTGGAGAGGTCAAAAGGTCCCCTCAACCAGTCTCTCCCAATTCGGCCCGCCACACAGAAGACGGGCAAACGCATCTGCTACCAAGAACTAGACAAACCTCACCCTATGAACCCGGGCACCCCTGCCAAATCACCAAACGTAGCCAACCACTTGAGGTGACCTATAAGCTATGGTTAGCCAATAAATGATTCCCCGGCGGCGGTACCTATACCCGCCTCTCAAATTTAAAATTGCAATGAATAAAATTATCAATAAAGTCTGGTTGGGCATTTACACAGCTACACTTACATACATACATCTATACAAACCTATACACATACATGAACTGCTGTACTTGTAGCTAGTATTGTCACATTTCCTTCCTACCCTTTCCTATAAACCTGTCACTTTTTCCTGTTACCCACATCAGTCAATAATCGACCATCAACCTATAAACATCCGCATTCCTTTGCCGCATCTTTAATAATCCGAAATATTAACACAGTGCAATAAAACCGGCCAAATGAAGAAAGTACAAGTCCCGCAGTGAGTAATTCTCTCCTTTTCCTTATGTGCTTACCTTCTACTTGTGCAGTGGTTCAAACACATAACATACACATTTTCAAGGTCCTTCGTTTAAAAAACTACACAAAACACGCAACAAAGTCAGTAAAATCAGTATTATTAATTTCATTTCCATGGAAGACTTACGACGTCATTTTGAGAGTGAAATTTAATAAATAATCTTTGGAACTTCTCAAGAGCTGCGCTCCTCTATTTAATAAATCTTAAACGTGTAGTTTAATATCTAAGTAATGATCTATTTATTATTTGAGACATTTTTAGAGTATTTACAATTATTAAATTGTTGAAATTGCCATTGGGACCTGCGTAGATGTTAACACTCTAATTACTCATGTTTACATCATGCGTAAATCAGTTGTTACTTGGTGGAGACGCTACTAGTAAAATAACGGAAATAATAATAAGTCAAATAAAACACACCTTTGACGGCCGGCGTAGTCCAGCGGTAGTACGTTAGACTCCCATTCCGATGGCCGCGGGTTCGAACCCGGCGTGCGCAAATAAATTTTATTTAATTGATTTGTGTTATTTCACAATTTAAAATAATATATAGTATATTTGCGACACGTTCCAGAGTGGAAGATACTCTTAGTATCGCCCTGGTGTAAGACCACCATTCCATACCACCATCACCAGAATTGAAACGTTGCTTGAAATGGCTTTAGCCGTGTTTAGTGACTAGATCTGAATAGCCAGGTACTTCCCCACCTTCCTCTTCTTTGTCTTCTTCCCTTCCCCACTTACCTTCAGCCTCAGCCTCAGACGGGAGCAGTTGGGACTCTTGTGAGGTATTCACTATAAAAAAAAATACCTAACTAAATACGAAGAAAAGTAAGTAGGAAGATATAAGAATTATTTATTTATTTATTTATTTATACGCCTATTAGGCTTTTACATACATAGTTATAAAAAATATTCATAAAATTGTAAGTTCACAGTTACAGTAGTACATAGTACATAGTATAATCTATCTATTTAACATATTATAACAGCAAGTAACTAGTAATGCATAAGATGATTATTTGTAGGTAGGTATAAACCTGTTGTACAAAAATAAGAATGTGCCTACTCCTAAGGTTAACAAACGTAATTTAGCTATAAAGAAATGTAAAGTTTATATGTACATAGTAGACAGTGAGAGCAGTAACATGGTATAATACGACATAATAGTATAGTGTATAATATGAGGCCTTTGAATTAGAGAGTTTACGAAATAATTGTTGGCGGTATTGTTAACATAATATACCTAGATCGTTTGACCAGTTATACTAATAAAGCAATTACGATCAAGCGTTCTGTGTTCAATTCCTCGGCTGACAAAGTCCTTCATCACGACTAGGCAACATCCGCTTATGTGGTGGTAGTAAAAGATTTATAATGTCAGTTTATTAGTAAACCGGAAAACTTCCATTTGCCGTGACTTCATATTAGCTTATAGCTAATAAAATTAGCACAAGTCTTTTTAATTAATCGGGGCTGTTTATAAATATGTCTATATCGTCACATTCGAGATATTGTCAATATTGTCATTGAATAACTCAAGATGAAATAATATATGTTAAATGATGTCTATTAGGACCTAATGTGAATATTGCTTAGACTAGACAGTGATTGTCTTAGAAAAGTGCATTATTACAGCAATAATATTAGAGTAAAACGAAAAAATTTCAGATGTAAGTGCATCGCTGGAAGAAATGGGGCTCCAAATGCTCTATCGACAGTATTCTAAAAAAAATTCATAAAAAAAACAATTTTCACACCTTTTAGTCTTCAGACTTTAGATTTATAGGCTCTACACACGATCAGACTTTCAGAACAACTTGTTGAACCGCTAACCGAGTCGATATTAATAATAGCTCGATAAAGGGAATAAACTATTTTAAAGAATGCTTGACATGTATGATTTTCGATTTTCACCTCCAAAAGTATTTTCGTTATTTATTTTTGGGGCGTTATGCCGTGTCCATGAACACATTTGTCCTGATGATGGACACTGTAACGTTGTCCGAAACGTTGGCTAAAGAAGGAGATAGCGTAACACGACATAACACCCCAAAAATAAATAACAAAAATGCCTGACATCATTAAATTGAGTTCATTTTCTTTATTATTCCCTTTTTTATTTCATTAAAATTCTGTTTAAAAAAAATAATAATAAATAATTTTTAGTATTATTTTCATTTATTCAACAAGTTTATTTGCTTATTTATGTTTATTTTATCTTTTTAATATCAACAGTGTGATACGGTTGATTTATGCTTGTACATGTACAATCTACTTAACTGGGGAACAAATAGCCCCGTATTTTGCGTAACGATTGTGACAGATATTGCTTATAAGAAATATAACAAATCTCGTACTGGCAACACATAATATTATTAGATACTAGTTTTCTGCCCGCGACTAGGTCTGCGTAGGATTAGTACTTCGAGTAATCTATTTTCTTTTCCTAGGACCCATCTACGTTTATACCAAAATTATTAACCTGTTATTTACATAATCGTCTTGTAGACTATATCTACCACAATTTAACCTGCGTTCAAAACAATATAATATATAATTTTATTTGTTTTATAATCTTAATGTTTATTATTTTTAATTTCTATTTCTTTCTTTAAAATATTTATCTCTCTTTATTTTTCAGCTCACTATTATTTTAATATTTGTATTTACTTTTATTTATCTTTAAATATCTTTTTTTTTCTTTTCTGCATTCTTATTTCTCATTATTTATTACCTAGTTTTTATTATCTGCTTATGTAAAAAAGTATTTTTAGTTCATATATTCATTATGTATGACTACCACAACACGGGCAGTAGCCTAGTATGGTAGTTAAAAAAAATGTCAAAAACTGTAACTTGTAAAAATTTATTAAATAATAAAAAATAAAATAAATAAAAATTTAAAATATCTTTAATTATTCTTGATTCGATTCAACGTATTAGGCGAGTACTTCAAATAAATTCACTAATTTAAATATCTTCTAAAATAGAATTTTGATTTAACAATCATTATGTCATTCTCAAATTTTGACATTTTCTATTAAACAGCATTTATTATTTTCAATATATTTAAAATTAATAGCTGGCTTTACAAATTGTATTTCTGATGTATGGGCCTATATTATAGTAAACTTTCATTAAAATCCATTCAGTAAATATTGCGTGAAAGAGTAATAAACACACATACATCCATACAAAACTTTCGCGTTTATAATATTAGTAAGACTGTTATTTCGAATTCAAAATGCGTGTTTGGCAAAATTTTACAGTTTGATATTTCTCGGATTTCAGCATTATTTTATAGGTAAGATATAGCATGTTTCAATTGAAAATAAATATTTTATCTTGTATATGTCTTATCTGATATATGAATATGACTTCCATTCAAAAACATTGATATTTCATTTAGTTTTCGGCAAAAATATTCATGTTTCTGAGCTGGCACATTGGTTGTTCGTGGAAGTTTTTCATAGAGATATTTCTTTGGCCATATATGTACATTATGAACATATATCTGAAAGTATCTATGAATTTTTCTCCTTAATTATTGATTTAGATCATCCGATTTCACAAACATTTGCAGCTTTTCTTTCATGCCTTACTTAATGGATTAATTAATGTTCCCTTATCTTTAAATAATTTTAACATTGAATTAAATATTATAAAACAAATTGCAATCAATAACGTTTATACATTAATAATATAAATTAATAGGCAATATGTTAAGCAAAAAATATGAGAAAAATTTTATTAACTAATATGTTTATCCACAAATAAAATTGACAACAATAGTAATTGAAACATGCCAGATAATTTCCATCCAACTTTTTACACAAATAACAAATTAAAAAATTATGTATTAAATTTTAAATAACAAAGACAAGGGCGATTTTTTAACAAATCTGGGGTTTTTAAATTAATTTGTAACGATTGTAACTTTTATTATATAGGGAAGACTTCTAGAAATTTTAATACTAGAGTTTAGTAACATTTAAGTTGTTTGAATAATAATAATTTTTCTGAATTTGCCAATAAATTTCATTTTGTATAATAGTTTTTTTATGATTTTATCTATTTATTAATCACCCCTCTCTATAATAATTTTGTCTATTGTTCATTATGTCTATACTTGTTTGTTATTTTTATCCATGTTATTATCCTATTATTAACCATCGGTTTTGAAACATATAGATATTATAAAGTGTGATTATAGTGGTTTACACAAAGTAATTTGTTCCATTTAATTAAAATGATGCCACAAAATAATTTTGCGAAGATTGAAGAAATAAATTTACCTTTTAAATATGAAAAATTTAAAAAAATGGTTCACCTCACGTTTTTTCTAACTGAAAATACTCTTAACGTAAAAAGAAAATTACAGACATATTTCACAAAAATATTATTAATGAAAATTCATAAATTCTTAAATTCATTAATTTTATTCAGATTATGATCTGAAACTTTGGTTTCACAGAAGTGCACATTATGCACGTCTTTTATTATATAATCATGTAAACGTGACGCGTAATATCTCAACGTATCACGTATTATATTCACTTTTACGTACAAAATAATACACGTTTGCAAAACCTATTCACATTAACGCTAGAATTTAACGTACAAGATAAATTTTCTGCGCTATAAGCATTTTTCCTTTTTTTTGATGAAATTTTGAAATAATTGAATTTTTTGTCTATATATTGGTTTTGGTAGCTTTTGGTAGTACTTAAAATGTCTATTACTTATAATCTAAGTATTATAATGTTCATGTACATTCCGGCAAAACCGATCATGCGATAATCTTTTAGCGTATGCGGGATTGGAGCGTTACAATGAGATCCAAAACGATGGACTGGATATTTCCTTCGGGTGTCGCACCTAGTACTTGTCAACAAACTGCCTTCTTGGGGACTTCCCGCATCCTTGTGTACGTGGATTGGCAACATTTTGAGGGATCGGTCGTTTCAGATAGGTGCTGACGGTTTCACCTCTTCCTACCATTCCACGAAAATGAAAGCGTCCCCAGGGATTGGTTCTGTCTCCGACTTTGTTTTTGTTGCACATCAATGACCTTTTGTCGTGTGCATTCCAATTCATTGTTAAGAGAAAGCGCGGGCGCTGAGAAATTAGAAAATTGGCTAAATTATAAAGCTGTTACTGTACATAAAATACATAGAACAATGGTAACTATGTACATAGAATACATATGACCGGTCAGTGGTTGAGTGGGCATAGCGTTTGGGTCCCCACCCAGGCGTTCCGTGTTCGATTCCTTGGCTGGCTAAGTCCTCCATCACAACACAAGCAACATCTTCCGCTTAGTGTGGTGGTAGAAGGAGATTTTCAAATTTTGTTGAGTTATTCGTAACTCGGGAATGTTTTTCTTTCTTTAAAAAAAAATAATAAAAAAAATACTTAAATTTATTATTACATCTTCTCTCAATCTTAACTTTACGATTAAATTATATCAATATTTTTTATTTTTTATTTGCTGTAATATAAACTTATAATTCATTTATTTATTTATTTTTATTAATATATTACAAACAATACAATACAAAATGATCCTTTGCCTGTCCAACTGGGAAGGATTGCCGTTTCAGGACAGCCAAATTGTGTATTTAGTGCATAATATACTTACAATGGAATGGCGATTCTGTCAAGACAACTTTTGAGAACATTAGTAATTTCATACAGAACAGATAAATGGTTTCTTTCGGGAGATAACAAGTCTGAGATTGTAATTGATTCTTAATTGTATGTATATATATATATATACTAGTTTTTATACCCGTTCAAAAATTTGGCATATTTTGTCGGAGGCTAAAAATAATCCCGCTTTGCAATAAAATCCAAATTAATGGAACATTTGTTAACGTATCCTAAAATTAAAAACTCTTTTCGAAATGTGATGAAATAGGCTTTCAAAATTTTAAAATAGGCTTTAAAAATTACTATGTATTTTTTTAATATAAAATTTAATATTTGGCGAAAACTTTAAAAAGTTTTAAAAATGACTCACTTTACTTTTTTCTAATTAAAATTACTGATAATGAAAAAAAAAAAAACATACTTATTTCATTGGATAAATGAATTATAAACCTCACTGTCACCTCACTTTTTTTTCGTTTGACGTAAAAAAAAAATTCTTTAAAAATTCAATTTTCATAATATTTTTTCAAATTGCGATCGGAAACTTTGGTTTCAGAAATGGGTATTTTTTTTTTTTGTGGTTTACTTTTAGATTTGAATATATAGTTTGTTGTATTCTCTTTCCAATACCGTTTAGATCATACTTCTGACTATGATAGTAAGGGAGAAACGACGATTTCTGTGAGACCTATCTGAGCTGGGACAAATATGGTATCCTGTGTTTAAACGGGATATATTACACTTTGTTCTATTTCAGATCTTATTATTGATTATGCATGTATAATATTAAAACGCTTAGTAATTGCTTACAATGAAATATATATTGTCTACACGTTAAATGACAATTCATTTAACCTGGACATTCAATACATTCAATACATTCAATACTCGACAATACTACATCTCGCCCATTCAATCTTTGAAAAATTACTTTGTGACATCATTTTAATTAAATGTAACAAATTAATTTGTGAATTAAATTATATATAATTGTTTTTTTATGATATCTTCGGGTAATTAATCATCTCTCTTTAATATTTTTATCTACTGTTATTTTTGTCTACACTTGTTTGTTTGTTTTGTTATTTTTAGTCATGTTATTATCCTGACGAAAAAAAACATCGGTTTTGAAACATGTAGATATTATAACGTGTGATTATAGTGGTTTACAAAAAGTATTTTGTATCATTTAAATAAAAATTAAAATAGAGATAATAAAAGTAGTGCTTCTGGCGAATTTGATACAGTTAAATATGACCGAATCGGATAGGGTCCTTAGTTCAGAGAACCGCCCCGGCAAGACTAAGATCCTGTGTTCGGTTGTTGGATAGGACCGTACATTTTTCGGATTTTCCTATTTCAGGTTTTCTATTTAGTGTCGCTAGTATTGCCTTCATTAATTCAACATTATCATATTCATATTTTAACAGCGTGACCAAACTGCTCTCTATGATATATACAAAAAGGTAAATAACGTGGCTATGAAACATATTTGATTTATTGTCGACAGTAATATAAAAACATTTTTAGTTTTCGATGAAGGGATTAATTAATTAATTTTAAATAATGTGAACAATATTATACATTGAAGGGTGAAAAAATAGCTGTTTAGCATTAAGAACGTGAGCAGGGTGCACAAGGAGGTGGTGGAGGTGGAGGACATGGCTCAGAACAAAGTGGTGGTGGAAGTGGAGGACATGGCTCAGAACAAGGTGGTGGTGGTGGAGGGCACGGCTCAACACAAGGTTGATGGAGCCGCACAGGCTTGTTGGCACGGTGGTGGTGGTGGCGGTGGGCAAGTTTGAACGCACGGTGGTGGTGGAGGTGGAGGGCATGGCTCAGCACAAGGTGATGGTGGAGCCGCGCAGGCCTGTTGGCACGGCGGTGGTGGTGGTGGTGGGCAAGGCTGAACGCAAGGTGGTGGTGGAGGTGGAGGGCATGGCTCAGCACAAGGTGGTGGTGGAGCCGCACAGGCCTGTTGGCACGGCGGTGGTGGTGGTGGTGGGCAAGGCTGAACGCAAGGTGGTGGTGGAGGTGGAGGGCATGGCTCAGCACAAGATGGTGGTGGAGCCGCACAGGCCTGTTGGCACGGCGGTGGTGGTGGTGGTGAGCAAAGCTGAACGCAAGTTGGGGGTGGAGGTGGAGGGCATGGCTCAGCACAACGTGGTGGTGGAGCCGCACAGGCCTGTTGGCACGGCGGTGGTGGTGGTGGTGGTGGGCAAGGCTGAACGCAAGGTGGTGGTGGAGGTGGAGGGCATGGCTCAGCACAAGGTGGTGGTGGAGCCGCACATGCCTGTTGGCACGGCTGTGGTGGTGGTGGTGGGCAAGGCTGAACGCAAGGTGGTGATGGAGGTGGAGGGCATGGCTCAGCACAAGGTGGTGGTGGAGCCGGCTGAACGCAAGGTGGTGGTGGAGGTGGTGGGCATGGCTCAGCACAAGGTGGTGGTGGAGCCGCACAGGCCTGTTGGCACGGCGGTGGTGGTGGTGGTGGGCAAGGCTGAACGCAAGGTGGTGGTGGAGGTGGAGGGCATGGCTCAGCACAAGGTGGTGGTGGAGCCGCACAGGCCTGTTGGCACGGTGGTGGTGGTGGGCAAGGCTGAACGCAAGGTGATGGTGGAAGTGGAGGGCATGGCTCAGCACAAGTTGGTGGTGGAGCCGCACAGTCCTGTTGGCATGGCGGTGGTGATGGTGGTGGGCAAGGCTGAACGCAAGGTGGTGGTGGAGGTGGAGGGCATGGCTCAGCACAAGGTGGTGGTGGAGCCGGCTGAACGCAAGGTGGTGGTGGAGGTGGAGGGCATGGCTCAGCACAAGGTGGTGGTGGAGCCGCACAGGCCTGTTGGCACGGCGGTGGTGATGGTGGTGGGCAAGGCTGAACGCAAGGTGGTGGTGGAGGTGGAGGGCATGGCTCAGCACAAGGTGGTGGTGGAGCCGCACAGGCCTGTTGGCACGGCGGTGGTGGTGGTGGTGGGCAAGGCTGAACGCGCGGTGGTTGTGGAGGTGGAGGGCATGGCTCAGCACAAGGTGGTGGTGGTGGTGGTGGGCATGGCTCAGCACAAGGAAGTGATGGAGTTGCAGGGGCTTGTTGACACGGTGATGGTGGAGGTGGAGGACATTCCTCAGCATAAGATGGTGGTGGAGCCGCACAGGGTAGTAGTGGAGATGATGGGCAAGCGTGTGCGCAAGGTGGTGGTGGAGGGAGTGGGCACGGTTGTGCAGAGGGGGATAAACAAGATGGTGGTGGTGGACATGGGGCTGCCGATGGTGGAGACTGGTACGGACACCGAATGCAAGCTGAAAGTGCTCCCTAAAAAAAAAATTAAAACATTAATGACATTTTCTAATTTACCAAAAAACCTTTTTCATTTAAATTCTTGAAACTTCTTACCTGAGCGGTTAACGCAATAAATGCGTACAGGAAAAAAGCTGTGAACTTGTGAGAAGCCATCATGTGGATGTTATGCACTGAACTGTTGGTAATTGTTAGCCATCTTCACCTTTTATACTTGATCCCCTCGAGTACTTCGTATCGTATCGATGCATTTCAACACGTCGCGACGTGTTGAAATGCATCTCCTTATCATATTAGATATCAGTAAAAAACCTTTTTATCATCTGAATGTAAAAGAATGCAGATCAGGCAATTTCCAAATGATCATGTAATATGAAGTTCTACAAAATCTTATTATGGAAAAACGCTTAACGTACGTTCGCAACATTTTTTCTTCTTCTTCAATGAACAAAGTATATGTATATATATATATATATATGTATATTTTTTTAATACAATACCTCTCTAATTGAGAAATTATCGTGTTTACAGAGGGAGCACTATCAGAGTAGACTGTACTATACATACTTAACAGTTGTTAGAATTTGCATGCATGTAGAACATGAAATGTAAGAACAATGCATGAAAATATAAGTTGGCATTTTTTTTGTACATACCTAATGGAAATATTTATACATGGGGAAAATATAAGTTACCTTTTTTTTGTACATAATGGAAATATAAGTTAACACATCGTAACACATCCTTAAATCTAGTTAATAACAAAATGTTTTTTTAAGTTTTTTGTTTAAAAATTTCATAATTCCTCTCGGATTGGATTTCTTTAGGGAGTTCCTTGAAGCATTTTATGGCTGGTATGTGTAATGATGTTGGGCTGTTGTAGTATTAAGTTTAGGGATTATTATTTGTCCTAAGTACCTCGGCCTGAGGCCCTAGCACACTCGCTCGATAACGATCGATAGGATAACTATCGGTAACTTCTCATCGTTCCCTAGGACAACTGCAAATCGCTAACGTACAAACAACAATTGCGAATATGTTAAGGAAACTTAGTCATTGTGAACTGTCACTTACTCGTTGGCGATCTGTAGTCCTGCTAGGGAACGATGAGAAGTTACCGATAGTTATCCTATCGGTCGTTATCGAGCGACCGTGCTAGGGCCTCAGGTGCTACAAGACTTTGTTGTTAGTTTATCTTTGTGGATTTGAAGTAATGTGTTTTTTTTGATAATTTTTTTTTCTGGTAATTCTTTTAATTCTTCGAATAATTTTTAGGTTAAATAATCTAATGGTTTCTTCAGAATATTTTTGATGTACTTGAGTACTGTGAGTCTTTTATGTACTATTTCAAATGGGGTTAAGTTGGTTTTATACGCTCCTCCCCATCCTATTATTCCGCATTGTAGAACTGATTGGGCTAATGCATAGTAAAGCTTTAGTAGCAAAGATTTATGTAGAATATTTCTTAGTTTATACTGACAACTGCAATTCATCTAAATTCTCAAAAATTAAAAAAATAAATAATATTAAATATTTAGGCAATATCACTTGCTCAACGTGCGATATGCAAACGGAAGTGACGCCATCTTTTTTTTTTTTTTTTTTAAAAGAAAGACCAACATTCCCGGGTTAAGAATAACCCAACAACATGTTAAAATCTCCTACTACCACCACACTAAGCGGAAAATGTTAATGTGATGGAGGACTTAGCCAGCCGAGGAATCGAACACGGAACGCCTGAGTGGAACCCAAACGCTATGCCCACTCAACCACTGACATCTATAATACTATATTTAAGGAAAAAAGTATGAAGGGTGGATATCGATCTGGGGGTCAATATGTTCAGGAGTGACGGACGTATGATTCCATCCCTCCCATTGCGCTACAAGGCGATGGGTCGAGAGAGTCCGGTTGGAGCTAAGAGTATGGATATTAGAGAGACGGCATGTGAAGTGTGCCCGCGCGCTCCAAGTGTGCCTTTTCGAGAATTCTACCCACATGGCTGACATTGGCTATCACCATGTAAAATGGCTGCTGTCGGAACGTATTAAACGACCAAAAACCAGCAGCCAATGTAAGCCGTTTGGGTAAAATTCTTGAAAAGGCACACTTGGAGCGCGTGGGCACACTTCACATGCCGTCTCTCTAATATCCATACTCTTAGGGTTGGAGAGATAATATGTGTACCATCAACCAGTCCCTCCCTATCTGGCTCGTCACGCAGTAGGTGGGCAAACTCATGTACCGCCAAGATCTAGACAAACCTCACCCAATGAACCTGGGCACCCCTGCTAAGTCACCAAACGTAGCGAACCACTTGACGTAATCTTTAGCAGGGGCGTTGGTTATCCAATAAATGATATGGGAGAAGAAACATTTTTCGCTTTCATTCAATAATAAGATTTATGTTGGGGTGAAGAGTGTTCCTCTCATTATTCACGGTCTTAATGTAAGAATGTCTACTATTATATAATCTACCTATTAAATATAAGTATTCTGTAGTTTAATTTTAATGGTAGTAGTTTTGCAAAAGGGTGATGCCTTATAAATAGTCTCCAACACTTAAACTGGGCGAAGCACAACGAAGTGCCGCCCACAGGGCCTAGCAGAAAAAACCCGCGGAGTGGGTTTTTTACTGCTTGTTGGAATCTATTGTTGGATGGATTTTGTCTGAAAATCTAAAAGTCATGAAATCAGTCATTTTTTTTAGTAGCGTTACTTTATTATTTCTTTTGGATTTGCCTAACAGACATTCTATCACATTCAGACGATATTTTTTGTAATTGATACAATGATAAGGCTTACATTTCATCACGTAGAGCACGCCAAGAGCTCTTTGGGGGAGATAGTATAAAAGGTGGAGGTAATAAAAAAATTGCATCAGATCAGTGAATAACTCCCACATGATGGCTTCTTCGAAGTTCAGTGCAATTTTTCTGTACGCTTTTATAGCGTTAACTGCTCAGGTAAGATGTTTTAAGTATGTAAATGAAAGAATTTTTTGCTAATTTAGAAAATGTCATTAACGTTTTTATTTATTTTTTTAGGGAGCACTTTCAGCTTGCATTCGGTGTCCTTACCAGTCTCCACCATCCGCAGCCCCATGTCCACCACCATCATCTTGTTCATCCCCCTCTGCACAACCGTGCCCACCGCCTCCACCACCACCTTGCGAACAGGCTTGCCCACCACCACCGTGCGAAAAAGCCTGTGCGGCTCCACCACCACCTTGTGCTGAGCCATGTCCTCCACCACCACCTTGCATTCAGCCTTGCCCACCACCACCACCACCACCACCAACGTGCCAACAAGCCTGTGCTGCTCCACCACCACCTTGCCCTCAGCCCTGCCCACCACCTCTACCACAACCCTGTGCGGCTCCACCACCACCTTGCGAACAGCCTTGCCCACCACCTTCACCACCACCGTGCCAAAAACCCTGTGCGGCTCCACCACCACCTTGTGCTGAGCCATGTCCTCCACCACCACCTTCCATTCAGCCTTGCCCACCACCACTACCACCACCACCAACGTGCCAACAAGCCTGTGTTGCTCCACCACCACCCCGCCCACCACCTCTACCACAATCCTGTGCGGCTCCACCACTACCTTGCGAACAGCCTTGCCCACCACCTTCACCACCACCGTGCCAACAACCCTGTGCGGCTCCACCACCACCTTGTGCTGAGCCATGTCCTCCACCACCATCTTGCGTTCAGCCTTGCCCACTATCACCACCGTCATCGTGCCAACAAGCCTGTGCTGCTCCACCACCACCTTGCCCTCAGCCTTGCCCACTATCTCCACCACCACCGTGCCAACAACCCTGTGCGGCTCCACCACCACCTTCTGCTGAGCCATGTCCTCCACCTCCACCACCACCTTGTGCTCATCCTTGCCCACCACATCCACCACCACCATGCCAACAAGCCTTTGCAGCTTCATCACCTCCTTGTGCTGAACCATGCCTTCTACCACCACCACCATCTTGTGTTGTACCATGCCTTCCACCTCTACCAGCACCTTGTGCTCAGCCTTGTCCACCACCTCCACAACCACCGTGCGAACAAGCCAGTGCGGCTCCACTACCACCTTGTGCTGAGCCATGTCCTCCAGCTTCACCACCACCTTGTGCTCAGCCTTGCCCACCACCATCACCACCACCGTGCCAACAAGTCTGTGCAGCTCCACCACCACCTTGTGCTGAGCCATGCCCTCTACCACCACCGCCTTGTTCTGAGCCATGTCCTCCACCTCCACCACCTTGCCCACTTCTCTGTGCAGCTCCATCACCACCACCTCCTTGTGCACCCTGCCCATGTACTCAATGCTAAACAGCTATTTTTTTGCTCTTAAAAGAATAATAATAAGATATGTGTGCACATTATTTACCCTTCATCGAAAACTGAAAATGTTTTAATGTTTCTGTCGACAATAAATCAAATATGTTTCATAGCCACGTTATTTACGTTTTAATAATTATTATAGAGAGCAGTTTGGTCCCCCTGTTAAAATATGAATATGATAATGATGAATTAATTAAGGCAATATTAGCGATACGCAATCGAAAATCTGAAACAGAAAATATACGGTCCTATCCAACAATCGAATAGTCTTATCTCTACCACTGAACTAAGGACCTTATCCGATTCGGTCATATTTAACTGTATCATATTTCACATAAGCACTACTATTATTATCTCCATTTTGTTAACGTATATTGTGTAAACCACTATAATCACATGTTATAATATCTACATGTTTCAAAACCGATGGTTTTTTTTTCGTCAGGATAAAAACATGAATAAAAATAACAAAAGAAACCAACAAGCATGGACGAAAGGAACAATAGATAAAAAAATATTAAAGAGAGGTGATTAATTACCTAAAAATATCATAAAAAAACAATTATATAGAAATTAATTCACAAATTAATTTCCTTCATTTAATTAAAATTATGCTAAAAGTAATTTTGCAAAAGATAGAATTTGCATATTTTTATTGGCTGCTTTCTTTACGAATGATTGCAAGATTCATCTCGATCAAAATGTAACCCAGATATAGTATCTGGGATAAATTTATAATTTTTTGTTTTATTTAATATGCGATCTATTGACTTTTCTGCAAGTCTAGGGGATGAATATTTATTTTGAACTTAATAAGTGAAAGCTCAAATTGTAATATTTAATTTATGAAGACAAAATCAGCGAAACTCACTCCAAAATCTTAGCAGGCAAGGCAAACTAACGTCCTGGTTTGATTCCTAGATGGGAATGTATCTTTTTCTGATTTTTCTGTTTCAGATTTTCGATTGAGTATCGCTAATATTGTCTTTATTAAATAAATATTACCATTTTCGGTTTAACTTATTAGGTTTTAAGTAATAATAAATAATAATGTTTATTTATTTATTTTAATTTATTTATAATGTACATTACACATAAGGGATTGACATAAAAAAAAAACATTACTCAAAATAAATACCGACCGTCCAATAACAGTGGACAACAATATGTAAGCATAAAAAAAACAAGTTTGTAAAACAACGAAAATAATATTTTTTAAATAAAAAAAAAACACACAAGAAACAATAATGTTTGGGTCAAGCAGTCACGTGAATACTAGAGATTCGAGAAATTTTGATAAAGTTCTGAATGTTGCCAATTAAATTGAAGTTAATAAGAAAAGATTGACTGCTACTATAACATATATTAATTATAAATTATAATAGGAAAGAAGAAATAAAAATAGATTACAAATTAGGTAGGTACCAAATTAACACATAAAAATAAAATAAGATTCATCACATAAGTAATAAGTCAAATTAAATTAGATAAAAATTAAAAACAGAAGATAAAATTCATAAAAAAAATTATAGGATAGGAGGTAGGCTCATCATCTGGATTCTGCCACGACAAAGATGTTGATTGATTTCCGTGTCCTGCTCCAGAATCTGGCTAGTCGGTGGCCAAGTAAGGGTGGGAATGAGTGCACCCTCCCATCAGTGAACATCGTGGAGGCACTGCAGAACCTCGGTAGTTGCATAAGTTGCCTGTATGCATTATTGTAGCACACCCTCAGTTTTTCCCATTGCGCTGCTGGGTATTGCGCCCACAGTTCAGATATGTACAGGGGAGTGCAGTATGTCTTGAAGAGTAATTTTCTAACACGTCGCTACAGTGGTAGAATCGCCTTGAGAGTATTCCGGCCCGTATGTTAATTGCTCTTCTTTGTCGTTCCATACCGTCTATATCCTTCTTGTCTTCGGTTAGTATATGTCCCAGATATTTAAACTGTGAGGGCATAAACAGTTCATATCCTTCTAGGTATATTGGAGGAATATTCAATGGCTCCTTGTTTCAATGGCTCAGTGTTTGAAAACGACAATGAACTGACTTTTTAGAATTGTACAACAAGTTATGAGAATTTGCGTATTCTTCGCATATTTGCACAAGCCGTCTCAACGCTTTTAAGAGCAGCACCATGTCATCTTCGTAATTAATGTTATTACTGCCTTGCCCGCAGATACGGCCACAAATTTGTGTGTCGTTCAACTCTTGTAAGAGGTCAATGTAATGTACACATTAAATACAATGGGTGACATATTTCCACCTCCCTGACTCCGCTTTTAAGGAATAAAGGTCTTGAAGAAGCTCCTGCCCATTGACTGTGATTTTCCTGTTGTCCGTACCAAATTGACCCATAATCAGCAGAAGTGTAAGTGTAAGCGACAAATAGTAAATTATTCAGGAGGAGGTATTTTTATTAATAACTTTCTTAATTAAAAGAATTTTGGTTGATTACGATTATTAATCTTTGGTACTATTAGTGGCATATGTGGCCACTCCGACTGTAATGTCACTTACATTGGACAGACGGGAAGGGCATTTTCAACTAAATTCAAAGAACATATAAGTGTTATAATAATAAAAACACTTCTTAGAAATTCGACGAACATCTCTTGGTAAATTATCACAATCCACTCAACCACAAGGGACCTAAACCATTACACATTGAAAAAAGGGTCTCAGATTAAATCTACTTCAACTATTAGAAATCATAATCGAACGAATGACCCTATTTTAACACTAATTAATAAAGAACGGAAAATAATTTATTCTCCTCTTCTCAGTATATAAAAAAAAAAAACCTAAGCAATATAATGCATTGAAATAATTCATAGCAATAACGTCATTATTAAACAATGAAGACAAAATTTAAAATCCTATATAAGTTGTCTAAACGTGGTTTCAGCCACAGTTTGAAAATGGCCTTGTAAGCCGAAACAGCTGTAACAAAAATACAAATCTAAAATACTTGCAGAACTTAATAATAACATCATTAAATTTAATTTAAAGTAATTCTTTTAAATTAAATGGAGTCCTACGAATAAAACACAAAAACAATAAATTAATGCCTTCAGTTGTTGAGATAGTGGCGGTTAGGCTGTTTTTCCTATGACCCTGACAGATATTTTCCCTCAGAAATGTCGCTTACGCTCTTTGGAGTACATGACAATTCCTTTGAGCATGGGTTTTTTTTTTGTAAATATTTATCACGCATTCACGATAGGTCATAAATATCTAATTACAATAACAAATACGTATGTAAGTATTAGTGTGTTTTACGAAGGGACGTATTATTAGAAAAAATATTGTGTTAGTTTTTCAAAGAATTTTTTTTTAATTATCTTGGTCGTAGGTACTTTGTAAACATACGGGTAAAATTTACGTAAATGTCCTAAGAGTTCCGTTTATTTCTAGTTACAACTAGTTCAGCTTCTCAAACCTACCTTACAAACAACATAATAAAAAGTTAAAAAATTATATTATTATATATTATAACAATTATTATTATAATAATAATAAAAATATATGAACATAATAATGAACACTGTAACCTAATACCTATATCCCTCTATTGACGTAGGAACTCATTTGGCATAATTAAATCGTATAATACAGATATAGATAGCATAGAAGGATTAATTAGAACTACGTTAACTAAGTTAATTGCAAAGTTTAATTGCCATCATCCAAATACAGCTATAGAACAAATTAATTTACCTAGAAATTTAGGAGGTAGAGGTATAGTCAAAATAACTTCTTTAAAACACAATCAGGTAGAAATTAAATACCAATAAGGAATTATTAGATTGGTCTGATAAAATTATTCACGCAAACACTTCAATTATCTCAACCAAACGTATGTTGACAAGCTTTCGTCAAATAAATGGTTGAGTATTGGAGAGTGGAGCGCAGAAATAGAAGGATTTATGCTCGCAATTCAAGACTATTAATACTAAAAATTAATATTAAAAATTATAAGAAGTATATAATAAAAGATACAAATAAAATTGATGATTTCTGTAGAAAATGTATGGCTTTTGCGGAAACTATAGAACATATTATATCGGGATATTCTAAATTAGCGCCGTCCAGAATACATTTAGGCACAATCAGGTTTTAAAAATAATACACCGAAGTTTGGTATTTAAACATAACTTGATTGACTGCCATAATATTGTACCATATTATGAAAACGAACAAAATTCATTTTTAGAAAATGAATTTTATAAAATATATTATGATAAAACTATACTAACAGACAAAACAATTAATCATAATAGACCAGATATAGTTTTACATGACAAAATTTAAAAAAAAACTCATATGATTGATGTTGCTATTCCAAATTCCTGTAATATTGAAAAGTCTGTTTCTGAAAAAATAAGAAAATATACAGATTTAGGAAATGAGATTTAAAGAATTTGGCATTCTCAGAATATAAAAAATATTACCATTCATTATTTCGGCAACTGGCATTATTACTAGCTCTCTCATTAAAAATTTAGGCATATTAGATTTTTCAAAAAATTTATATATAAAAATGCAAAAATCAGTCATTTTAAATACATTTAGGATTACGAAAGATTTTTTAAATATTTATATTAAGGGATCAGTAGGATTTATTGTTCAAATTAGGAGTTTCACCGAGCTTTACCCTCTGTTATGACAATATCTGAGTCTGTGAATTATTTTCCCATTTGGTTCTCTGGTAGGTTAACATGGTGTTCTTGAGTTGTTTTGTATTAATTATACTTATATACACTTTACTGATGATGGTTTGTGGAATAGGTTTAGTTTTTCCTGTGGGGAAAATTTAACCCGGACATAAATTCTGGAAAAAAATTATATATAAATAAAAAAATTAATTTGTTTTTATTTTTTAAATTAAATAAGTGCCCACATGTGAACTAAACAATAAACAATAAAACAAAAAAAATATTTGAACATAACAATACTTAACATACCTATAACATAATTTTTTATAATGGCAATTTTTTAATCTGTAATTATTTAAGGGCCTCCGCTGACGAGGCAACTTAAAAAAAGCAGTTTGCAACTAAACTCGCTAACTTGTGAATGAGCCCGCACACTACACAATTTCTAAAAAAAATGCTGTCATGGCAACGCAAGCAGTGACTCGCGAGTACACCATATATATGTAATGTTAAAAAGTAACGCCTTATCATCTTATCAGTATAAATTATCGTGGTCAAAATGTGTTAGAATGTAGATCAGGCAAATTTAAAACGCGTAAACAATGCGTAATCCTAATCATGAAAATGTGCTGAACGTGTTTTTGTAAACATTACAATATTAATCGGCATTTAAAAATGATTAACCCTGTTTTTCCGATAAGACGATAAGGCAATGCATTTGAACATGACAGACGTGGAATATTCGAGGAAATCTTTGAGGGATTTAGTATAAAATGTGAAGATGGCCAACAATTAGCATCAGATCAGTGAAGAACATCCACAAGATGCTTTCTCGGAGGTTTAAGGCTGTTTTCCTGTACGCATTTATTGTGTTAACCGCTCAGGTAAGATAATTCAAATGATTAACTGCAAGTTTTTGCTATTTTAAAAAATGTTACTAATGTGTAATTAATAATAATTAAATTTGTTAGGGAGCACATTCAGCTTGTATTCGGTGTCCATGCCAGTCTCCACCACCTGTAGCCCCGTGTCCACCGCCATCATGTCCATCCTCCTGTGCTCAACCGTGCCCACCGCCTGAACCACCACCGTGCCAACAACCCTGTGCTGCTCCACCTCCACCTTTCGCTGAACCATGCCCTCAACCTCCACCACCACCTTGTGCTGAGCCATGCCCTCCACCTACACCACCACCGTGCCAACAACCCTGCGCTGCTCCACTACCACCTTGTGCTGAGCCATGCCCTCCACCTCCACCACCACCATGCCAACTTGTCTGTGCGGCTCCATCACCACCTTGCGCAAAGCCATGCCCACCTGCCGCCCCATCGTGCAAACAACCAGTTGCTGCTCCACCACCAGCTTGTGCTGATCCATGCCCTCCATCTTCACCACCACCTTGTGCTGAGCCATGCCCTCCACAACCACCGTGCCAACAACCCTGTGCGGCTCCACCACCAACTTGTGCTGAGCCATGCCCTCCACCTCCACCACCACCTTGTGCTGAGCCATGCCCTCCACCTCCACCACCACCTTGTGCTGAGCCCTGCCCTCCACCTCCACCACCACCTTGTGCTCAACCTTGCCCACCACCTCCACCATCACCGTGCCAACAAGCCTGTGCGGCTCCACCGCCAACTTGTGCTGAGCCATGCCCTCCACCTCCACCACCACCTTGTGCTGAGCCATGCCCTCCACCTCCACCACCTCCTTGTGCTGAGCCGTGCCCTCCACCTCCACCACCAAATTGTGCTCAGCCTTGCTTACCACCTCCCCCACCACCGTCCCAACAACCCTGTGCGGCTCCACCACCACCTTGTGCTGAGCCATGCCCTCCACCTCCACCTCCACCACCACCGTCCCAACAACCCTGTGCGGCTCCACCACCTCCTTGTGCTGAGCCATGCCCTCCACTTCCACCACCACCTTGTGCTGAGCTATGCCCTCCATCACTACCACCTTGTTCTGAGCCATGCCCTCCACCTCCACCACCACCTTGTGCTGAGCCATGCCATCCACCTCCACTACCACCGTGCCAACAACCCTGTGCGGATCCACCACCACCTTGTGCTGAGCCATGCCCTCCACCTCCACCACCACCTTGTGTTCAGCCTTGCTTACCACCTCCACCACCACCGTGCCAACAAGTTTGTGCGGCTCCATCACCTCCTTGTGCTGAGCCATGCCCTCCACCTCCACAACTACCCTGTGCTCAGCCTTGCCCACCACCTCCACAACCACCGTGCCAACAAGGCTGTGCGGCTCCACCACCACCTTGTGCTGAGCCATGCCCTCCATCATTACCTCCTTGTTCTGAGCCATGCCCTTCACCACCACTACCACCCTGCCCACTACCCTGTGCAGCTCCATCACCACCACCTCCTTGTGCACCCTGCCCATGTTCTCAATGCTAAACAGCTATTTTTTCCCTCTTAAAAGAATAATAATAACTGAAAATGTTTTAATATTTCTGTCGACAATAAATCAAATATGTTTCAATGCCACGTTCTTAAAGTTTCAATTATTATTATAGAGATCAGTTTGGACACGCTGTTAAAATGTGTATATGATAAATGTTAAATTAATTAAGGCAATATTAGCGACACACAATCGAAAATCTGAAACAGTAAAATCAGAAAAATATACGGTCCTATCCAACAATCGAACCCAGGATCTGCCGGGGCGGTACTCTACCATTTAGCTAAGGACCTTATCCGATTCGGTCATATTTAACTGTATCAAATTGCGCCTAAGCAATACTATTATTATCTCCATTTTCTTAACGCGTATTTTTATTTAAATGAAACCAATTACTATGTGTAAACCACTATAATCACATGTTATAATATCTACATGTTTGAAAACCGATGGTTTCTTCGTCAGGATAATAATATGAATAAAAATAACAAAAGAAACAAATAAGTATAGACAAATAGAACGATAGACAAAAATGTTAAAGAGAGGTGATTAATTATTTTATTTTTAGGTAATTACCTAAAAATATCATAAAAAAAACAATTATATAAAATGAAATACAAAAATCAATTCACAAAGTAATTTGTTTGATTAAATTAAAATGATGCCACAAAGCAATTTTGCAAAGATTGAAGACATATTTTTATTGGCTGCTTTCTTTGCGAATGATTGCAAGATTCATCTCGATTAAAATGTAACCCAAATATATCTGGGATAAAAATATCCTTTTTTGTTTTATTTAACATGGGATCTATTGACTTTTTTGCAGGTCTAAGACGAATAATTATTTTTAACTTAATAAGTAAAAGCTCAAATTGTAATATTTTACGACAAGCTGGTGACCAACCACCCGAGCATATTTTTGGCATCATT
This sequence comes from Limnephilus auricula, assembly GCA_951813805.1. NCBI lineage: Eukaryota > Metazoa > Arthropoda > Insecta > Trichoptera > Limnephilidae > Limnephilus > Limnephilus auricula. Next base: position 7,248,937 of record OX638391.1, read on the forward strand.
AATTTGAAGAGCGCACATTGAAATAACAACAACCCGCGCAGAAAAGTTATGTTCGCTAAAGAGATGCAATGGTTTGCAGCATAGTCTTTTATGTTACTTTTCTGCGCAGGGTCGGAATGTTTATATAAATGGATAAAAATCGAACCTCCTTCGAATCGGGTTGCGTAGCGACCTTAAAAAAGTGAGGCTGATAAATTGTTACAAAATTGTAAAAGCGTCTAAGAAAATATTCAATATTGGAAACAAGACCGAACTTTTCCAAAACTTTTCTTCAGCCGATTTGGGATTCTGTAAAAAAGTAAACTTTCTGCCCCGAAATCATAGTGATAACTTAGAAAATATATCGACCAACTTTCAATCAATACGTGAGTTTTACAGCTGGCCGTTCGGCAACAGATTTCTATGCTGGAAGTTGGAAAACGACAGGGATCGAGACCGGAAGTCAGCTTGTACTTCACCAGACCAGACAACATGGCGGACTATCTTTTACATATTGGTTTTTCCAAAAAACTTAATTACAATATTGTGTCATAATGATTAATTGACATGGCTCTCATCCTCTTATTAACCTACAAAATATTAACACGGTTTCGTGATAACGCGACAGTTTAATTTGAAATTAACCGATGAAGTCAGCTTCGATCTTAATTCACTTTTTAATTTTTAAAATTTAAAAGTGATTAAAGATCCCATTATTTTTTTTTTAGTTTTACCGGGTACCGCCGTCCTGGGAATTATTTATTAGATGACCAATACCTCTGCCACAGGTCACCCATGGCGGCGCTTCAAAAAAAACACTGTAGCCGATCAGGTCTTCATAGTGGGAGAAGACGTCGATCTGTTCGTTCATCTCAATAGTTTAGGCGCTGAAGTGATAAACATCTACCTTCAGAAGAGCACGAAGGGAAAAGCTGGTTGCTGTCTAGGACTCACTCGGCCTCCCAGTGATCACCACGGATGGTACTATTCACCCACGCTTCTACCAAGTGCGATACCACCTTAGCACCGTTTGGCCAAGGAAAGACCAAAATCACCACACTCCTGAGCAAGAGTAAACCACTGGCTGAGCAAGTGGAGGTCTTTCTTCGGCCAGACTCCACCCCACAAGAAGTGAGAGAAGCAGACAACAAGTGCTTTGTGGCTCTGTATGGGGGTGACATCGCAAAGGATTCTTTGGATTTCCTGAGGTATAAGACGTTTGTCACTTCAACTTGCCCGTTAGCCACCGACGGAAGATGCCGCAGGCCACCAGGCAGCAAGGTGCCACCTTGGAGTCAACTTGAATCCCACTGATTGGGGGTGAAAGCTGTCTTCTCAGGGACTCACCCCCCCCCCCCTTCCCCACCATCATAAGTGCCGCACTTCCTGCTCTTCTGCGAAATTTTTCATGTAAATGCATGAAAGGGTGCTCTGGGAGCTGCTCGTGCAGAAAGGCTGGGCTCCGCTGCTCAGTCCTCTCTCTGCCAGTCACGTGGTGGCAAATTGTGCATTAACGTCCCGGATGTGGAGCTGAAATGCTCGGTGGATGAAGATGACCCGACTACAAACTGGGCGCCTCTCCCAGCGTCCATCACAGCCTTCGAGACACAAACAAACAAAAAAATTGTAACTGTTTGATAAATAAAACCATAAAAAGACGTGAGAACAGTTTATTTGCATTTTCCTCCAAAACCCACTTATGACTGTTGTTGGTTATCTGCCGCTTTTCAGAGAACCGCTGGGCTTACGGGTACCAATTTAGTACCAAATGAAAGATAATTAATATTTCTTTAACTTCATCTTATGTAATATTTGACGTATTTTTAAAGATATTTCACAAAATAAGTGATCATCTCGAAAAAAATTCACTTTTTGGATAAAATTGTTTATTTTTGAAGAACTGTATCTTGGAAACCAATTGCTGTTTGAACTTCGCTTTAGTCTTAATTTGTAGAAAATTTAGTCTTATTTAAAAGAGCATAAATTGGCCATACCGGTCAGACCCTTCCTTCACTGCGATATTGAGCAAAAACTGAAAAAAGTCCGAAAATTTTATGGTTTTTTGGGTACACCGCCGCTTGCACAGCACTTTGGAAATTGCAAATCTGTTTTTTTAATATTTGTTAAGGTCCTAACAACATATAAAAAAATCAGATTGGACCTTTTGCAAGCACGACCCTTATTTCATGTTTAACTTGACTGGACTACGTATGTGATACGTGTTTGGGGGCGGTGCCTGGAACGTTTCGGTGAGACCCAAAAGCTTGCAATGGATACTTCCAAGGCCTTTGACCAGGTCTGGCACCGAGGACTTGTCAACAAACTGCCTTCTTACGGACTTCCCGCATCCTTGTGTACGTGGATTGCCGACTTTTTGAGGGAGATGTCGATTCAGACAGTTGCTGATGGTTTCACCTCTTCCTCACATTCGCCCGCAGGGATTCACGGTTCTGTCTGTTCTATTCACACAATTGTATATCTAGCTTACGCATTAACCCCATTAATCATCCCAGCGGTTTGTAAACAATAATAACTAATTAAAAGTTTGAGTTTTATTAAAAATACGAAAAAAATGTTGGTATGTGCATTTATTCATATCAGAAATATATCGTTTACTTCAAGTTAATTCCAATTTGCCGGGACGTTTCACCACAAAGCAAAAAGGTGGACAAGCGCTGCAAAATTTCTAGAAACCAATCCATTGTCTGCTTTTATAATTCACGCGGAAACGGCACGGCGACGGTAATGCCTCGTGGCATATCATTTATTTAAAACGAGTGAGGGAGATGCAAAAAAAAATCATATGCTTAAAAATAATCCTCTCTCTCACTCGTATCAAAAAAAATCATATTCTTAAAAATAATACTCTCTCTCATTCGTATCAAAGAAATGAGATGGCGCGAGCCATTTCCGTCACCGATCGATTTCCGATATAAAAGCGCATATTGTTTGTTTCAAATTATTATAATAACTGGATTATGCTTTTGAAGGGCGAGGCAACCATCGCGTGAAAATAATAATATAATACAGAACATAACAAATTCAACCACAAAAAAAAATAAGCAGTGCTAGGAATGTTAATATATAAAATATTTTTGTTATAATAGTAATGTAAAACCTCATTTCTTTTGTAACTTCGATGCATTATAATATTATTCTCTACATATTTTCGGGGTCACCAAGTTTGTAATACGTTATCGATACGTTGTCACGTTCACCAAAAATTGTTTTTGCTCTTCTGAAATATACACATTATCATAGCGACGGCGCAGAATACTGCGAAGGTCAGAAATATAATTGTTAAAATAAAGTGCACTTTGAGTTCTTCGTCCCTCCACCTCCCGAACTTCTTGACCTTGGCGGTGGTCCGAAACTGCCCCAGTCCCTCCCTGTGTTGTACCCGCAAACCACCGGACACTCTCAGATTGCTCAGACACTGAAAATCGCACGGGGGGTCCCTGTCTATGAAGAAAAACGTCTGAAAATATATCAAAACAAAATACATTACACATAGCAGTAGGATTCAACGTTTATAGTCCTGTTCCGCATCTCCTTCCCCTCTCAACTGACTTCAATATATCCGAATCGGGGATGCCTTAAACTCACTGTCCTCAGTTCAAAAGGGAGCAGTGGGGACTCGTATAAATATATATTTTTTGGAAAATCAATAGTTTTTTAACATCCTATTTACAGGATGTTAACCTCCCGATAGCCGTTCGCCCACCGGTGGCCGCGGGTCGAAATAAAAAAAAATAAAAAAAAATTAAGCGATTTTGTCCCTTATAAATAAAGAAATTGTATGAAGAACAAGGTCAGAATCGCTTGTGCCGTTCTCGGTCTTGACATAGCAAAAATCCGCATAGCGCCAACCCATCTGAATAATTTATAATAAATGTCTATGGTCAACTTGGCGTCACTTTTACAAACGGTTTTCAACTGTCGTTTCATTTTCAAACAAGTATTTATGTCATTACTTCTTCGAAAACACCTTTGAATTGGTTTTTTTCATGTAGGGTGTCTATTCAGGTTTGTAGAGAAATAAAAAAATGATCATTTTCGTGTGAATATATTATTTACATTTTTTTGTCGAATGGGAAATATTTTCATACATTTTTTTGTTAAAAATAGCTATTTTGGGAAAACTTGTAACGATATTATCATGAAATATATATGAATAATAAGGTACATTATCTGGCAAACAGAAAACAATCACAAAAAAAAAACAATTCCTTTGTTTTTATACGATATTTGAGCAAAATCTGGGAAGCTAATTTCGCGCAGTTTTTTTCCAAAAACACCTGGCTTGCTAAATGATGTACTTGGCTAACTTTAACCAGTGATTCCGGACGTTATTTGAAGTAAAAAATGTAAATGAAATTTTGATCTCCGGTGACAGTGTGTTTTTTTTTTGTTCAACTAAAAACTGTTATTATTATCCATAACGCCATCTAGTTTCATGAATGTAAAACTTCAGTTCAAATAAAACCTGTTGCGAACAGTTATGTTTTTTAATAGGTTATGGGCCTTTTCCCTATTTATCAGTTATTTTGTGTGTAAAATAGATAAATTGTGTACGTATTTTCGTGGAAACTTGCGCGATGAACTATATTGCTAGTGTGCCGAAGTTAAAAGGCAGAGAAAATTACGATGTAGAAATTTTTTAGCGCTCGGAGGCATGGACAAGTACATAAAACCAACACCAGATTTCGAAATAAAACCAATAGATGACGCAAAAATGAAAGCAAAGCAAATATTAACGATCGATCCAGTTTTGTACGTGCATATAAAGAATACCAAGAGTTCGGAGAATTACAAAATAAACTGAAGAACATGTTTGATGACTCTGGTTTATATTTACTTCATGAAAATAACATTGCTTCGACATTTTAACCACAAAATTTGAAAAGTGTGATTCTATGGCTACATATGAGACACAAATGGCTAAAAAAAAGTAGGTATTGGACAGTTGAGGGTGGTGTGGGAGTTGGTTTGGTTACTCGGCTGAGAGACCAGTGAATTTATATATATATATATATTATATTTTTTTTTAAATTTCATAATTACATTTACATTTTTCATTCCAAATAATTTCAGGAAGCACTGGTTAAAGTCCTTTAAAACCCATTATATAATAAATTTATTAACAATACAAATAAAATATAATGTCAGATTTGAAGGCCAGAATAGGAAAAATAAATTTTTCATTACGACGTAAAAAATTCGACTTTTCTTACGAACAAAATTTTTATCAAATTTCTTTTATGAGTTAGTTCTTGTTATTGCGTTTAGATTTTCTTGCTGTTGAGAGACGGTATTTTTATTCGATCCCATGGTCACCCTAGTAGTTGATTGTTTTACGGAGAAACAATGCGATGTGCAAGCGAGAGACAGCGACAGAGACAGCAAAGCGAGAAAGTTGAGTGGTCAGTATAGGTAAGATTGCGATGTTGCCGGCCAATCACAAGAGTTTCCTTTATCTTTGGTAATAATGTCAATTTCACTCTCACAATTTTGCGATATTAATTATTTGAAATTCACTTGAATAATCTCTCTTCAATGTACAAAATGTATAGCACAATAAATGCAGTGAACACTCGGGTGAACCTCGCAACTGTTTCGTTTTGAATTGTTTACTATAGTCGAACAGATTCCAAGTGCACTCTCAAAATTTCACACGGGGATTAAAGTACAGTAAAAACTCCGAAAAAACCCAAACTCGAAAGACACTCCACCATTATATGATTAATATTTGTATTTTTCATTTCTTATTATTTATTCGACCCTCGAAAATTCCGATTTTGGAAATATATTAAACTGGATTCTAAAAACAATATTTCAGACGATACCTAATAATTAGACGCTGCAAAACAAAATTTAGAAATTCCAATGTCGGTTATTCCCGTGAATTGGGCGACTAAATCCTTAAGAAATTTATATCATGCTACTATAAAAGCAAAAAATTAATGATTCTATATTTAGTAAAGTAGTGTATTGACTTCATAAGATTACACACCAGTACATTACTTTATTTTCGATTTAATTTACTTGATTAATGTCATTTTAACTACATTTATTTAATTGGTGTGATACTAATTACATATTGTGTGATCTAAATCAGTGCTTTTAGTACAAAATACGTTTTTAAAATGGTGGATACAAATCAACGATACGAATGGCAGACAGGTCAAAGAACGATAATTTATAATGTTTTCAAGTTTTTTCCGAAAAATCCGTGGCAATCCAGAATACATCAAAACAAATGTCGAAAGTCTTGTGCATGCACGGACAAATGTGTTATTCTAAAATACGATAATTTTATTCGTAAAAACGGTTACAACGGGACTGAAGTTCTTACGAACAAATTAACAGGGTTTCTACTGAGAAATGGAAAAATTGTGTAATTCATGGAGAACGACTCCAAAATGAGGATTTCATCAAAAAAGATAGTTAAGTGATACGGACAGTGGCGAGGATGATGTGTAAAATTTCAATTATTTGGGTAATATTATATATGTAATTATCTAATGTTTAAAACACATTTTTGTTAAAGGAATCAACTTTTAGAAGCAATCAACTTTTTGTGTTTTACCTGTGTTGAAATATTTATTTATAGATTTTTACAATTATTTAATCAATTATCGGTTTTTTGCATCAATCTTATGTTTGTTATTCTATTAATTTATTTGTCATCTTATTTATTGTCAAATATGGTATATTGCACTTGAACTACTACGACATAAAATGGAATAAATTTTTTGTTCATTAAATAAATATGTGTATCTACAAGTTTTACGTGAACTGTAAAATGTTTTTTTTTTTTTTTTAATTACAAATAAAAGTTTACCGATGTAACATGTATATTGTATTGTAAAAAGTATGTTGTTTTATGTTGATGTGCACATTTAGGTGTTTTTGTCTATAAAAAAATAAATATGTAAAATCCCAGCCAGTTAAAATCAAATATTATTTAAATTTAAAAGTCTCATTGGTTACCGCCTTATTAATTAGCATCAGATAAAATCTGTCTAAAAATTTACTTGATTCTGAAATATGTATGTAATAGGAGTTATCATATTACATACATATTTCAGTGTGGAGAAAAATCCTAGAGGATAATGGCCTAAAAATTAGCAGGAAAAAGACTGAATATTTGTACTTGCCATTTGAAAACACAAATGCTGTAACTCCTTCGATGCAACTGGATGGAGTAACATTAGCCAACTGTGACACATTTAAGTATCTTGGCTCACTTCTCCACAAAGATGGAGGATGTGCAGCAGATGTTAACCACAGAATAGGTGTGGGATGGAGTAAATTTAGATCCATAACAGGAATCTTGTGTGACACAAAAATGCCTATAAAACTAAAAGGAAAGGTATACCAGACTATTGTTAGACCCGCGATAATGTATGGCTCCGAATGCTGGACCATGTACAACTCCTACACCAGGCAACTTGAATCAGCAGATGCTTAGATGGTCGGCAGGAGTGTCACTAATAGATAAAATTAAAAGTTCACGCATTCGTGGTAGCCTGGGTGTCACGGACATAAACAATAAGCTAGAGGAACGACAGTTGGAATGGTCACATAAAACGGAGACCACCAGACCACAGAGTAAAGCAGGCAATGTCTATGGAGCTTCATCGACAGTCATCTAGAGGAAGACCAAAGAACTTCTGGATGACTCAATGCTCTAAAATCCTAAGAAGAAATGGCCTGGAAGAGAGCGATACCCAGAACCGAAGAAGCTACAACCTGAGAACGAGGAGAGCCGACCCCAACAGCCTACCTAGGCAATGAGTTGGGACAGTGCAAGGAAGAAGAAAAGTATGTAATACGAGTTATCGGACACCTTGTAGGTATTTTTAAACACCTACGCATTTTTATACCATCCTTAAATAGACTGCAGACTTGAAGACATTTGAATTCAGTCCCGAAGATAATAAAAACATTTTAAGTAGTGAACCTTCTCGTGTTTCTTTACCCTTACACAGTATTAATGGTTTTGGACTTTGACGGTTCACTTAGTTTCTGTTTGACTACAATAGACTAGACAGTATAGACTCTATTTTGCGAAGTTTGAACCGATCATTTTTACTCTGTGTTATTTTGATGTAATATAAATGAAAATAAAAGATAATAATAATAAAATATTTATAAACTTTGTATTTTTGTATTTATAAAATATTTATGAACGTTGTATTGTTTTATGTATTAAATATTTATAAACGTTTATTATATTTATGAAATATTTATGTTATATTTATAAAATATTTATGTTATATTTATAAACGTTGTATTGTTGTATTTATAAGATATTTATGAACGTTGTATTGTTCTATGTATTAAATATTTATAAACGTGGAATTGTTATATTTATAACATATTTATAAACGTTGTTTTGTTGTATTCATAAAATATTTATAAACGTTGTTTTGTTTTATGTATTAAATATTTATAAACGATGAATTGTTATACTTATAACATATTTATAAACGTTGTATTGTTGTGTTTATAAAATATTTATGAACGTTGTATTGTTTTCTGTATTAAATATTTATAAACGTTGAATTGTTATACTTATAACATATTTATAAACGTTGTATTGTTGTATTCATAAAATATTTATAAACGTTGTATTGTTGTATTTATAAAATATTTATGAACGTTGTAAATATTAATTAAATAATAAAATCTATAATTAAAAAAAATGTTTGTTTGTTTGTTTGTTTGTTTCTTTGTTGGTTTGTTTGTTTGCTGCCCGCTGATTGTTCTTCGCTTATGGTTAAACAAGCTTTTTGACCAATCAAGACACAGAAACCAGCCGGTTTTAGTTTTTAAGCGGAGCGCCTTAGTTTGGTTTCAGTTTCTCCATGGGCGGACGCCTAAGACTTTTGTTAAGACTAAGGCTGCCCAGATGCAACCGTATGGAGCTGGCGAAGTCGTCAAATATCAGATGTTCGTCTATTGTGGACAAAGTACTTTTGCGAAGCCAGTCTGTGCAACCTGCACTAAGTTTGGCAAGTACACTGCAAATCCCTTCCAAAGTCGGGACCTGCTCTTGAGGGGAGCCCAACACAAAGGACCATAATAATATAACTATTCAAAACATCACTATGATGGTACGCCAGAAGGTAAAAGACGATAGAGTCAAAATGCCCATATTAATATGGTTGAGATATTACAAACTCTAACTGTAACCGGGCACAGTTTTTAAACATATCAAAACTATTGATTTTAGTGCGTTTTTAAATACATTTGTAAAGGGAAATACAAAAATACAGGCAGATGCAAAAGTTGTCACACGATGTTATTTGGCGTAATTTTTTACATCAATAAAAAATTTTTAATTTTGTTTTTGAATTCTGTTTATTTGATTTTTTTTTTTAAACTAACTAACTAACTAACTAACCATCACGCCGTTTCCCCGCAGGGGTAGGCAGAGAGGACAGACCGCCAAACAACTCGGTCTTGGCACACACTCCTTGCCTCATTCACATTCATACATCTTCTCATACATACTCTTCTATTATTCTGACTCTTGACATGGCCCGACTCAAGTATCTGATTTACTTGGTCGTGCCACGTCTTCCTTGGGCGTTTTTTTTTTATAAAGTTGAAAAATGATATCAACAAATGATTTATGGCATTTTCCATCACCCTTCCGGCGATAGGTTCTCGCAATCAAAACGGATATTCTCTTTGAGGGCGTCAAGAGTCTGAAACGTGTTTACAAAGACTGTACAAAAAAGAAGTCTGAAACGGTTAAATCGGGCGATCTTGCCGGCTAGTTGAACTCAACAAATGAGAATTTTGGTGATTAATACTGGCAGGTCAATAAAAAAAAACAATAATTTCCACGTTCATAAGGGGTATAGCGATTCATGTCTTATTGTCTTGTATTTTGTATCTGTTTACTTCACAAATTTCAAAGCAGAACTGACATTTGCCGCCATTTGCAAAAATTATGGCATCTTCCGATAGGATGATGACTTTTGCGCCACCGTGTATAAACAGTGGCAATTTCAATTACTGTACTAGTAGTAATAGAGCCAGCTTATAAAGGCAGGGTCATTGATGCTAGATATGTCGATATCCGAATTGATTCTATTCAACAGCAAGTCTGCTCTTCCCTCACTCATGACAAACAGATAGTTAGTCCTGCTGGGAGATGGATCAGCCAATGCTGTTGGTGACGGAGATAACAATTTAATACATAGTGAATGCTATCCATGAAAGCCGAATTTCCGAACTATCCACGAATCAGTTTGAACTACGCACCAACAATCCTACATATCGCACGTTGTAAACAATGGGACAATGAGTGCTAATTTTGATTAAATTACATTTGAATAATTGATTAATATTTTTTTTAAATCACTGTTATACGACTTTGTATGCAGTTTATAATTTAATTATGTTTAGTATGCATATTTTTACATAAAAAAACAACATTTCCTTAAGAGGGTATAACCAGAGAATACCGGAAATTAGTCCCTTTTAAATCAAATTCTAGACGTATTGACTCTTTTTTACAAAAAAACATAAATTGATTTTGAAAGATGGTTATTTTATCTGGTACACGCAGTTTTAAAATTTTGAAAAACTAAGTGTATTTTAATATACTAAGGTTATACCGTTGGTTGTTAGCAGATTTGTTCAATTTTCAAACGATAGATTCTATTAAACACAAATTTCAAATCATATAATCATACAACAAAATACATCAATGCATTATCTAGTCAACACAGTATTAAAAAAATTTATTTTAGTTAAATTAAAATCATTGAAAAATCAATCCGAGAACTTTTTTGTGACTAAAATACCTCAGTTTTTCTATTTATTTAAGGTCTTACAAACTAAAACACTTAGATTTTTTTTTACACTCTTATTTTGTTTAGACATTATTGAAAAATTATAAATACTATTGAAGAGACATTATTGAAAAATCATAAATAATTTTTTTTTTTTTTAAAACTTATGATCAAAAAATACTTACGAGAAGTACACTATATTTAGTAATTTATCATCGTGCGTTTTGAGCATTTGTATTGCTTACTTGAATGTAGATATATATTAAAGCAAGTTTTTAATGAAATAAATCGATATCAAATTTTTAATTTAAAAAATTTGATACGGGGAATAATAGATCTTTCCTATTGGAACCTCTCTGTACAGTCGCAAGCATTTTTAAACTTTTATTCTCAGCTGCTGGTCACTCGCTCTTAAGATGCTGACTGATTTACATTGGTGGCGATATTTAAATTGTTTAAAAATATTATTAAATTGGAATCTAACAGAGGTCCCTAAAAATCTATATTTCATTTGCACTAAAATGTTTGTAAAGCGTGACAGAAAACAAATTCTTTCGATGTACTAAATATTTAAATTTCTCCAAAAAAAAAAAGAGGACAACCAATGAACTAGATACACTCCAATTACATGAATGACAAAACAATTTTCCTCAATGTTCCTGCTCGCATATAACACAAACCAAAAGTATTAAATATTTTGGGATCGAAATTGACGAAAACCTACACTGGAATTCACACATTGATCGAACCTCAAAAAAGCTAACGAAACTAATCTACTTCTTCAAAAATTTACGAAAAAATTTCCTTAGCATGGCGGGCGAAATAACACAAAATGTACACTATGTATAAAATTCTTTTAATAAATAAATAAATATAATTAAAAAATATGTACACATTGATATTTAACCAAAACTTAACGATACCTACTATTTATTTAGCAGGCCGCACTAAAATTTATCAATGGTCGGTCGGAATATTTGTTAACAATTGTAGACCGCTAGCAAATATTAATAACTGACTATACATGACGGATTTGGTCAATACCGTATTGAAATTGGGTTTTATCGATCAACCATTAAAATCTACTGAAATTACAATATTCTTTGTGGGGGACGAGCGAAATGAATGCTAGTTGCCAATATTGACTGCAGATTCGGCAAATGCGAAATAAATGTATTTTCATTAATGTATAGATACGGATCTATGAACGGTCACTTCATTTTGATATGATGTTATATTCAAAGGACAGCAGATGAAAGCCTCCGAACTAATCATTCATCAAAGGACAAATTGCGAAATACTTCCAGAGCTTTGCAGGGGGGCTTCTGAAACCGGTAAAGCAATGTGTTAAAGTGGTAACAAATGTATGTGTTAAAAATCACCCCAAGGACGCCATTTTAAATGGCAAGCCAAAAAGGAAATTCTATTTTTTGCGAATACAAAAAAAGTATTCGAAAAAATTTATAATGATTTTTTTTTTGCGTTTTTGATGTTTTTCTGATGACGTTTTCGAAAGCATTACATAATCTTACTAATATTATTAACGCGAAAGTTTGTATGGATGTATGTGTGTTTATTACTCTTTCACGCAATAACAACTGAATGGACTTTAATGAAACTTTACAATAATATAGCTCATACATCAGAATAACATAAAGGCTATAATTTATACCCAAAGCTTGCTATTTTTCATGTATTACTAATATTTTAATCGCGAAAGTTTGTATGGATATATGTATGTTTGTTACTCTTTCACGCAAAAACAACTGCATGGACTTTAATGAAACTTTACAATAATATAGCTCATACATCCGAATAACATATAGGCTATAATTTATACCCAAAGCTTGCTATTTTCCATGTATTACAAATAATAACTTTTGTTTAATAGAAAAACGGAAAATTCTATTTTAGAAAATATTTAAATAAGTGAATTTATTTGAAGCACTCACCCTTGAATCGAATCAAGAATTATAGATATTTTAAATAAATAGGTTAAGAATTTTGGTATAAACATAGATGGGACCTACGAACAGAAAATAGGCTAATCGAAGTACTAATCCTGCGCAGACGAAGTCGCGGGCAGAAGCTAGTAAAATATACACGTATAAAACATTATTCCCATTACATCAATAAAACTCTTTTCGGAAAAGACAATATTATACAGAAAATTATTTTTAGATAAGAACACACACAGCTTTAAAAGCGCTAGCGTTATTTAGTTTGGCGTATTTCGGCATATCGCTCTCCCGTCAGTTCCCAATCAGAATGTATGGCGAGTGTACGCTGAAATCGGCCAAGCCAAATAACGCTAGCGCTCTATAGCTGTGTGTGTCACAAGTTTAAGAATTTTAAAGGGAATGAAAAGTGTACATCGATTTTAAAACCGACTTAAACACAGTTAATCGAATTATTTTCATAAATACACATTAGGAAGTATAATATGTTTCCTGTATTACTGTATCAAAGTGCGACATGTACATTATTAATCATTTTGAAAGATTTGTGGAAACGAAATAATATGACAAATTTGTTAAGTATGAGTCAGTTTTTCGGAAAAGACAATATTATATAGTAAACAGAAAATTATTTATATTTAAAGAAGTATGAGGGGTGGGTAGAAATCTAGGGGTAAGTTTGTCCAGGAGTGACGGACATATAAATCCATCACTCCCACAGCAGTGCAAGGCGATGTTCCGAGAGAGTCCCGCCGGAGTAGTCAAAGGGTCTCCTTCAACCATCCCTCCCGATCCGGCCTGCCGCGCAGGTGGTGGGCACTTGCATCCACCGCCAAGACCTGGACAAACCTCACCCCACCTCTGCCACAGGCCACCCCAAACGTAGCGAACTACATGGGGTGACCTATGGCAGTGGTAGCTATCCAATAAATGGTTCCCGGAGCGGGGTAACCATACCCACCTCACAAAATGTGTTTTTATTTTTATGGAGATGGAGTAGATGAAGGTCAAAAAGTGCCAGGCTATTCAGAGCTGGTTACCAAAGACGGTCAAAGCATTCAAGTAATATGTTGATTCTAAATGGTCGTCTTTCACCAGACCTATATTCTGAAATTATCGGACACTCCGGAACGTGCCGCGGGTTAAATATTGTGTATCAGGCATGTATCGGGATATTACACGGAGCTCGTAAAAACGTGATTTTTATTATGTCACAGTAAGTTGATTTTTTAAGTTGTCATCATTTTCTGATAACAAAGCCATGATTAAAAAATGCATTCATAACTGCTTTATCCGAAAATGAATGCGCCACACTTTGATAATAAATACATGTCACGTAAAACACACAAATCTATAATATAAAAATTAATGTTCGTTTGCTTGTTGTTTGTTTGTTTGTTTGTTCGTACCTTATGCGCGGCCATATCTAACGTTCATCCGATTGCGATGAGACTTTGGGAATACTATGTTCGCATACCCGGGATGGTTATAGGATAGTGAGCTCTGGCGTTATGAAATTATTTCCTATACTATTCATATGATTGCGATTAAAATTTCATCCGATTGCCATTAATTTTTTTGTATTTTTTTTTTTTTTTTTGAAAAGAAAGACAAACATTCCCGGGTTACGAATAACCTAACAACATTTGAAAATCTCCTACTACCACCATATTAAGCGGAAGATGTTGCTTGTGTTGTGATGGAGGACTTAGCCAGCCGAGGAATCGAACACGGAACGCCTGGGTGGAACCCAAACGCTATGCCCAATCAACCACTGACCAGTCATTGTTGTGAACGTGCCCGTGAATACTTCTATATATATATATTGATGAGCTCTGGCATTATGAAATTTGCATAAAAAAATTAAATACGTCACGCGAGTTGTTGGAAAAATTGGTATATTTTATGGAGTTAGGCGGCAGGGAAAAGGGCTGGGGGGAGGGGTACGCGGGAGGGTCGGTTGGAGAATTAAGGAGGGGGGCTTCTTAAATAAACTTTAACACGCGACCCCCGGATCGCCAGTCTAGAGCCTTGCCCCTCGGCCACAGAGGCCGTCATTGATGGCGTTTGATTAAAATGTTACAATTGATTTTCAGCGATACTCGGCTCGGCATTCCGATTTTCTATATATTTATGACACATGTCGCTTGAACACTACCAAGTTCTAAAAAAAAAATATGTTTTTTTTTAAGATTATCTCTGGATAACTGTCGTGCCGAAACGGTAATCACATAAAATTCCCTCGATAGAAAAAAATCGCCAAGTATGCTCCGAAAATTAATAAAAAAAACACATACGGTTCTGTTTTTGAACACATTATACTTTTGAAAAAATTCAATGTTTCTTTACATGTTTCTTAAGACGATAGACTTCGCTTTTCAGCCCATACAAAAAGGACGCCCGGGAAAAAACACTTTTCTACATCGAAAATTGCACAAAATGAATATATTTTTTATACTGCCTTCTAAAGGGTGAAAACTATGTCGGTATGTTTTCGAATTTTCGATTCATTTCGTATTAACGTAAACGTTCACTGTCAAACATGTACGATTTATCAAAAAATATTATTTAAGGAAAAAGTGCTGCTAACTCAACTCTCATAAAGAATTATAAAATTATGAAAAGCTACCGACGTAGCTTATTCTTTCTAAAAACTATATACTTTTTAAAATTTCAATTTCGTGAAAGTTTCGGTGTAGAAAAGTGTATTCTCCATAAACCCCTTTTCGAGCGATTTCTGTAGGTAAATTTGAGCGTTGTCTCATTCGCACATTTCGCATTCGCATGTATTGTAAGTGTGCGTAAGCTTATTGTGAGCGGGACAGAATGACAGACGCGGGTGTTCCGCGTGTCGTTTAAAGTCTAGCCTCTTAAGATATTGTCCAAAGATTTTTTCTCGATTTTTAACGAGTTTTATTAAACATTTTCGCAATTTTCGCTTGAATGTTATCATTTTTAATATTAGCGTGCTCCCTCTAACATTTGTATTACAGTCTCTCCTTCTTCTTCTTTTTGAGCGGGTACTAGAGAAAATATTTTCTTTATCTTAATATTATATTATTATTTTAATATTTGAATTAATTTGAATTATCACAACAGTTCATCACATGAATAGTTAATATGATCTCAAGGCATGGTATAAGCGCTTAGCTTATACGAAGCTATACTCCTGCGGCTACTTACGTCATTGTGTAACTCAGTTGAGGCTAGTATTAGCGGTCACATAGTTATGGAATAGCGCTACTAACGCTATCATAGGACCATAGTTCTATTAAGTTGGAAGTTCGCATTGTGAGGTATTTCAGGGTAGGTGCTAGAGCTGATCAATCCCAAATTTGCACAATGGGGATAAATTCCTTCATAACATGCATTATATTGTTATGGTAATAAACTATTTTCTATGGTTTGCAAAATTGATTGTAAATGAAATGTAGTATAGAAATGAATACATATAACGGGATATATCGTGTAAGTGAATTAATGTCATCCAAATTAAATTATAAAGTTAAAATATAGTATTACTTAATGCAATACTATTAATAGTATTACTACTAAAAGTTAAAAAACATCTAACTAACTAACTAACGAACCATTACGCCGTTTCCCCGCAGGGGTAGGCAGAGAGGACGGACCGCCAAACAAGTCGGTCATGGCACACACTCCTTGCCTCATTCACATTCATACATCTTCTCGTACATACTCTTCTATTATTCTGACTCTTGACATGGCCCGACTCAAGTCGATCTGATATACTTGATCGTGCCACGTCTTCCTTGGGCATCCTCGGCTTCTTCTACCATTCAAATTCGCGTCATAAATTCTCTTTACACTCCTTTCTTCATTCATTCGCTCAACTTCAATTCATTTGTATTTTGTTTTAGATTCAGTTTTATAATTTTATTTTTTGCTTTTGTTTGAATTGTTTCTAATGCTTATTTAGATGTACTTTGCTTTTTAATTTTATTTTTTGCTTTTGTGTGAAAAAGAGCCAACTAATTTTGTGTTAAAAAAATGCAATGTTAATTTAGATGTACTTTGATAATAAAAAAAAACACATGTAAAAGCCCAGCAGGGCGTGAAATACAAATAAATAAACATGCCCAAACCATCTAAGCATCCCTTTCTTAATCTTACTTATTACGCTCACGTTCGTGAAAATAAAGTTTTTTATTGTAAAAGGTACATCTAGTTTTATTATGTAGTCGAACAGTTTCGACTTTATGTTGTCGACGAAATGTTTGTGAGTGCGTAGTGCTAGCAAAAGTAGATAGAATGTTTGGTGATCGACAACGAGTCTATCTGTCGAGTTTTATCTTGATCGGATGTCGGGAAATGGGTTTATTTCCACATCCAAGATTTGCATTAATTAATTCATTCATTCACGAAAACCAATCGAATTTCAAATAATGTTTTTTTTAATATTAATACAGCACAAAAGTGCCAATTGCTCCCGTCTGGAGCCACTGAGACTGTAGCATCGCTAATTGGGGTATGTTGTAAGGCTGAAGGTAGTGGGGAGGGGAACGAGATGGCGAAGAGAAAGGTGGGGAAGTACTTGTCTATTCAGATCTGGTCACCAAACACGGCTGCACCATTTCAAACGTTTCAATTCTTAATGGTGGTCTTACACCAGGGCGATACTGAGAGTATCTTCCACTCTGAAACGCGCCGCAAACATTAAACATATTATTTTTAATGAATAAATTGTGAAATAACACAAATTAATAAAATAAAATTTATTTGTGTACGTCGGGTTCCAACCCGCGACCTACTGATTGGGAGTCGAGAGCCTTACTACTCGACCACGGACAACCGTCTGTATTATAATATAAGAAATATTGGTCAACTTTCAATCGAACTGGCCACACTAAGGCTCCGTCAAATGGAAGGCGTACTTACCGCGCGTAAAGGCGTTAAATCCTCCCGGACGTACAACGCTGCTTTGTGTTGTACCGAACACGTCTAAGCTGTTCAAATAGAAAGTACGCGACGTTACGGCGCTTTACGTACGCATCCACGCGCCTTTTTTTTCTTAAAAAATACGTAATTTACGTAAAAAAGCTTGTCTCACGTGAAGTCGGCTATGATCTAGCACCATAGCTCGTCGTAAATTATCAGGAATAACAACATAACTATAGGTCAGATATTCTTGAAAATGGTTGCAAACTGCTACGTTTCATACATCTCAAAAGCAAATTTTCATTTTACGCAATTGAAATATTGAATTCACTACTTTCCACCGGCCTGGAATGCAAAAAAGTGTCTTTTATAGTAATTAAGGTGAATCACAAGGTTTTTTTAAAAATATATTCGTATTAAGCGTGGCCAGTTCGATCGAAATTATACTGAAATATTCCGTATTGAATACGGTCATATTATTATTTGTTAGGTATAAACAAACCTTCGGACCATGAGTTCCAACTTCTGTCCTGTACGTATTCCACGTGTCATCCCAAATCACAACGAACTCCTTTTCAAAGCCGGCCGACATAACCACAATCTTTGTACCAGCATTACCATTGAAATCAAACTGCAGCTCGTCAATCTCCCAAAAACGTGGCGTGTGGATATAAAAACACACTGAGCAAGAGGTCGAACCCAGACACCGTACTCCATCCATCTTGGCCCCGTGAGACGACATCCGACAGCCCTCTTCCTCAACATCATAGATCTTATAATTGCCGCTTTTATTATTTAAAAACTCCTCGTACAAGATGTACGCGAAGCATAGACGCTGCACGAGAAATAAGGAGCTAATGATGTACAATAAAATTACCTTCGCGAACATCGTTAAAAAAAACGCGAATGGTAAGAAAATTGATCAATTTGTTGCACAACGCTGTTTTATTAATAAGGCGTCTAAACAAAGGATGTAAAACTATGAAATGTCATTGTTTTGAAAAAAGATAATCCACCTGCTTTTCTGTTTTACAATTTAAATAAAAATAAGAACTTGCTTCATTTATGAAAAATTCACAACTTGTACAAATCAATAATCAATACTGGCGCTCCCGCTGACGAGGCAACTGAAAACAAACTATAACCGGATGGTTTCTATGTCTTGATTGGTCAAAAAGCTTGTTTAACCATAGACGAAGAACAATCAGCGGCAGCAGTGCGAGTCGCGAGTCACTGCTTGCGTTGTCATTGACAACGGGTTTTTGAGAAATTGTATAGTGTGCGGGCCATCACATTGACATACACAGGATGGCGAGTTTAGTTGCAAACTGTTTTGTTTTCAGTTGCCTCGTCAGCGGAGGCACTAAGTTATTTTCAAGTTGTAGAGGGGTAAGACGCTCCGCTGACTGGAGAAACTGAAACTAAACTAAAACTATCTGGTTGCTATGGTTTCCAACCAAACTTCTATGACAGCGCTACACAATTTTACCATTTCAGTTATTATCTCAGCTTGTTAAACCAACATCAGCCGTCATCATAGCAACTAGCATGCCGAGTTTCGAGTCACTGCTTGCGTTTCCATTGACAACGGGATTTTAACAAGTTGTGTAGTATGCGGACCATCACATTGACATACACAGAAAAGCGAGTTTAATTGCAAACTGATTTTTTTTCACTTACCTCAGGCTCTCGACTCTCAATCCGAAGGTTGCGGCTTCGAGCCTGGCGCACACAAGGACGAATTATCAATAATTTAAGACGTCAAAAATATATTTATTTGAATTTCTCATCTTTCAAAAAATATCTTATTGGGGTTAGTTGGAGTCAGATGGACGTAATATTGAAATAAAAAAAAAATATTATTGTCTTCCACTCTGTATCATGCTGCAAAAATACAATATATTACATACATAAATTCACCGTTGTATTTTGAATGTACAATTATTTTATATAGTCGCTTAAATAAAAAAATATATTTTTATTTATTTATATTTCACGCCCTGTTGGGCTTTTACATGTTTTGTTTTTAATTAACAAAGTACATCTAAATCAAAAAATTACATTCAATTCACACAAAATTAGTTGGCTCTTTTACACACAAAAGCAAAAAATAAACTTATAAAACTGAATCTAAAACAAAATCCAAAACAAAATCATAAACAAAATCATATAAAAAATAATTAAAAATTTCATATTAAAGTACATACCTGAAGTTTTAATATTCATGTTGAAATCTTTCTGATTTTTAAATAGGGAAAACTTTGAGCGCATCCACAGGCTATTGGGTTACGTTCCTACAAAAAAAAAACTTGGTTTACGGAGAGCATTTTAAAAATATATATGGTTAGTTTGAAGACAATGCTTTTTCCTATTTTTAGAGCTGTAATTCCCTTTGGCCGTCATTGTTTGCGACGTGCGCAAATATTTTTTATTTGATCAATTCGTGTTATTTCACAATTAATTAATTAAAATAATATATTCTATTTTTGCAACATGTTACAAAGATACTCTCAAAATCGCCCTTGTGTAAGACCACCATTAAGAATTGAAACGTTGCTTGAACTGGTTTTAGCCGTGTTTGGTGACCAGATCTGAGTAGCCAGGTACTTCCCCACCTTTCTCTAGCCTTCTTCCCTCATCACATCATTCAGACTCACGACTTACCCCAATTGGGAATGCCATAGAGTCACTGGCTCAAGACAGAAGCAGTTGGAACTCGTGTGCGGTATTCATAAATAAAACTAAAATATATAAATAACCGGTAATCTTTAAAAAAAATAAGAGTTGTAAATTAATCAACTTGTATGTAGGTACGTGCTAGCCAATTCAAACACCTAAACATTCTAGTAAAGATTTTTTTAAGAAATGTGCCGAATTCACAAAAATAATTATAATTATTTTTTAATTATCATGTTTTGAAAATTATGTTTTGTTTTTGTTTTTAGCGAAGGTAATTTCAGTTACAGGAAAAATTGATAGCATTTTTAAAGGTGGTTTTATTTACAGGGTGTATCTGCATATACCCGACAAACTTTAACCAGTGATTCCTGACATTATTTGGAGAAAAAAATGTAAATGAAATTTTAATCTCCGGTGACTTTTTTGATTGCGTTTTTTTTTTTTTTTAAATCCAACAAAAAGACTTCTTCTGCATGTCGTCACTGGTCACTCCGTCGATTAACCGCCCGACCTCTTATCCCGCCCTCAACTGTCCAAAACCTACAACTTTTATATGTTTTTGTAGAAAAAAAAAATATCAAAAAAAGTCACCGTATCCCAATTTTTTTAACATTTTTTACTTTAAATAAAGTCAGGAGTCACTGGCTAAAGTTTGTCGGGTACGTGCCGATACACCCTGATACATCTTTTATATATATATAAAAATCTCGCGTCACAATATTCGTCCAGGATAAACTCCGAAACTACTTAACCGATGTTAATGAAATTAATCTTACTGTATGTAATTTGGTCCAGCTTAAAAGATAGGATAGTTTTTATCTCGATGATTGACCTCTAATATTTATTATTGCGAATTAAATATTTTTTATGGGAAATTATTTGTAAGTTCCATAAGTTTCTGGCAGATGGCGTTGTAAGTTAATTTATTGACATAACACATGGTTATCTAGGTTAGGTAACCATCCAGTAGATGCCATTGTGTTTTATTGGCCACAGCAACGAGTGGGCGGGTCAGCTCGTATATATATATATAAAATCACAGTAAACACTTGAAAACAACATTATTTTATGTTTCAATTCTAATAATATCTTACTTATATAAAAACAGTTTACTTAGTTATCTTTTTTTATTTTTCTGTGTCTAATTCAGTTTCATATTTCGTTTGGATTTAATAGTATTATCTTCTTCTTCTCTGATATAGTATTTTTTTGAAATCGGTGGAGGAAGAGTCAATTCGTTTAGGTAAATATATCCATAGATCCTAATTTTTAGCATAAAATATTACTGCGTCATGTCAAGTGCCCCAACAAGTTATGAAAGTGGGAATGTAAAGATTTAGAAATTTGTCCTTTTAATATTGAATGTATTTTGAAATACTTTTTATGTACAGTTAATAAGGCTATTTAACAAAGGAAATGGGCTTTTTTGTGGAAAATGCAAATGTTGCAATAATCATGTAATAAATGCATTTTTTTAGATAAATGGTTGCAAGTGCACATTGCATTTTTTGCGGTCTTTAATCGTAACAAACTTTATGCCTTATTTGCATCCATAGGTACCTACTATTACATGAAAAATAAGGCTTTTAGACTGCAGGCTTAAACATTCGATTCACTTGAAAGCGCCAGACCTTTTTCATGAATTCTTCAAATCCGTGTCACAATATTGCGCATCTTAATATCCTTTCTCCATCCAACTTCGCTTTGTACATTCAATCCTAAGTAATCCTAGTGTTCTTTGCATTTTAAATTGTTTGTAACGCCCTTATTACGCTTTATTTTATTCATTTCTAGCTTACACCTGCAGTGTTTTCGCAAAAACTTATAAATTTCGTAGGTACCATTGACAACCGAATTGATTAATTTGCCCCAACATTAAATATGGGTATCATTTTGACGTACTGGAGGCAAACCACGTGACCATATTTTTGGCACCAGAAGGCTTCGAAAATGTTTTGAATAAATTATGACATCAACCGTACATTGACCGGCAAAGACCGCATATTGAAATAACTAGACACTGCGCAGAAAAGTAAAGTTCGCTAAAGTAAGGCAAGGGATTGTAGCGCAGTCCATTGTAAGACTTTTCTGTGAAGAATCTGAATTTTCGTTTTTAACGAACCGCCTGGCGTAACGACGCTAAAAATTAATGAGGATGGTAATTTATAACACATTTTTATAAGTAATGTCTGTATAAATAGTTTAACAGAATAATCATTTTTTTAAAGATGTCTGAACTATCATTTACCCGATTTGTGAAGTGTATTTTTTCGCAGCCAGCAATTTACGCGATATTTATCCATTTTTTGAAGTAAATACTTATTTACGCACGCTTGACTTAACGGGTAAACTGGCGAATGCGTTACGAAAAGTGAAATGCTTTGTGAGGCGAACGGGCTGTATGACATTGTAGAAGCAAGAGAGAGCAGTGCGCGCGCGCATATTTTCTTTCTCTCTTCCTCTCATAGCCAGTGCATGAAATATTTCAGTCGGTATTAAGATATAAGTAATATTAAGAAAGGGACGCTTAGATGGTTTGGGCATGTTGAGCGAATGACTGAAGAAAGGAGTTTAAAGAGAATTTATTACGCGAATGTGAATGGTAGAAGAAGCCGAGGACGCCCAAGGAAGGCGTGGCACGATGAAGTGAATCAGATACTTGAGTCGGGCCATGTCAAGAAAAAAAATAATAGAAGAGTATGTTTGAGAAGATGTATGGATGTCAATGAGGCAAGGAGTGTGTGCCAAGACCGAGTTTGTGGCGGTCCGTCCTTTCTGCCTACCCCTGCGGCGAAACGGCGTGATGGTTAGTTAGTTAGTATTTCGAAATACTAGTGACGCGCCATACGCGGGAGAGGAGCGGACGTCGATGCGCACGGCTTGATCGGGCAAGGCGAATGATAATAAATTTAAAGAAATATTTGTAGGAAATTAATACATGTATATATTTTATACATAACTAGCTGACCCGGCAAACTTCGTACCGCCACAGAATCAATAAATGTTGTGTTTAATTTATTAGCTGAAATAAATTAAGTTTTTATTAAGTTAAAATAAATAAGTAAGTAAATAAATAATTAAGTTAAAATAAATTAAAATAAATTTGGGTACCTACTCTAAGTTCAAAAATGAAGTTGGGTTTTTTGTGTTTTTTGTTTTTTGGGTTTTTTGTTTTCTGTTGACTGAGCACGAAATGTTCGGCACATTACACCGTGACAGTTCAAATTGATTCAAATTATAATATTTTATGTAATATAATTAATTATACGTATATAATACACTTGCATAACGTGGATTTACTAGATGATCATTTATATGGAAAAGTATATGAAAGGGTTTAGTTTTTCCTATGGGAAAAACTAAAAAAAAAAAAATTAAATAAAAGTCCGGTGCGTCAAATGTGCTCTCAACTAAAAATCACATTGTAAAAAGAACTAGTTATTCTTAAGCATTCTTAAGACTTAATAGTAATATTACAACGCGAGTTGCCTGTATCCGTTCATGGAGCTACTTCGTACACGCCTACGTTACGCTACGCTACACGCTACGTGCTGCACTAGCAAAATAGTATGGCGGGTACTGATGGCATGCATATGATGCTTGTAAGTAGCTACATGAACCTCGTGGAAAGGCTGACGGTCGCGTCGCCTCCCGCGCCCTACGCGACATGGTTCCCCCTTTTCTGATTGGCTGGTCTTCCAATTTAAATGTCTATGGTGGGTGTTGATTATCCGTTGACAATCAGTGGACTGTAAATTAACTTATGGAGCGAAACGAGAAAAAGTACAGATGATTTTGTTTTTATACGACAATGGAATAAATAGAGCACATGAATCGAAGTTCCTACCTTTCGTTGATGATCCCAGCTTCACTTCCAGGATAATTCACTTCACTGGCACAGTTGTTATTTGAAAAAAATGATTGTTATTATTTATATCATAAAGACGATTGCTATTTGCAAGTTTTCGAAATTTGCGAGGTTACTAATGTTGCTTATACAAGCGCGACAGAATAAGGAAGTGGAGTCCTTTATTTATTTATTTTTTAATCAATGTTCACATGCAAACTTAAATACTTGTATTTTTTTTAAAGTTCGTTTTCATAATTCAATTAATTCCACAAGTTTGAATTTTATTGAGCCCGCGAAAACGCCGGCAAGAATATAATACCGTGCGGGAGAGTTTGTGACGTTACCCGGTCCTTGATTGTGTAAAATATAAGGTACAATATTTACAAAACCGTTTCAGGTTTAATATGGACGAAAAAATTAAATTTAAAAAGTTGTAGTAGTTAGATATTAACTAGTACTAATCAATTCATTTACCGGAATTTCGAAAAAAGTGCATTTTAATGGTTATTGTTTAGATTTAAAAACACGAAATGTCATTTTTCAACGAAACTTGCAACAGTTCCTAACGTGGCGGTCGGTGATAAATGACATTTCGTGTCTATATTAAGCGTGTCCCGGTTTTGTAAATATTTTCCCTTATTTTTCACACAATCAAGGACCGGGTGACGTCACGAACTCTCCCGCACGGTATTATACACTTGCGGGCTTTAATAAAATTCAAACTTGGAGAATTAGTTTAATTATGAAAACTAACTTTAAAAAAAAATACTGGTATTTAAGTTTGCATGTCATCTAACATATTTTTTAAGTCAAAATACTTTTCACTCAACTTCCCTATTGCAACTTGTGGTTATCGAGGCGAGATTGCAACTACATCATTTTCCGTGCGGCCCGGCAGATAGTTCATAGACATATTCTTCTTTGAATCTTCGTGAGTAGGAACCTCGAGTAAGGCAAGAAATTTAAAGGAGAATAAGATTTGAAATAGGAACATTGGAAAAGGGACTTAAGAGGCTAGACTTTGAACGACACGCGGAACACCCGCGTCTGTCATTCTGTCCCGCTCACAATAAGCTCACGCACACTTACAATACATGCGAATGCGAAATGTGCGAATGAGGCAACGCTCAAATTTACCTACAGAAATCGCTCGAAAGGGGGTTTACGGAGAACACTTTTCTACACCAAAACTTTCACGAAATTGAAATTTTAATAAATATATATTTTTTAAAAAGAAGAAGCTACGTCGGTAGCTTTTTATAATTTTATAATTCTTTATAAGAGTTGAGTTAGCAGCACTTTTTCCTTAAATAATATTTTTTGATAAATCGTACATGTTTGACAGTTAATGTTTACGTAAATACGAAACGCATCGAAAATTCGAAAACATATCGACATAGTTTTCACCCTCTAGAAGGCAGTATAAAAAAATATATTCATTTTGTGCAATTTTCGATGTAGAAAAGTGTTTTTTCCCGGGCGTCCTTTTTGTATGGGCCGAAATGCGAAGTCTATCGTCTTAAGTCCTAAAACTATTTAAACATTAAACAGTGGGAATATTATTTTACCATACATATACGTGTACCTAATATTTCTACGTCGTTCGTTCTACGATTGCCAGTTTCATGCCTCTTTACCATACATTTGAAGTCCAGATTGTACTGGAAGGCTGACTTTCGCTGACACTTTTTTTTGTTTTATTTTTATTGGCGATTATTGCATTCAGTCCTTTATAAATTGAGTTTCCCGCTCCGTCCTTACGCCAATGTCCTTATCATTTGCACCTTTAAATGATGAAGCAGAAAATATTTAAAATACATCATTAAAGAAGAAGATAACAATAATAATCCCTTTTTTTAATTGAATAATGTACAAGACACAGAAAAAATCACGTCTAACCTAGTTTTTCTTATAAAAAAAAAGAATATTTAAAATACAGTTTGCCGATTCAATTTATTGTAGGTTTGGCCACATATAAAGTCGTATAAATGGATAGTCAGGTAAACTAAACGATAACATTTTTCAATTTCAATCAAATATTTTTGCATTTTCATACAAAATCGTGTAGGCAGAATTATACAATTTTTTTTCTATACAAGCTCCACACAGGGGGCCCTGAGGAAAAAATTCCCCCAGGGCCTATGTCATCTTTGAAGTTGCTGTGTGGAGGGTTTTTTAATGGAAAGGAAGGAGAGGAAATCCTGGGAAGGAAAAAGGTTTGAGGGGTGGGTAGGAATCTGGGGATAAATATGTCCAGGAGTGATGGACGTATGAAGCCATCCCTCCCACTGCTGTGCAAGGTGGTGGATCGCGAGGGTCCGGCTGGAGAGATCAAAAGGTCTCCCTCCCGATCCGGCCTGCAACGCAGATGGTTGGCAGACGCAACCCCCCCAAGTCCCGGACAAACCTAACCCCATGAACCCGGGCACCCCTGCTAAGTCACCAAACATAGCGAACCACTTATAGTGACCTGTGGCAGAGGTGTTGGTCGTCCAATAAATGGTTCTTGGGGCAGCGGTACCCAAACCCGCTTACCAAATTGTAAATAAATAAATAATAAGGAGCATTTAAAAAACTATCTTTCAACATTTCCCGTTATTTAATGAACAAAACACATGGAAAAAAAAACAATTTTTCATTTCCAAATATTACAATTCGGTTGAAGTTAAGGATTTTAGTTTTTAGCTTCAAAAAATATCTTCCGAAATTGAATAATTGTAGTTAATATTAATTATTGTGATTACAAGGTGGGAAGCGTTTTAATAAATTTTATTATGTAATTGAAGCATTAAATAATGTTTTTACCAAAGAAGGTTGCAATCTTTCAGTTCAGTGTGTCTAGGTATTGGCGGCGGATGCATTTATCCTCCTTCTGCATTGAAGGTCTCTCTCGACCCGTCGCGTCGCCTTATATTGCAGTGGGAGGGATGGATTCGTTCGTCTGACAGTCCTGGACGCATTGGCTCCCAAATTTCTTCCCACCACTTATACCTTTTTTCTTCCCAGAATTTCCTCTCATTGCATTTTATAAAAAGACCCTTCATACAACCTCTCCGAAGTTGATATAGGTTAGGGTTTTTTCCTCAGGGCTTCCTGTGGGCAGCTAATATTAAAAAAGAAAAAGGTTCTTTATTGCATTTATCAGCAGCTTTATTAATCATATTGGGTTTCGTTAGATATATCTATTATCTCCAGCTCATTCTGTTAGCTAAAACTTCATCAAGCCATCCCGAATCCTCACCCCACGGCCAGCTCCCACTGGGTCCTGTTGCACTTGGGCATTCCGAATGCGCATGACAAGGCTTGGGGTATAATAACCCCGCGGGGGTGCAAACTTTTTAGAGGATCTCCTGCCTTCATCTAGAAAGGACCTCCAGTGCATTCGCTTCCGATAAATCCAGACTACCGATGCGTCGTCATTGAATGTTTCCGAGTTATTTCGCAAAGTTTCCCGCTAAATACTGCAAATATTTCGCACTCAAATTAAATTAATTGTCGCAGAAAGTTTTTTTAAAATTTTAAACTGACTTTAAAAACTGAAGTGTTCATTTTCTGTAATACGGTGCAGCTTCCTTCCTGTTGTCTCAATATGTTAAAGTTTTAAACACGGTTTGTAAATTAAGTAAACTTTGCAAAACCTATAAAGCTTTTTTATATATTAAAGTTTACTTTATTGTCGGTAAAACTGTAGTAAATAATTATAAATGTCGCGATAAAAAAAGTGTGAACCAATTGACACTACGACCTGAATAAATCAAAGAGCATCAGCATCATGTTTAAATTACTAAAGTACACAATTGTAATATTAAACATATTATGTTTGGGTAAGTGCACTTTATTTATTTATTAATTACTTTTCATTTGGATAATAATCCTCAATATTTTGATCTAAATTTAAGATTTCATGTAGATATTTTTTAAATTTTTTTATTGCACCTTACACAGTGTATTATTGATTTCCATAAAAATAGTATCATTTACTTTAATATAAGAGGACGACAAAATATGTTAAAGATGGTAAAAGGGAATAAAAAGAAGCATTTTTAAAAGATTTTTTTTTTCAATCTTCGCACAATGAAAATGTTTCTATTTAATGCAATGTGTTCTTAAAAAAAATTACTAATTTGTAGGTAAATTTAAAAAGAAGGCGCTTTTTTCAATAGTCATATCGCAACATTGTTGTTACGATATTTATAATGAAATTATCAAGTTTCATTATCACCAAATCCCAAGGCGAAACCTCGTGCGGTGCGGAGAGCCTGTCTTAATTTTTACAGAGTTGACTAGGTAAGCTTCCATCCGGAGATTTCCCATGGTACGAAGATAAATTGTACACATTGTACAATCACGAGTACAAGGAAATATTTTTATACGACATGAGGCTAAGAATTTAAAATAAAGATATAGATATATTTTTTGAATTATAAAAATAAAATTAAAGAATTTACGTTATGCAGATATAATATTTTCAGGTAATTGGATTAGTGAACGGTGTGGAACATCTGTTTCAATGATGTGGTTGTATAAAATTATAATAGAGAAATAAAACAGGATGTTTTTAAAGATTGATGTACGGTTTTTGATACCCGATAAAATTGAAAACTGTCGTCTCGTCTTTATGGAGAATCTGTTAAATATTTGGCAATCTCACAAATGAAGAGTCACTATAAAAATGTCACATTCGAGGAAAAAATCTCCAGGGCTAGGGGATACCGTAAAAAACAGACAATCTCTAGGGCGAGGAAACACAATAAAAAATCAGACATTCTCCGGGCTGAGGAAACACCATAAAAAATCAGAAAATATCTATGATGAAAAACACCCAAAAAATTCAGACAATATCCAAAGTGAGAAACCCATTAAAATTAAGCAATCTCCAAGAAAGGCGAGAATACACCATAAAAAAAACAGACAATCTCGATTTTGCCAAGAAAAAATAATAAAATGCATTTCCTTTGATATGAACAGAAAAATTAATAAAAAGTTCTCTATTTCCTCCAAGCGGAGAGAAAAAAATAACTTTTAAAGACCGGTAAAATGTTTTTTGTTCAAATTACCAACAAGATTTCAGAATATTCCATCCCTGCAATTGCGGTGCAAGGCGATGTTCTGGGAGAGTCTGACTGGAGAGATCAAAAGGTTTCCCTCCACCGGTCTCTCCCGATCTGGCCTGCCACGCAATTGGTGGGCAGATGCATCCGCCACCAAGACCCGGACAAACCTCGCCCCATGAACCCGGGCTCCCCTGCTAAGTTACTAAACTTAGCGAATTACTAGGGGCGACCTATGGCAGAGGTGTTGGTTATCCACTAAATGGTTCCCAGGGCGGCGGTACCCATATCCGCCTACCAAATTGATTAAATTATCTAAATAGAGGTTTAACCGCCTCATATTTCTTGCTGCATTCATATCCATAGGTCATCAACTGATGCGAACTATTAGAAAGGTTATTTGGAGATAGGTAGGTTAACCGTGATAAAAAAATAATCCGTTAAAATAGCTATACAAAATTAAAATAACTTGCATATATTATTAGGAATATGTATATAGTCCAAAAGTAGGAGAAAAATCCAGGAAAAGAATAATGGAGGACGAAGCAGAAGGAAGAAGTCACAGCTTCATAATTTATGTGACTGGTACAAAGAATACCCTAATGGTAGTCAACCTCCTATACGAAAGGGAATCAGAAGAAGAAGAAGAAAAAAAAAAGAAAATTTTTTAACGGCAATAACTAATTTAACATACCTATACTATAAACCATAAACTCGAATTGTTACAAAATTATATAAAACCCTTCAAAATTAAATATAAATACTCATGTTTAAAAACAACATTAAAAAAATGGCTAACTAAACATGAAGATGAGGAGATTATATAAATTACGAAGATAGGAAAAGTATTAATAATTTTAAAAGACAAAATCAAGATATTGCTAAGTGAACATGAATATGAGGAAATTATAAAAAGAATAAGAGGATAGGATAAGTATAAAAATTCCACGGAGATGAAAAGACACAGCAAGATGTCCCATAATGAATGCCATATCAAGTGAATGTGAAGATGAGGAAATTTAAAAAAAAATATGAAGACAGGATAAGTATGAAAATTCCATGTATATAAACAATTTTAAAAGACAACTTCAAAATATGGCTATGAAGATGAGAAAATTATGAAGACAGCGTAAATAGTATAATATCAACACAACAATCTACACAACAGGTATCCCTAGTGAGGAGAACTGTGAATACAAATAACTTATTATAATAATAATAATTAATTTGTAGAGCGCCGTTTTTGAGAGAAATCCACCTCAAAGGTGCTGTACAATTTATAAAATAATTCTTAGGCTATATCTAAGTTTATTATTTACAAATGTATACAGAAACATACTTACCTGGTCGGTCAATCCCGATAAACACACTTTAATTAGAAAGTTTATGCTTGGAGAAGATACCAATTTGTAGGCGGAGGACATTATATTGAAAACACTGGACATTGCATGATTTTACATTTACTGCCCCCCATCACTTTTGGTATTCACTTATAAGAAGATTAATCTCAAAGGTGAGATAATATTTATTTTGAAAGACTTGAGAATTTAATGATCCTTTAGGGCTGGAGAATTTTCATCAAGTGACCGCTTACAAATAAGAATTAGCTCATATATTTCACAATTAGTTATTTGCAATAATACACTATAATGCACTATGTTAAAATACACTATGTTATAATACACTACACCTATACTTAATGATGTAACGCATTATTAATGTATTGTAAATGGTCAGTAATAACAAAGATATTTTCAAATGTGACTTCTGCACAAACTGCTCCCAACTGTTTGGAGCCAGTGAGACTATGGCAATCCATTGGGCTATGTTTTAAGCACACCAATGAGGTATTCTTCTAAATCATCTTTCGAATTGAAGAATAAATATAAAATTTAGGGCATCTCCTGGCCGTAAGATTTGTTCAGAACAAAATATGGACATCACCCGAAAGGTAGATTTAAAAAAGTGAAAACGACACAAAAGTTTCAATTTCCAGCAGGACAATGGTATTCCTAATTATTTATTTATTTATTTATTTATTCATATTTAAACGCCCATAGGGCTTTTACATACATAAAGCAATACATGTTTTGATTAATTACAGTGAAGAGTTAGAAGTGAATAAAATACAGGTAAGTAACAGAAAATATAAAGACACATAATACAGGTTAGATAAAATATGATTTGACAAAATGTAAGGTAATACAGAATATAAATAAAGTAAAAATAAATAGCCTGACAAATCAATAATAATAGGTATTAATAAAAATGTATAAAATTGGTATTTACAATAGTTTATGAATTAAGTAAAAATAGTTCGCACATACGGCGTTCAAAGTTTGCCAAATTCAAATTATTGTCAAATACATCAATATTGTTTAAATATTGGTTACCAAGACTATGTAATCGTTAATTGTTAATTATGGTGTATTGTTGGGCTAGAGTTGTCATACATGAATTTTGTATAGCTATTTTAACGGATTATTTTTTTATCACGGCTAACCTACCTATCTCCAAATAACCTTTCTAAGAGTTCGCATCAAATGATGACCTATGAATGCAGCAAGAAATACGAGGCGGTCAAACCTCTATGGTTAGATAAATTAATCAATATGGTAGGCGGATATGGTTACCGCCGCTCCGGGAACCATTTAGTGGTTAACCAACACCTCTGCCATAGGTCACCCCTAGTAATTCGCTAAGTTTAGTGACTTAGCAGGGGAGCCCGGGTTCATGGGGCGAGGTTTGTCCGGGTCTTGGCGGCGGATGCATCTGCCCACCAATTGCGTGGCAGGCCAGATCGGGAGAGACCGGTGGAGGGAAACCTTTTGATCTCTCCAGTCAGACTCTCCCAGAACATCGCCTTGCACCGCAATTGCAGGGATGGAATATTCTGAAATCTTGTTGGTAATTTGAACAAAAAACATTTTACCAGTCTTTAAAAGTTATTTTTTCTCTCCGCTTGGGGGAAATGGAGAATTTTTTATTCATTTTTCTGTTCATATCAAAGGAAATGCATTTTATTATTTTTTCTTGGCAAAATCGAGATTGTCTGATTTTTGTACGGTGTATTCTCGCCTTTCTTGGATATTATGTTACAATAATTGATAAATTTATTGTAAGATTAAGAAAGGGACGCTTAGATGGTTTGGGCATGTTGAGAGAATGAATGAAGAAAGGAGTGTAAAGAGAATTTATGACGCGAATGTGAACGGTGCAAGAAGCAGAGGACGCCCAAGGAAGACGTGGCACGATCAAGTAAATCAGATACTTGAGTCGGGCCATGTCAAGAGTCAGAATAATAGAATAGTATGTATGAGAAGATGTATGAATGTGAATGAGGCAAGGAGTGTGTGCCAAGACCGAGTTGTTTGGCGGTCCGTCCTCTCTGCCTACCCCTGCGGGGAAACGGCGTGATGGTTAGTTAGTTAGTTAGTTAGATAAATTGTGTATGTGTAACCAAGGAAAAATTATAGTCGAGAGCCTTACTTTTTCTTCGACTACGATTCGTTTTTTCCACGATTTTCGACGTTGACCACGGAGGCCGTCAGACTCTGGTTCTAAACTCGGATTTGTTTAGAAGTTAAGTGTCATTTCTAAACATTTTATTTTGCAAAATTTTATCCACGTGGATCATCTGTCATTTCTAAAATTAGAACTGATTATGTAAAGAAGTCAGACAAAGTACCTGGGATTTTTACAACAGCTCTACAAAGGAGGCCCCGACGAAAAAAAATCTCTCTAGGTCTATGTCATCTTTGGGGATGCTGTGTGGAGGGTCTGTTTAGGGAAAGGAAAGATAGGAAGTTCTGTGAAGGAAAAGGTATGAGGGGATGTCCAAGATTGACGGAAGTATAAATCCATTCCTCCCACTGCGGTGCAAGGCGATGGGTTGAGAGAGTTTGGCTGGAAAATCAAAATGTCTCCCTCAACCAGTTTCACCCGATCCGGCCTGACAAGCAGTGGGCAAGCGGGCAGGTGGGTAAATGCATCAGCCGCCAAGTCCCGGACAAACCTCCCCTCACAATCCCGGGCACACCTGCTAAGTCACCAAACGTAGCGAACCACTTGGCAGGGATGTAGGTTATCCAATTAAACGTTCTCGATACGGCGGTACCCATAACCACCATAAAGAAAGGTACCTCGGAGGTACCTATAATATTTTAATGTCACATCACAAAGTAACTGCTTGATATGAACAAATATTATTGTTCTAATTATTAAAATTGGAACTGATGTGTCAAGAATTCAGATTACATTCAGATTATAGTGATTATTAAATTTTCTGCGCTGGTTTTATATTAATAAAAAATTATTAATTTAGTATTTTTCTTTGTTTTAAATCATGGAAACTTCTCGAATGTATGTGGAGAGTGGAAGGATGTTAAGTTCGTAGCAATTATCTTGTCACGAAACACGGATTTTTTTCGAAGAGGTCAAATCGTTCCACGGCCGATCTGTTGAACTAAAGAACGAGTCGTAAAAGCGTCCCGTTTTTATATGACAAATAACATCAACTGTGTATACATTAATATTCTGCGACGTATTTCTAGTCTAATACCGATAGAACAAGGATAGCATTCCCACCTGACGCGTGTGCTCTAAAGATTGCAATCGGTTTGTTAAGACGGGGGAAGATGTTATTTAGCAAGTATTTAGGAGCTCGAGCCCAGAGTTGGCTGGTCAGCAGGCCCGGATCTAGGGGGAGGGCAAGCTGGGCCCCTGGCGGCAGTGTTGGGGAGGGGGGGGCAAAATTGTAATTCATATATTTGATAGAAAAACTTGATTCACAAAGCGCCTGGCATACATATCTCAAACGCTGTCGAGAGGGGCGCCACTATCACGTACAAATAAAGCAAAATAAACTTTAATATAGGTTAATTTTTGTTATTGTATGTATCGTATTATTATTAAGAGGAACGGCTGCGCAGCCGCTTTCATACAAAACGTAGTTTTGGATTTGAGGCCACAATACTTAACCAAACTGAAAAAATATTTTTGTAATAAAAAGTTAGGTTCAATGTCAATCTCGGATAGGAGCTTATTTTTTGCTTTTAAATGATGACGTATAAGTAATTAAAGAAATCAGTTTTTGTTCATTTTCAGAAAATCGTTCAGAAAAATTGGAATTTTTTTGGGAGTTATTTATAATTATTTAAAAAAATCTGCCTAACCTAGGCTCTAAAATAATGAAAAAATAGCATAAAAAATGTTAAAAATGCGTTTCCTTGGGTAATAATTTAAAGATATAAACGACAAGTTTTTGTTACGAAGTAAATAGGTAATTTGCAATTTAAATTTACACCCATCAAAATGGTTTCTAAAAAAAACAAAATTAAAAATTTTATATTTCATCATATTAAAAAAAATATAGCAAATTTTTTTTTTTTAAATGTTTACACTTACTCTTAAATAATTGTCCAATTTGCCTCTATAATCATAAAATCTATATTTTAAAAATTAAAGCAAAAATAAATAAAGTAGCTCCTATGCGAGATCGAAATTTGACTTACCTTTTGATTACAAAAATAATTTTTCAGTTTGGTTAAGTATTCTCGCCTAAAATCCAAAACTAGGTTTTGTATTGGCCGCCCACCCAATGGCCTTTGACACTATACCATGAATACAGGGAAGGAGGTAGCAACCCGGTACTTAACACACAAAGAGATATGAAAACAAAAATAATATTATATATTTTCAATCGAATTAGTGATTCCGTATACGGAGCCCCCCCCCCTCCCTCCCACCCTTTCTCCGCTGGCCGCTGGCGAGAGAGGAGGGCGCCAGAGAGGGTTTCTGCCCGGTTCGAAAAAGTCGTGAAGCGGGCTGCTGGTCGGCAGTTATATACAATTCTCTTCTGAAAAGTGGTCTTTCCTATGGACGATTCTGGGAATACCTCCCAGAGGGAGGGTTAAAATACAATATTCTGATAATCTCGTGAATAGGAGATACAAAATCAAGTAGTCGAAGTAGGATGCAGTTAAATATGACCGAAGAGACAGACTCTCGACTCCCAACCCGAAGGTCTCTAATAAAATATATTTCATTATGATATTTCACGTAAGACCATTATTCAGAATTATAACGTTGCTTGAAATAGCTTTAGCCGTATTTGGTGATCAGATCTAAAGAGCCACGTACTTCTCCACCTTCCTCATCCGCATCTTCTTCCCCTCTCCACTATCTTCAGCCTCACAATACACCCCAATTAGGGATGCTATAATCTCAACGGATCCAGTCGGGAGCAGTTGGGACTCTTGTATGGTGTTCATAAAAAAAATGCGAACAAATCTCTTCCTATTTCACATTTTTCGTTTGAGAGTTGCACGATATTCTTCAGAATGTAAATTATTATCCTTGTTCAAGCGGCATTTCAATGGAAGATGCTCCTAGGAACTAGCGTCATTGATTCCCTTGAACCGTTAAATAGTCGGTAAACACGCCAAACGCGCACCTAATATATGTATACAGCTGATATTTAGGACATTAGAAAGGGTCGCTTCTACGACGTTCTTGAGTTCAACAGCTCGGCTGTGGAACGATTTACCGGCCTCTGTGTCTCTTCAAACCCCATGTTCACTCCTTCCTCTCCCCAAAAAGACCCTCCATATAGGATCTTCAAAGATGACATAGGCTCTGAGGGAAATTATTTTCCTCAAAGCCTCCTGTGTGATTTAATGTTTAAAAAAACGAGAATGCTTTAGACCACACGACTTAAGTAAATGAGAACGAAAATGTGGGCACGCACTGCTCTCTCTTGCTTCTACAATATTTATAAAATTGTTCAAGAACGAAATGAAATTACGAATAATCTTCATGCACTGGCTATGAGAGGAAGAGAGAAAGAAAATGTGCGCGCGCACTTTTCGTAACGCATTCGCCAGCTTTCCCCCAAGTCAAGCGTAAAGAAGTTTTACTTTAATAATTGTTGCCTAATCTCACTGGCTTCGGACAGTAGCAGTTGGGACTCTTGTGTGGTGTTTACATAAACAAAACTCATCCCGCCGTCACGTTTGATCGTTATAAATTGACAAAGAATTACAAAGATCTATATGCTTTTTGTCAAAGAAAATGTTACAGTCAATATAAGGAATATTGTTAAAAATAATATGCCGCAATAGGTTACGACGTTAAGGAGATATTGCAGTTTCTCAATCATGCAGACAACTCTTTGATGTGAAGCCCAGAGAATTTGCATTTTCCCCCTTGAATTTTCAATAAACTTTTGCAAAGCCACCGGATACCTGACTTTGTTAGGATTCTTCAGATAAAAATATTGAAATATCTATGATCGTCCACATTCGAGAAGTTTCCATGATTTAAAACAAAGAAAAATACTAAATTAATATTTTTTTTATTAATATAAAACCAGCGCAGAAAATTTAATAATCACAATAATCTGAATGTAATCTGAATTCTTGACACATCAGTTCCAATTTTAATAATTAGAATAATAATATTTGTTCATATCAAGCAGTTACTTTGTGATGTGACATTAAAATATTATAGGTACCTCCCAAGTACCTTTGTTTATGGTGGTTATGGGTACCGCCGTATGGAGAACATTTAATTGGATAACCTACACCCCTGCCAAGTGGTTCGCTACGTTTGGTGACTTAGCAAGTGTGCCCGGGATTATGGGGGGAGGTTTGTCCGGGACTTGGCGGCTGATGCATTTACCCACCTGCCCGCTTGCCCACTGCCTGTCAGGCCGGATCGGGTGAGACTGGTTGAGGGAGACATTTTGATTTTCCAGCCAAACTCTCTCAACCCATCGTCTTGCGCCGCATTGGGGAAATGGATTTATACTTCCGTCACTCTTGGACATCCCCTCATACCTTTTCCTTCCCAGAACTTCCTATCTTTCCTTTCCCTAAACAGACCCTCCACACAGCATCCCCAAAGATGACATAGACCTCGAGAGATTTTTTTTTCGTCGGGGCCTCCTTTGTAGAGCTGTTGTAAAAATCCCAGGTATTTTGTCTGACTTCTTTACATAATCAGTTCTAATTTTAGAAATGACAGATGATCCATGTGGATAAAATTTTGCAAAATAAAATGTTTAGAAATGACACTTAACTTCTAAACAAATCCGAGTTTAGAACCAGAGTCTGACGGCCTCCGTGGTCGAAGGGTAAGGCTCTCGACTATAATTTTTCCTTGATTACACATACACAATTTATCAATTATTGTAACATAATTTATAGTATATTTGCGGCACGCTCCAGAATATAACGTACTCTCAGCATCGATAACGATTGATAGCATAACTTTCGGTAACTTCTCATCGTAATATCACAATGACTAAGGCGCTCCGCTGACGAGGCAACTGAAACCAAACTAAAACCGGCTGGTTTCTATGTCTTGATTGGTCAAAAAGCTTGTTTAACCATAGACGAAGAACAATCAGCTGACAGCTGGCAACTAGCAACGGATCAGCAGTGCGAGTCGCGAGTCACCGCTTGCGTTACCCATTGACAACGGGTTTTTGAGTGATTGTGTAGTGTGCGGGCCATCACATTGTCATACAAAGACAGTTGCCAGTTGACAGTTTTCAGTTGCCTCAGCGAGCGGATCGCCTAAGTGTCCTTAATATATTCGACATCATTTCTTGTTTGTACATTAGCAATCTGCAGTTGTCCTAGGGACTGATGAGAAGTTACCGAAAGTCATCGATACAATCCTTATAGGAAGACGACCATTCATAATTGAAATGGCTTTAGCCGTGTTTGGTGACCAGATCTGAATAGCAAGGTTCTTCCCCACCTTCATGTTTCCCCCGTTCCCTCCCCACTACCTTCAGCCTCACAACATACCCCAATCGGGGATGACATAGTCTCACTGGATCCAGACGTGGCACTCTATTCACATGAAAAAAGAGTAACAACACACAACAGACCCACAACCGGAATCAGTATGTTTGATAATATATTGTTCCTTTTTAGCACGTTCCGGAGTTTTATATACTCTCAGTATCGCCCTTGTGAAATACCACAATAAACAGGTTGGCGCAAAAGTTGTCACCTGATGTTCTTTGGTTGTAATTTTTTTTTATGAATGAAAATTATAATTCTGCTTTTGGATTGCGTTTATTTGATGTCTTGATTTTTTTTTTATAAGTCGATCTAATGATACCGGCTATGCGGCCTTCGCCAGAATTGTGACCGTACACGGATAAAATTTTATTCTAAAATACCATCATTTTATTCGTAAAAACGGTTAAAAATGGGACTGAAGTTCTTACGAACAAATTAACAGGGTTTAACTTTAACTTAATTAACAAGACGATTTTCAATTTTTATCATATCAGATATTGTTCTTTGGGACCGTTGATATGCGGTCAGTGCCAGGGGTGCTAGCATGGTCGATCGATATAAAGTTACCGACCGATTGTCGGTAACTTCTCATCGTTCCCTAGGACAACTGCAGATCGCAAACGAATAGGTGACAGTTCACAATGACTAAGTGTCCTTAATATATTCGATATCAACTGTCGTTTGTACGTTAGCGATTTGCAGTTGTCCTAGGGAACGATGAGAAGTTACCTACAATTGGTCGGTAACTTTATATCGATCGACCATGCTAATTAACAGGGTTTAAGTCAAGTTTTTACTAAAAAAATGATCGTATTTTAGAATAACATTTTTCTCTGTGTACGGGCCAGATTAATGGCATTTTCCATCACCCTTCCGGCAATAGGTTCTCCCATTCTTGAAGGATGATCTCTTTGAGGACTTGCGTCTGAGGCTCGTTAACACAGACTCGTGATTTAAAAAAAACCCACAAAAGGAAGTCTGGAACTGTTAAATCGGGCGATCTTGCCGGCCAGTGCAACTCACCAAACGGGAGTTTTGGTGATTGGCCGGAAAACAATATAAAAAATTCATGTCTTGCTTATGTGACAGCCGGCGTAGTCCAGCGGTAGAGCGTTAGACTCCCATTCCGAAGGCCGCGGGTTCGAACCCGGCGTGCGCAAATAAATTTTATTTAATTGATTTGTCATATTTCACAATTAATTATTTAAAATAATATGTAGTATATTGGCGGCACGTTCCAGAGTGGAAGATACTCTTAGTATCGCCCTGGTGTAAGACCACCATTCAGAATTGAAACGTTTCTTGAAATGGGTTTAGCCGTGTTTAGTGACTAGATCTGAATAGCCAGGTACTTCCCCACCTTCCTCTTTCTCGTCTCCTTCCCTTCCCCTCTTACCTTCAGCCTCATAACATACCGCAATTGGGGATGCCATAGTCTCACTGGCTCCAGACGGGAGCAGTTGGGACTCTTGTGAGGTTTCTCTATAAAAAAAATAAAAAAATAATGATAACATTTGGATGACCTCAAAAATCACCTCAAGGGTGGATGTACACAATACATCAATGAATTTGAATATGGGAGGCGGTTATAGGCATTCTCGTCTCCTTCCCTTCCCCTCTTACCTTCAGCCTCATAACATACCGCAATTGGGGATGCCATAGTCTCACTGGCTCCAGACGGGAGCAGTTGGGACTCTTGTGAGGTATTCACTATAAAAAAAAGAAAGAAAAAAGTGTATTTTGTATCTATTTACTTCACAGATGTCAAAACAAAAGTGACATTTGCCGCCATTTGCAAAAATTATGGCATCTTCCAATAAGGTGATGGTGATGACTTTTGCGCCAGCCTGTAGAATCGAAACGTTGCTTGTCTAATGTCGAAATATGTCTTTAGCCGTGCTAATTAAAAAGACCAAAAAAGCCAGGTACTTCCATACCAAAGTTTTCCATATACGTCCGTTTCCCAAGTCTCACATTTGTTATACTTAATTTATTTTTATTTATCAAATTCATAATAGACGGCTTAAGATGATAGACATCCTTTTCGGCCCATACAAAAAGGACGCCCGGGAAAAAACACTTTTCTACATCGAAAATTGCACAAAACGAATATATTTTTATTATTCTGCCTTCTAGAGGGTGAAAACTATGTCGGTATGTTTTCGAATTTTCGATGCGTTTCGTATTAACGTAAACATTCACTGTCAAACATGTACGATTTATCAAAAAATATTATTTAAGGAAAAAGTGCTACTAACTCAACTCTCATAAAGAATTATAAAATTATAAAAAGCTACCGACGTAGCTTCTTCTTTCTAAAAAATATATATTTTTAAAAATTTCAATTTCGTGAAAGTTTCGGTGTAGAAAAGTGTATTCTTCGTAAACCCCTTTTCGAGCGATTTCTGTAGGTAAATTTGAGCGTTGTCTCATTCGCACATTTCGCATTCGCATGTATTGTAAGTATGCGTGAGCTTTTTGTGAGCGGGACAGAATGACAGTCGCGTGTGTTCCGCGTGTGGTTCAAAGTCTAGCCTCTTAATGTCGTCTGAAATAAACAAAAGTACATTTTCCATAATAACCCAAAAATAAATCATGAAAATACTTTTGGCCGTAAATATCTTAAATCATATATTTCACATTTTAATTTATACTTATTATTATTATGCTTATTTCTAATCCTTATTTCTTACACAATTGTTACATTTTTCTTTGAATATGCTTAAGCCAGGTACATTTTAAATTTAAGTTGGAACTAAGCTACACTCAGCTTTTAAGTGCAATGTTTCCTTTCTGTCTTGTATCGTGTACCTGGAAATCTTTCTTTAAAAGTAGTAAAATAAAACGTCATAGAAAATTCTCTGTTCAACACTCGTAAAATCTAATGCCGCTTATTCTGTGTTGATATACCTATTTAATTCACTACACATAAAAAGCTCTACGAATTCTCCATGGTGGGATATGGTTTTAGATTTTCAGAGCAAAAACTATTTTTGTTATTTATTTTGTGGATGTTATGCCATGTTGCGCTACCTCCTTCTTTAGCCAACGTTTCGAACAGCGTTACAGTGTCCATCAAATCCAACCATCTGCCCGATGAAAAAAATTATCCATGCTTCAAGAAGGTTCAACTTTTGGATTTTGGTTTTAGTTTTGATTTTGGTTTTGAAAAGGTTTTAGATTTTCCGAGCAAAAACTACTTTTGTTATTTATTTTGTGGATGTTATGCCATGTTGCGCTACCTCCTTCTTTAGCCAACGTTTCGAACAGCGTTACAGTGTCCATCAAATCCAAGACATCTGCCCGATGAAAAAAATTATCCATGCTTCAAGAAGGTTCAACTTTTGGATTTTGGTTTTAGTTTTGATTTTGGTTTTGAAAAGGTTTTAGATTTTCAGAGCAAAAACTATTTTTGTTATTTATTTTGGGGGTGTTATGCCATGTTGGGCTACCTCCTTCTTTAGCCAACGTTTCGAACAGCGTTACAGTGTCCATCAAATCCAACACATCTGCCCGATGAAAAAAATTATCCATGCTTCAAGAAGGTTCAACT
This sequence comes from Limnephilus auricula, assembly GCA_951813805.1. Taxonomy (NCBI): domain Eukaryota; kingdom Metazoa; phylum Arthropoda; class Insecta; order Trichoptera; family Limnephilidae; genus Limnephilus; species Limnephilus auricula. Next base: position 7,290,536 of record OX638391.1, read on the forward strand.
TTTTGATTTTGGTTTTAGTTTTGATTTTGGTTTTGGAAAGGTTTTAGATTTTCAGACCAAAAACTATTTTTGTTATTTATTTTGGGGGTGTTATGCCATGTTGGGCTACCTCCTTCTTTAGCCAACGTTTTGAACAGCGTTACAGTGTCCATCAAATCCAAGACATATCTGCCCGATGAAAAAAATTATCCATGCTTCGAGAAGGTTCAACTTTTGGATTTTGGTTTTAGTTTTGATTTTGGTTTTGGAAAGGTTTTAGATTTTCAGAGCAAAAAATTTTTTTGTTATTTTGGGGGTGTTATGCCATGTTGGGCTACCTCCTTCTTTAGCCAACGTTTCGAACAGCGTTACAGTGTCCATCAAATCCAACACATCTGCCCGATGAAAAAATTATCCATGCTTCAAGAAGGTTCAACATTTGGATTTTGGTTTTAGTTTTGATTTTGGTTTTGGAAAGGTTTTAGATTTTCAGAGCAAAAACTATTTTTGTTATTTATTTTGGGGGTGTTATGCCATGTTGGGCTACCTCCTTCTTTAGCCAACGTTTCGAACAGCGTAACAGTGTCCATCAAATCCAACACATCTGCCCGATGAAAAAAATTATCCATGCTTCAAGAAAGTTCAACTCAAGAATGCTCAAATACCTGGGTTGACGATTGCGTAACCGAGGTGACATTCAGGTGAACACATAAGACATCATTTTGATATATTATTAATCATTAAACTTCGTTAGTGATCGGGTAACTGTCCGCGGATTATTTATATTGTAAATGGTGCAATGTGCCTATCGTCTGAGTGCTAACCGTAGTAGTACGTAGTGTCTCTTATTTCTCCACACACAACTCTGACTTGCACTTCTTGTTGACGCAACTATATATATATATATATAAACTCGTACATATCTAACTACCTTAACCCAACCTATCCTTATCTGACTGTGGGTGGCCAATTTACCTGTGATATTTGCAACAATACAACACGAATAGTCAGTCCACTCATACAGATCAACTCCTATCAATACTCGGCCGTCCGTGGTCGAGTGGTAAGTCTCTTGACTACCAATCGGAAGGTCGCGGGTTCGAATCCGGCATGCGCAAATAAATTTTATTTTATTCATTTGTGTTATTTCACAATTAATTAATAAAAATAATATATACTATATTTGCGGCACGTTCCAGAGTGGAAGATACTCTCAGTATCGCCATGGTGTAAGACCACCATTCAGAATTGAAACGTTGCTTAATAATGGCTTTAGCCGTATTTAGTGACTAGATCTGAATAGCCAGGTACTTTTTAACCTTCCTCTTCCCCATCTCCTTCCCTTCCGCACTTACATTCAGCCTCACAACATACCCCAATTGGGGATGCCATAGTATCACTGGCTCCAGACGGGAGCAGTCGGGACTCTTGTGAGGTATTCTCTATAAAAATAAAAATAAAAATATCTCAGTGAATTTAATATCCACTCAATTAAGAAATCTTGGCATTGACCAGCTAGTACACCATCGATGTTTAGAATTAAAAAATCTCTAATGTGTGGTCGTGTAGTGTAAAAGTATCCCTCAATGCCATAAGATATTCTTGTCAACAAGAATATAATAAGACAAAGGTCAGCCAGTCCTTTACAATTCCAATCTATTGTGCTGTGATGTCTTTGGAGATCAAATTGAAATACATCACATTGTTATTATTAAAAAGCCATTTTATATCATCGTTAATTCAACCGCGTATCTCATTCCAGTGCTGAGATAATGCGTAATAATGAAACATACACGGCTACATCAAAATGTATATATTAAATATGATAAATCATAATCATAAGCATGTAACATTTTTCATAAAAATAAAACACTTTTTTGTTTATTAATTTATTAATTTACTTTACCGACCGGTTTTGCTTTACTCAAGCATCTTCAGGGTACAAATTAATCTTAAACAAAACTACAAAATGTGTGCTTATATACATATAGGGAGGTGCTAAAATCATCCACTTAACCGGTTACCATGCCCACTTTTACGGTGCTAAAATCCTCCATAAAAGTGGGCATGGTAACCGGTTAAATAATTTGGTATATTAGAAATTTAAAAAGCTGTAAAAATCAATTGTCCTGTACTTAGTAATCAATAAGAGGTATCTATTAGCCCAATATTAGGTATGTTTCCATTAAACTATTAATAATTTCCTTTTGTCACTTTTGATAACCCATTAGTCTATACTTATATGTTGGTTTTTTCCCATATCCCCACTGTTTGTAATAATTTTAAATTGTTGTGTCTTTCTATATGTATATATTGTTGTCTCTCTCTCTATATGTATATATAAGCACACATTTTGTAGTTATTGTTTAGTATTAATTTGTTCCCTGAAGATGCTTGAGTAAAGCGAAACCGGTCGGTAAAGTAAAATAATAAACAATGTGGTTTTAAAACAAAAAAGTGTTTTATTTTTATTAAATATTTCAAACCACAAAGTGATTGCTTTCTACAATAATAAAACATTTTTCAGTTTATAAACGAGGTTTTTTGTGATTTTTCACAGTTAAAAGTGAGTAAAAATAACAAACTATCAAACCCGACCCAGCGGCGAATATTTTGTCGATAAAACACCAAATGAAGAATATTTTTAGTCCGTTAAATAAATATTTTCATTCGGTCTAAAATTGCGAAGTACGCTAATGAAACAGGGTGGCAAAAGCTACTTGCATAATTGCCCACACTATCAACAAAGAGGATATAATAACATCATGATGTCGTCATTAACGTGATTGCAATTAAATCTACCGGGCTCAACGATAATAAGCTATAAGCTCAAATTTACCAAAGCGAAATAAATAATGAATGGTATGGTGTTAATATGAGACCTTTAACGATACCAAAATTGTGGCAAACCAAATAATATAGTTTTCACGTGAATAGCTTACCTGCGGCTTTCATACCATAGCATCCCCGATTTGTCATTATTATTATTCCATTCATATTTCTGATCAGTGAAAATTTTAAGTTGTAACACGGGCGCTGAGAAATTTTAATAACAAGTTTTTTTTTTAAATACGTGTGTGCTTTAGACACACGACTGAAGTAAATACTACTTTAGTAATATAATGTAATTTTCTTTCTGGCATCGAATAATACCATTCCAATCATCAGTGTATAAGAATCTATTTCTTCAAACTTCGCAAAATCACTCTGTGGCGTCATTTTGAATTAAATTAAACCAATAACTTTGTATTAAACCACTATCATATAATCACAATTACCTACATGTTTCGAAACCGATGGTTTCTTCGTCAGGGTAGTAATGACATTAAATAACAAAAGAAACAAACAAGTATAGACTAAAAAGAACAGACTAAAAAGAACTATGGACAAAATATTATAGAGAAGGTGATTTATTATGTTTTGATAACTTATATAATGTAATTTTTCATATTCTAAAATAATTTTTATATTTAATTTTAAATAATTGTTTTTTACGATATTTTTTAATTAATTAATCACCTCTCTCTATAATATTTTTGTCCATAGTTCTTTTTAGTCTGTTCTTTTTGGTTTTTACTTGTTTGTTTCTTTTGTTATTTAATGTCATTACTACCCTGACGAAGAAACCATCGGTTTCGAAACATGTAGGTAATTGTGATTATATAATAGTGGTTTATACAAAGTTATTTGTTTAATTTAATTATAAGAATCTATATTGAAGATTGGTTTGGATGCTAATGAGACTATGTCATTCCTAATTCTGGTATGTTGTGAGGATGAAGGTATTGGGGAGGAGAAGAGGAAGTACCTGGATATTCAGATCTACTCACTAAACACGTCTTTAAGACATTTCAACCATCGTTTCAATTTTAAATGATGGCCTTAGACAAGGGTGATACTGAGAGTAATTTCCACTCTGAGCCGAAATTATACCTTATATTATTTTTAAATTATTAAATTGTTGAAGAACACAAATCAATCTAATAAAATTAACATGCGCACACCGGTATTTGAACCCGCAACCTCCGGATCTCTAGTCGAGAGTTTTACCCCTCAACCACGGAGGCCGTCAATATCACGTTGATACCCATATTACATTTTTTAAAAAAATGCGCTTGTGTCAAAATCCAGTGAGCAAGTAGTGGAATAGTTACACGGACTAAACAACGCCCGATTTTTTCTTAATAATTAGTAAATCTAATTTACTAGGTACTTACAAAAACGCATTTTAAAATGATTTTTTTTGTTTTTGATTACCGCCAAAAACATCGAAACCGCAAAGCCAGTGGTTATAAAAGGAGGAGAAAGTTAGAGGAGAATGTGCAGAAAAATAGTAGTAAATAGGGGAGAGCCTTAAAAAAAACGTTAGAAAGAAAAAAAATATCAGAACTAGTCACTATCCGCTTAGCTCATTTAAAACGATTTTTTTATTATACGGCGTCACCGGGTAACGTCAATTTCAAATTGGTCTCATTGATATCATAATTTCATGAAACATAAGATCTAAACCGCACATTTCTAAACGGTAGTACCTGGCTATTCAGATCTAGTCTAAACACGGCGAAAGGCATTATGGTGTAGATCAGCGTTTCCCAACCCATGGTCCGCAGACAGGTACAGATTCACGAAAGATTCGGAGCCAACAGATCATGAACCACTAACTAGCTTCGTTCAGAGTCCAGACAGCCTACACAATGCATACTCATATCTAGCAAATAAATAATTAATCATTGAAGAAGAAGATAACAATAATAATCTAATTTTTTTAAATATGAAAATGTACAAGACACAGAAACATAATAAAAAAAATGGTCGCAACTGGGAATCGAACCCAGAACCTTACGTCTTACATACACCTCTACCAATTGGGCCACTGCGACATAAGATTTTTAAAGATAATTAAAGAGAAATTTATTTTTTTCCCTCAAATCATCGGAATGGTTTTTTTCTAGGGATCTCAATGAAGTGATGCTTTGCCGATAATTATTAATTGCATCCAAAAAATGGAAATAGTTACTCTTTCACTTTTTGTTTTGATTTTCGGGATGATAAAATAATTTATTTAGAACGTAAGCATGTTTTTCACAGAAGTCACTAGATTGTAATTTAGTAAAGCGAATTTACATACATATTAAAAACTACACAAAATGGAAACAATTCATTTCCACGCTCGATCGAAAGCTAACCTTTTTTGATGTCTACACTTATAACATGTCCCGGTTTGACTGGGATTATGCCAGATTAAAGGTATGTCCCGGTATTTGTAAAAAGAGCCTTTGCAAATACAGCTTTTAAAAACATGAATCGCTATAGCCAGAACACTGGAAAAAAAACGCGTTTTTTAATCCGATTTTCATGAACACAAATACTGCAGTCAGAACACGAGAATGGTTTACAAGCGCTGTGATAATAATATATATAGAGTGCCGTTTTAATTCGTATTTCGTGTAATTTAAAATTAGTCAAAATCTGAGAATAGACCGAGGAAACAGGTTAAATAGCTGAATCAATTACGAAATATACAAAGTTAAAGCGAGTGCTTATTCTTAGTCTTAGGTGGCAGCCAGTCAGTGAAATAATATAATTTTAGTCCGCAGGTCTAAAAAGGTTGGGAAATGCTGATGTAGATAACGCTTCAGGCTTGTAATGCGGCTCTTAACGAAGTTGCTCGGCGTGACGTCAACAACGCCGTATTTGCGAACAAAAACGAAAACGCCGTTTTGGCGGAAATTCAAATGATCCTAGATCAATAATTTAACACAGACAGTTAATATGCATAATTATATAAAGCGATGTTAGGCATAAAATTTAAGTTATTTAGAAGCTGAAAATAATGTCTATTCAGCAAACTATAATGTTTATCAAGGTAGCTTGAGTGAAAGCTTTTTTTCAAATTAAAATCATGCTTCATAATATTTTGACGTAGCTTTGTTACGCTTCGCCACTTAAATTCTTTAACATTTTTTTAAAACTTCATTAAATTTGCCTTCCGCCAGCCTAAGTTTTTTTTATTCATTACTTCCACACAGGAGGCTCTGAGGACAACATTTTCCCTCAGCGTTAATGTTATCTTTGGGAATGTTGTGTGAAAGATTTTTTACGGAAAGAAAGGAAAGAATGTTCTGGGAAGGAAAAAGTATGAGGGGTGGGTAGGAATATAGTGTAGAAAGGATAGAAAAGTGTGCTGGAGAGACGTATTTTTTTAGAAAAAATGAGGAAAGTTATAGAGCAGAATCTAGAATATAACACAATACTAGCTTTCTTTGCTAGGTTGCAAAATTGTATCTGTATTCTTCCTTTCCGTGTCCATAATCCACATCGTAGTGCTTCTTTTGAAGGCTGGTAATTTTTTAATGGTTTTCATTTCAAGAGGGGGGAATATTAGTGGAATAGGGAGGGGGGATTTTTATAGAGAAAGATTGCATATTTCTTCGTCCAAAAGTCGTATGAATCCATCCCTCCCACTGGGATGCAAGGCGATGGCTTGAGAGAGTCCGACTGGAGAGGTAAAAAGGGTATTTTTCAACCAGTCTCTCTCTTGATCGGGCCGCCAGGCAGTGGGCGGGCAAACGCATCCGCCGCAAAGACATAGCCAAACCTCATGAATCTACGTGCCACTGATAAGTCATCAGACGTGGCGAACCACTTTGGGAGACCTACGGCAGTGGCGTTGGTTACCAAATAATTGGTTGTCTCCCAAATTGATCACTGAAAACGTGCTGGGATCTGACTTTCTTTATATAGAGAATATTTTCGATATAATAATATTAACATGGCTAAAACTATGTAGGAAGGATACTAGATACAAAGAGGTTTGAGGTTGACGTAAATGCAAAGGTAGAACAGGCAGTCAATACAAAAGATTATCATTTCCTGAATTGCTAAATCATCGCAAGCATCAACTCTATAAGTTTCTCGTTGTCGACTGTCTTGAGATAAGAATATGGATGAGAACAAGCCATATTATTGTTTTATCAACATTTTTAAGATCTCGGAAAAATATTAGGTATTTAAATACCGAGTTTCGTCTAGGATGCAGCCATCTAGTAGACTGGAGAACTAACTTATCATTATAGTACACGCCAAACTTGAATACCGGCTTTTTTTTTTAAGAAATAAAAAAATTAAAAAGTTAAAAGAAATTTACATTTTACTTTCTTAACTTAGGTAGATACAAAGTAATAATATTAAATTTGTTCTTTTAACTTAAGGTTAAATACTTTTCTCTTAAATATATATACACTTTTCTCCGTTTTTAGGGAGTCTGGAAGGAGATTATAAATTTGAACACCCTCGTGGCCAATGCTTCTTTTGCCACTTTCAGTTTTAACAGTATTTGTGTACAGCTTATTATGTTGTCTAGTATAATGCTTGTGTATTTGTGACGTTTTTATAAATGTTGTGTTTGTGTGTGTAATTTGTAGATTAAAAGGCAAGTGTTATATTCGTACAAAGTTCTTACTTTCAAAAGATTCAAATCCTGGTATGGTTTTTTTGTGGGTGTATCTGGGTTATAATTGAAAAGTTTTTTAATGACTTTGTTCTGTATTATTTGTAAGTCGTTATAGTACGTAATGTATGTGTTTCCCCATATCTCTATTAAATAATTTAGGTGGGACTGTACTAAGCTAAAGTATAAGCCCCTCATTATCTCTGTTGGTAGAAGATGAGCAATTCTACCAAATACACCAATTAGTGGGATGAATTTTGCTTTTAGTTTTTCTATATGCTGTTTAAATGTCAAATGTTTATCTATATATAAGCCCAGATATTTTTCGCTGTCCAGAATATGTAGGTCTCTTTCTTCTATTTGTAATGGTTTATGCGACGGTATTATTCTTTTAGGTGAGCTTAGGATCATGTAACCGGTTTTGTTAATATTTATTGTTAATATATTTTTTGTTAGCCAACTGTTTAGTATGTCAAGGTCCGTTTGAGATTGTTCTAACATAGTTTCTAAGTTTTTGCCGAAGTAAAATATTGCCGTGTCATCTGCGTATAAGAAGATAATGACGTTGATACAATAATGAGTTTAAGGTCAGAAAAGTGGCATGTCTCCTCGCCCACGCATCTCTGTCGCACGTATGTTTTTACACATCTTTATCTTTCCCTTACGTTCGTTGCAAAGTTAGTAACTGCGCGAGAATGGACCGTATCAAGTTCAGGCCGGCATTATAGTTTGGCGTGTACTATTCATAATATATAAGAAGACAAGAATAGGCTGGCGGCATTGTGATCGACTAGAACTTCCACACAAAATTATTCACTCTGTTGGCCAGCATTTATATCAAAGTCAGTGTGTTGTGCTTCTAGGGGTAATCTGCTCTTAATCGCCCGACGATTTGATCTCCCAACATTTGATCTTTCGGACAGTTGATCCCCAAACAGACGAATCCCCTTTTTTCTATAGTTTGTATGTTTCGACTTTCAATGACTTTTCGAAGGAGTGTCGAAATGCTACTTAGTTTTGTTGTCGTGGAACCTTAAGGATTATATTACTATTTTTTATTTTATAATGGTTTCTAGCTCTTGAATCTATCGAAATGATGTTTAATAAAATACACATATATATATATATATTTTTTTTTTTTTCTATTTTTGAAACTGATAATTCGTGGTGGAATTCCATTATAATAGTATAAGTCTGAAGATGCCTTTGACAAGCTGAAACCGGTTACGGTCAATAAATTAAAAGTGGAAAAAGTTTTAAATTTGTTTTATTATACTAATACATACATTTATTTTAATTAAACTTCTTTAGGCCCGATATGACTATTAGATACCACTATTAAAGTAATACAGATCTTTTTCGGACGGAAATACCGTTTTCAAACGGAAATGACGTTCGGATATCGGTACAATTACTGCCAACTGTCCCAACTGCTCCCGTCTGGAGCCAGTGAGACTATGGCATCCCCAATTGGGGTATGTTGTGAGATTGGAGGTACTTGGGGAGGAGATGAGTAATGTGGGGAAGGTCCTGGCTATTCAGATCTAGCACTAAACATGCCTAAAGCTATTTCAAGCAACGTTTCAATTATGAATCAACGTAATAAACCCGGGCGCCAAATGCAAGGTACCACTTATTTACCCTGCGTTTGGCAGTGTATGGCAGGGTTGTTGGTTATCCAATAAACCACCCGGGGTGGCGGTAAACATATCCGCCTCCTAAAATGCAACTACTCAACAGACTGCTCATATAAGTATGTCGTATTTTATTACTCGACCATATAGCGTCACCGCATGCACCTTCGGGAGATACTCGATTTAATGCTAGTAAAAAAAATTGGACAACCGATTTCCACTTAGGACGTCTAAGATATAAGTATTTCGACCTACTATACTCTTTACATGCTCACTTGAATAAATAATCCCCTAAAATAATATTTGAAGGGATGAACTGTCCGAGGAATGAATTGGCAGAGGTATCAACTGTCCGACGGATGAACTGTCTGCCGAATCAACTGTCCGGATGATGAACTGTCGCCGGATCAATTGTCATGGAACCACCAATAATTTTAGTTAGAAAAAATGTAAGGTGTGCCATTTTGAAAACTTTTTAATGTTTCATTTCGAATAATAAAATCGTATTTTATCTCCTTTTAAAAACAGTTTTTACTTTCCGAATGTGTTCAGAAATATTCCATTTATTTGGATTTATATGGAAATATTTTGATCTTCCGACAAAATCGGCCCGAGGTCTGAGTGGTTAAAAATGCACGTTAGGTTATCTTAGATAAGGTAAGGTTAAATTAGGTTAGAAGCGGAAATATTTTGATCTTCCTGTGATGAACGTATGTCTTGCGGTATGAAAGAGACATGCGTGTATGAGTGAGACAGCACGAGTAACGCATAAAAGGTATGATTGTTGTCCATTCGTCCTCTTTGCTTTCAGACTTCCTAAGAAGGAACCCTGTACATAATCTCTTAATAAACGTTATCGTCTACCTACGATCTTATTATTGGAGTACCACCCCAAAGGAATCTGGATCCATCCACAGGAGTCCAGAACTCAATGTGAAACCGGCCACGGTCATCACACTTCCGACAAAATCGGCCCGAGGTCTGAATGGTTAAAAATGCACATTAGGTATTTTAGCGTAAAATTGGCGTATTTTGTCAGAGGCTAAAAATATTCCTGCTTTGCAATAAAATCCAAATAAATGGAACATTTGTTAACGTATTCGAAAACTAAAAACTGTTTTCGAAAGGTGATGAAATAGGCTTTCAAATTTCCATATTAAAAACTAATATGTATTTTTTTAAATATTTTTTTTTTGCGAAAACTTTAAAAAGTGTTCAAAATGGCTCACTTTACTTTTTTTTCTAGCTAAAATTACTGATAATGAAAAAAAAATAAAACACATACTTATTTCATTAGATAAATGAATTATAAACCTTACTGTCACCTCACTTTTTTTCGTTTCATGTAAAAAAAATTCTGAAAAAATTCACAAAGTTCCATAATTTGTTTTCAAATTGCTATCGGAAACTTTGGTTTCAGAAAGGGGTAAATTTGAATTATTTTGTGGTTTTCTTTTAGATTTGAATATATAGTTTATTGTATTCGCTTTTCAATACCGTTTAGATCACACTTCTGACTATGATAGTAAGGGAGAAACAACGATTTCTGTGAGACCTATGTGAGCTGGGACAAATATGGTCTCCTGTGATTAAACGGGTTAGATAAGGTAAGGTTAAGTTAGGTTAGAAGCGGAAATATTTTGATCTTCCGACAAAATCGGCCCGTGGCCAGGGGGGTTAAAAATGCAAGTTAGTAATTCATGACTTTTTCAGATCATCATGCGGTCAGAGCGTCCCCCTTCCCGGAGGACACCATGTACCAGTTCGGGCTAGCGTACACCGGGCCGCGCTTTGAGGTGGAGCCGAGGGACGGCCTGTCCTTCACCAACTTGGCGGGCGGCTCGCTGCACTGCTCGGGCTCCGGGTACCCGCTGCCGGACGTGCAGTGGGAATACGATGACGGAGAACCGCTACCTGACGTGCAGGCTCTGCGCCAAACGCTGAGGTAAGCCCGATATTAGCGGTATCTTTGGAATATAACTTAAAGCCATTACAGCTTTTCGATCATTTTCTTTGTAAATGATTTAAAGAAAAATATTTTGAAGACAAATCCGACGGGTTATTTAAAACCGCTTGGGCACATAAGCTTGTTTTCACGACAATTTAACGTAGGTAGACATAGGAATGACGTTATACCCCGTACCTGAGTGATTAAAAAAAAAAATTAACAATTCATGACATACAATTTTTATAAGAACAAGTCACTTTTTATAACTTTTAAGGTTATTCCCATCAATGTAATACATCATTGAAGAAGAAGATAACACTAATAATCTAAACAAAAATATGAAAAACGAACAAAAAAAAGAGAAAAAAAAGATAACGGTTGCAACTTGGACTCGAACCTAGAACCTCTCGTTTTACCAGGACAAACGCCATACCAATTTTCCGGTTTTATTTTTTTTAATTTTTTTGGGTTAACGTGCAATTTTGAGGATGATATTTTGGTTTCTGCTTTACCCTTTACCCTTAATGACTCTTTCTTAGTTTTAAAGCCGCCAAATTTTTATTTATTAAAAAAATATATATTTTTCAATTCATTACAATTTTTCCCTATTTGTCTTTTTTTTTTTACAAAAATCAAACACACTTTCCCACCGAAGGTTCTGTGTGAATACCTAAATTGTATTATTATACACACTGTTGCTACAGTAAAAAACCTAACGAAGGATCTCACTAATTAGTAAAAAAAAAAATTTAATATAATTATAAATTTATATAAACATACAAATAAAATGTACATGATAATAAATATGTAACTGCTTAAAAAAAATAGTATACACACGAACTGGCTTTTGCCTATGTGGGATTTTTTTGTTCTCATGCATTATACTTATATTTTTATATTACTTAATATATTATATTTTTTTAGTTTAATTATACTTATTTTGTATGTAACAAAAAAATTATGAATAAAGAAAAAAAAAATGCATCTCATTTATATCATTATTTAAACGTTATTGTTGCGACCGTTATCTTTTATTTTTCTGTGTCTTGTTCTTTTTCAGATTTTCGATTAGATTATTAGTATTATCTTCTTCTTTTTGGTGGTGTTTGTGAGCAATCTTAGCACGCCACTAGCACACCTAACACAGAGAATCGATAAGGATTGTATCGATAACTTCTCATCGTTCCCTAGCGGGACTGCAGATCGCCAACAAATAAATAACAGTTCACAATGACTAAGTGTTCTTAATATATTCGACGTCAATTGTTGTTTGTACGTTAGCGATCTGCAGTTGTCCTACAAAACGATGAGAAGTTACCTAAAGTTAGCGATACAATCCTTATAAATGGACAGTCCTGCACAGTCGATCGATAAGGATTGATAGGATAACTTTCGGTAACTTCTCATCGTTCCCTGGCAGGACTGCAGATCGCCAACAAATAAATAACAGTTCACAATGACTAAGTGTTCTTGATATATTCGACGACAACTGTTGTTTGTGCGTTAGCGATCTGCAGTTGTCCTACGGAACGGTGAGTAGTTACCGAAAGTTAGCGATACAACCCTTATAAATAGACAGTCCTGCCCCATAGCACACTCGATTGATAAGGATTGATAGGATTACTTTCGGTAACTTCTCATCATTCCCTAGCATGATTGCAGATCGCCAACGAATAAGTGACAGTTCGCAGTGACTAAGTGTCCTTAATATATCCGATATCAACTGTTGTTTGTACGCGAGTTGTCCTAGGGAACGATGAAATGTTACCGAAAGTTATCGATAAGGATCGATAGGATAACTGTCGGTAACTTCTCATCGTTCCCTAGGATAACTGCAGATTATCCTTTGATTTCCAACACTTGATGTCGAATATATTAAGGATACTTAAGTTATTGTGAACTGTCACTTATTCGCTGGCAATTTGCAGACATGCTAGGGAATGGTGAGAAGTTGCTGAAAGTTATCGATACAATCCTTATCGATCGAGTGTGCTAGGGGGAATGATGGAGGTTAGACTTTTACAAATACATGCATGCTCAATTCAAATTTAGATTTTTTGGGGATGTCTGGCTAATCAACTGAACGATCGATAGATAATGATAGTTACTAGAGGCCTCTACTCCTTGTTTCAGCAATGGAAGTCTGTGGTTGATGCCATTCCCACCCGACGAGTACAGGCACGACGTGCACAGCACGAGCGTGCGCTGCCGCCTGAGCAACGCAGTCGGGGAGATCGTGTCCGCTGCCATTGCCGTTAAAGCCGGTGAGTCCTTCATCACATATATATAAATATATATTTTTTTTTTACATTTACAGAGTGTTAACAATTATGACATTACTGATATTGCCTTTGGAATGTGCACACTAAGCGCCTCCGCCCACTCAGGCAACTGAAAACTCTCAACTGCCAACTGTCTTGTATGACAATGTGATGGCCCGCACACTACACAATCACACAAAACCCCGTTGTCAATGGTAACGCAAGCGGTGACTTGCAACCATCTTGCGACTGTCACGGCTTATTACCCTGGGCGGCCGTTGCTAGGTTGCGAGCTGTCAGCTGATTGTTCTTCATCTATGGTTAAACAAGCTTTTTGACCAATCAAGACAGAGAAAACAGCCGGTTTTAGTTGGTTTTCAGTTGCCTCAGTGGGCGGAGCGCCTAACGCCGTTCTTCCATGGAGCTACGTTCAAGCGACGCGATCGCCGCTCGTCCGTGTTTTCCATAGTATTATTAGTGTTTGAAAACGCCGCTAGGCGCTACACTAGCAAAACAGTATGACAGGTAGCGGTAGCGTCGCTTGTAAGTAGCTACGTGGAAGAACGGCGTAACACTCAAAATAAAAATGTTGCGATGCACAGGATGCGTAATCACGTTTTATCTGTTATTAGACGGAGTTTCTAGTAGTGAAAACCAATGAATGTGCTTTAGACGACACGACTGAAGTAAAACTTCTTTAGCTCCATCTATATGTATGTATATAAATATGTTTGTATGTATAATATATACATGTATATACATACACATATATTAATTTTCTACAAATATTTATTTATTTACATTTATTATCGTTCGCCCAACCCGATCACACTTTTTGTAACGCTCCCGTCACGCTTTCGCCAGCTTACTCCCCAAGTCAAGCGTGCGTAAAGAAGTTTTACTTCAAAAAATAATAATAATCAAAATGAAATATAAAACATGAGATATAAAATAAAGTATGTGTACATTGTCTATAAGAAAGAATGAATGAAAAATAGAAATAAACTTATTTAACTGTTGTGGCAGGTATTACTATTCTAGCGAAGGCCAGAACCCTTTAAAAATAAAAACAAACACATCCAAAAACTACAAACGTCATTTCCGTTGGGAAACGTTTTTATCCGTCCGAAAAAAAAACAAAAATTTGGAAAAATAAAACAACAGTTGTGTTTAAGGTCCGAAAAGTGATGTGCCTCTCCGCCAACGCTTTTCTCTGTCGGACGTATGTTTTTACCATACCGTGCTTGTACGTAAAACTAATTTAAAAGCCAAAGGGTTAAATTAACAAAATAACATCCGTTCCGACTAGTGACTCGGAAGCGGCCTGCCTAGGCCTGAGCAAATTCGATTATTAGATTGAAAAAAGTGCATTTTTAAATGCTGCTTAACTATCTCAGATTTTAAGTGACTTTTTATGTTTTTTTATATTTTAAATATTATAATTTAAATATATATTATTTTATTAAATAGTTTCACTACAGTCGCTAACGCTTATCAATATTAGCACGCTCCCTCCATCAATGGCGTTTACATAATTATCTCCCTTTGTAATGGAATGATTTTTCTTAACAGTTAAAATATGTATTAATACATTGAAAAGTGGCTTGAACAGTCAATCCTTTAAAATAATTAGTTAAAAGAATGTTACACGGAAACCAAATTAAATTTATTGAGTAAATATGAATCTTGTGTTTATTGTTTATAATTTGTAAGAAGAAAAAAATAATCATTACAACAAAAATAGTTGTAGTGTTTACATTATAAAGATAGTCCTACAAAGCCGTCACACGACAGCTTATCTGCAGGTTCAATCATTTCAATTTATCTTAATATTTAATAACACGTACATTTTCTGTCTGTGTGGTGGTGCATTAATAACAATAATAATTTATTGATGATACCTTTATATTAATTATAAGAATGGATACATTTAACTATATATATAGATACTTGAATACATCTATTTTCCATATATATATATATATATATATATATAATTTAATGGCACAACATTTGCCATTAAATTGTATTAACAGGTAGGTACATGGATTGCTAATTAATCTTCTTATACTAAGTATGCTTAAATGGATTGCAGTAGCGTATCGCGTTAATACAGTGCTAATTGAAAATCAAGCAATACTCAACAATTTTATAAATGAATCGTTCAAATTTTGGTACTTATTTCGGCTTTCAATATTGTTTTGAGAAATCTCAAATAAATGAGTAAAAACAACAAAAAAAGTTTTTCTCTCCTGTGAGTAAAATAAATAAAGTTTTACCGATGCGTCTGTTAAACATGAATAATATCAGTTAGAACGCAAAAAAGATTTTTCTGCACTGTGAGTCAGCAAGTGTATTTTTAGATTTTCATTTTAAGAACATGAATGGTTGAAGTTGGAACATGAAAAAGGTTTTTCTACACTATAAGTCAGCAAATGACACTTTAAATTTACATTATTTGAATAAGAAAAGTTGCAGTTGGAATATGAAAAGGTTTTTTTACACTGTGAGTCAGCAAGTGTCGCTTAAAATTTGACTTATACGAACATGAATATTTGCAGTTGGAACACGAAAAAGGTTTTTCTCCACTGTGAGTCAGCATGTGCATTTTTAGACCTCCCTTTTGAGAACATGAATAGTTGCAGTTGGAACATGAAAAAGGTTTTTCCCCACTGTGAGTCAGAAAATGCATTTTTAGATTTCCCTTTCGAGAACATGAAAAGTTGCAGACGGGACATGAGAAAGGTTTTTGTCCACTGTGAATCAGCAAGTGACGCTTTAATGCTGCATTTCGAGAACATGAAAAGTTGCAGTAGGAACATGAAAAAGGTTTTTCTCCACTGTGAGTCATCAAGTGCATTTTTAGATTTTCCTTTTGACAACATGAATAATTGCAGAAGGAACATAAAAAAGGTTTTTCTTCACTGTGAATCAGCAAGTGACGCTTTAAATTTGCCTTTAGAGAACATGAATAGTTGCAGATGTGACATGAAAATGGTTTTCCTCCACTACGGGTGACAAGGTGAAGTTCTAGCGTTGACCCCTCTAACCGGGAGTAGTTACAATGAGGGCGAGAGCCTCCTTTTTCCCCAGATTGCGTTTTCAGGTTTTTCAATAGATCTGGAAAAGTTTACGGACCAGGCTTAATAAATGTAATAGTAATAAAAAGTTTAAAAATTATAAGTGCTCGAATCGTTCTTTTTCACCTGTAGTCTGGGTAATTCTTTCAGAGCGCTCAAAGCATTCTGTTTTAACGTCCGGGAGGTCTATGTCAATTTCCGTATAAGGAATTTCCTCTCCATCTTCTTCTTGGAGTCCTGGTTCTTCCTTTATGGTAACAGTCTCCATATTCAAACTACCTGGAAAAATAAAACAACAATTAGCGGCGGTTGAAATTAATCGACCTAAGTAAGAAAACACAACTTTTTCGGGTAAAACTCAATTTATTTCTCAACGTAGTCTCTTTTTACACTTCGTTCAACAATTTTCCAAATTTTCGATGCCCTCCGAAGTTTTCTCGGAACCCTAAAATTAGACCAAAAACTGTGGCTGTGGCATTATTGGCCGACAGATCAACTTTGGCCTTCTTCAGCTTCGATTCACCAAGAACAGACAACTGTTTCAACTGTACCTTGGTCTCTGGTGTATTGTGATGAAACCATCTTTCGTCTACGGTTAAAAATGCGTTTAGAAAAATTTTAAAAAGTCTCGCTTGAAAAAAGTCTTTCTTTACATCGCCAAACACTCCTTCGAAATGGTCAGACGATCGCTTTTGTTGTCGACTGTAAATGCGTAAATGAGTAAATGAGTAAATGAGTAAATGAGTAAATGAGTAAATGAGTAAATGAGTAAATGAGTAAATGAGTAAATGAGTAAATGAGTAAATGAGTAAATGAGTAAATGAGTAAATGAGTAAATGAGTAAATGAGTAAATGAGTAAATGAGTAAATGAGTAAATGAGTAAATGAGTAAATGAGTAAATGAGTAAATGAGTAAATGAGTAAATAAGTAAATGAGTAAATGAGTAAATGAGTAAATGAGTAAATGAGTATATGAGTACATGAGTAAATGAGTAAATGAGTAAATGAGTAAATGAGTAAAGGAGTAAATGAGTAAATGCGTAAATTAGTAAATTAGTAAATTAGTAAATTAGTAAATTAGTAAATTAGTAAATTAGTAAATTAGTAAATTAGTAAATTAGTAAATTAGTAAATTAGTAAATTAGTAAATTAGTAAATGAGTAAATGAGTAAATGAGTAAATGAGTGGTATTCTTAGTTAAATAAAAGAAAAATAAAAACCGAGAGAGACCAGTTGGAAGGATCTAAAAGTCTCCCCAAACCGACCTTTCCCGATCACCCCGGCCCGCCACGCGACTGCGAGGCAGGCGCATCCGCCGCTAAGACCTGGATACACCTCACACGATAGACCGGGCACCCTAGCTAAGTCACCAAATGTATGTAGTGAGTAAGAATAAGAGTCCCAAACTGCTCCCGTCTGGAGCCAGTGAGACTATGGCATCCCAAATTGGGGTATATTGTAAGGCTGAAGATGAGAAGGGAAGGAGATGGGGAGGAGGAAGGTGGGGAAGTACCTTGATATTCAGATCTGGTCACCAAACACAGCTAAATCCATTTCAAGTAACGTTCCGAATGGTGATCTTGCATCAAGGCGATACTGAGAGATTACTTTTTTTTACAATTACAGTTGTTATGAATTACATTTTTTTAATACATTTAAAAACCAATTTTTAAAACAGTTACTTCCACCCTGGAAAGTGCCGCAAATATACTATAGATTAATTTTATTAAAATTGTGAAATAACACAAAATACTACAGATTAATTGGTAATTATTGGATATAGATGGAAACGGTTAATACGCACTTTTTTGAAAAACTCTTTTGATTCACCTTAATTACTTACATTTAAAAAACAACTATTTGCATTGGGGGCAGTGGAAAATATTTCATTTTAAATTTAACCGTTTCCATCTATATCCTATATTTACCGATTAAATTTATTAATTATTTCTGAAATAACACAAATTCATCAAATAAAACTAATTTTCGCAAGCCGGGTTTGAACCCGCGACCTTCCGATTGCGTAAGAAAGGTTGAGAGCCTTGAGAGAGTAAAATATTAGTTGTTTTATGTTTATGTTAGTTAGTTACTTAGTTCGCATTACTGTTTTAGTATAGGAAATTTCACCTGAGCCTTCTTCCTGGCAGCCTGGTTCCGTTTTGATGGAAAAACTCTGTGTGTTTGGAAGATCCATGGATTCTCCTGTGATAGCGTTATTTTATGTGACGGTGATATAAGCTCAAAAAACATCTGAAAAAGAGAAGTTCTTTTAGCGGACACAATTTGGGTGTAATTGAGTATGAAAGAGGGTGTAGAATATGATATATACTCTAGTAAATAATATCTTCCTTTAAACTTACTAATATCTATCTCAGTAATAGGACGATTGATTTAACTGGGTAGGTATAGTATTACGCATAAATAAACCAATCCCGTATTACGTTATATCAGATTTTAGAAACTTCGCGACAATATCTGAGGCGAAAACACGTGTCAACAATAGATTTAGCTTTTATTTTTTATTTCCGTAAAATCCAGACAAATGAACCGTGAACTTTTCAATATTGGAACGGATTATCTTGAGATATTTTCAAATTTAATAAAATCTTTTCATATCCAGTCAAGCGATTAAGTAGGTACCTACCTACATAGATCATAAGATTATCAAGATTTAATTAACTGAATTAATATAATAAAAATCTTGGTAATTATAAAAAATCAATGTAAGATTGTTTGTTCATATTACATACATGCGCTGCCATACCGATCACCCGATTGTGATGAAACTTTAGGGATTTGATGCACGCATGCCCGCGATGGTTTCTATATATAACATTGAGCTCTGGAGTTATGAAATTATTTCCTATACTATTCAACCGGTTGCTATGAAAATTTGATGAGTTGTTGTGAACATGCCTGTGAAGGTTTCTATATATATATATATATACTGGTGAGCTCTGGCGTTATGAAATTTAAATTTAAAAATGGGGGGAAGGAGAAGGTGGAGGTGTAAGTGGAATGTGTGAGGGGGGCTTCGCGAATGGGGCCAATTGGAGAGTGGAGGGGGAGGGGTAACGCGGGGAAGGTGAAAGGGAAACGCGGGAGGAGAAGAGGATGCGGAAGAGGAACAGGGATGAATGGGAAAGGACACGCAGGGAGAAACAATTTCTTTATTTAAGTGGCATTGCAACGCATGCCGGTGTTATCTAATTATACATATAATTGTGCGGACGTGAGTTAAATCAAGAATAAATATACAAAAAGCATATTTTTTACTGTCTAACCAATTATAAATGCGAAGTTTGATTGTTTGTTTGTCCTTATTTCAAGTCCCAACGGAGTGACCGATCGACACGATTTTTTGCGTGGATATAGTTAGAGGACTAGGAAGTGACATAGGCTACTTTTCATTCCAGAAAAACGTTTCATTCCTATGTTTATGTATATGTTTCGTATGTTTAGGAAAATGTGTATTATTTTGAGGAGCTTATTTGTTTTATGTTTGATCTGAGGTTATGGTCAATCTAGATATTTTATTTGGTCTGTCTTTTCTAGAATAGGGTAATCGCAGATGTTGGTATTTGACTGTCCCGTGCTCTTATCTGTGCAACTATCATGTCTATGTCAATGTGATGGCCCGCACACTACACAATTTCTCAAAAACCCGTTGTCAATGCAACGTAAGCAGTGACTCGCATCTCACTCAGTGGTTGCGCCAGTTTTGTTGTCGGTTTTCTAGTTTTTTTTTTTTTGTTTTTTAGTCGCTATCGCCAATTTGACAGTGATGGATGAGTGCGATGACAGCTGATTGTTCTTCGTCTGTGGTTAAACTAGCTGAGATAATGACTGACATCGTAAAATTTAATAGCGCCGTGATAAAGTTAGATTGGAAAACATAGCAACCAGCCAGTTTTAGTTCTTTTTTCTTTTTGAAAAAAAACCAGTTTGCAACTAAACTCGCTATCCTGTGTATGTCAATGTGATGGCCCGCACACTACACATTTTTCGAAAACCCGTTGTCAATGTCAACGCAAGCAGTGACTCGTGACTCGCTCTGCTAGTTGCCGTGGCTGGCCGTTGCCAGTTTGCTCGGTTGTTATGGTTGTGCCAGTTTTGTTGTCAGTTTTTTTTAGTTTTTTCTTGTTTTTTAATTTGACAGCGACAGATGACTACGATGACAGCTGATTGTTATTCGTCTACGGTTAAACAAAGTTCGTCTATGTTTACAGAAATCTGCAATAGATAATTATCGTCCAATTTGTATCCAATCATCCATTCCCCAGCTTTTTGAAAAATTGATTCTTCTAAAGATAAACCCCAGCGTGAAATCCATTATTATAACTTGCCAACATGGTTTTATCTCGGGCAGATCAACCTTAACCAACCTATCCCTGTACGAAAATCATATAACAAAATGCACCTGCTAATAGATAAGCAGCCGATTCTATATATACTGATTTTAGCAAAGCGTTTGATAAGGTTTGCCATAAAATTCTTATTAACAAACTGGCGAAACATGGCATAACCGGGAGCGTACCATCCTGGTTTAAGAATTATTTGTCTAATCGAGAGCTTAACTGTGTTCATCAAAGGCCAACTGTCCTACACCTTTAAAGCTACAAGTGGCGTGCCTGAGGACTCACATCTAGGACCCATTTTTAACATATTTATAAATGACGTTACAAATGTATTTATATTGATGTTCGCAGATGATATGAAAATTTACCGAATTATTGACAATATTAATGACAGCTTATTCTTATAATCAAATCTCATTAGCTTTTCTGATTGGTGTATCTTAAATAAATTAACCCTAAATGTAAAAAAGTGTCAAGTCATGAGATTTTATAGGAAGAAAACCCCGTAGATTTCACATATTGTATGAACAATTAATTCTTAGTATCTGTACCGGAAATAAAAGACCTGGGGATAATATTTGACACCAAATTAACATTTATCTCCCAAATTAACAATATAACAACTAAAGCGATGCAAATTTTGGGTTTCATATTAAGAACTTCAAAAGATTTCAAAAATTTAAAAACTTTAAAAATATTGTATTTATCCATTGTCAGAAGCCATTTAGAATTCAACTTAACCATTTGGAATCCATTTTACAATATTCATGAAAAATCTATCGAGCGAATCCAACATAAATTTTTACGAATCATAAATTATAGATTAGGTATTCCCATTGAAAAAATTAGCTACACGTCACTGTTGAAAGTTATGGGCCTTGCCACATTAAAAGAAAGAAGAATATGTTCTGATATATTTTTTCTATATAAAATTGTTAAAATAACATGTTTAACTCCCCTGAACTCCTTAGGCTGATTGCCTTTCATGTGCTTAGTAGAACGGTTCGTCAGAAGGTACCTTACGATTGTAACAATAAGCCACTTGCATGGATTTCGTAAAGACTTGGAAAAAATCGTGTGGATAGATATTTCTACTAAGATTACGGAAATGTTACTAATTTTTTTTAGAATCTTATAGTTTTTTTTTTAAACTAGCTAAATAAATCCGTTTTTTGGGCTAGTGACGTCACTACATTAAAATGTCCCGTCTCCAATAATATTAAGTTAATTTTGTAAAATTCCACATTGATCTTTTATTTATAATAAAGCAACACTCTGATTTCCGGCGAATATTTGAATTTGACATTTCTGTCATATTTTTTCAGACCGTTCAAATATTTCCGTTGTGCAATTAAATCCAAATAATTGGAGTATTTGTGAGCGTATCCGAAAAATAAAAACTGTTTTTGAAAGGTGATAAAATGGGCTTTCAAATTTTAACAGGCAACAAAATTTTAGGCAACAAAAAATAATGTGTAATGATAAAAAATATTTATACGTAAAATTTTATTATGCATTATATAAAAACAAGAATAACGAAATCGGTGCTATATTTCATGACAACACGAAAACATGCTGTAAGGAAAATCCCTCAAAAGCTGCAAACATATTTAACACATTCTTTGCGAACGTAGGGGAAAATCTTGCCAATCTTATTCATACTGATCCGAATATAACATTTCCAGACTGTAGTATTGATACTACCGATAAAATAACAACATTCCAAGCCACCACAGAGAACGAAATAGTATCAATTATAAACGGTATGCAAGGAGGTTCTGCCCCAGGTTTTGATGGAATTACAGTTAATATTTTTAAAAATATAAAAAATCTAATCTCTAAGCCGCTAATGCATATAATAAATATAAGTCTCCAAAGCGGGGTATTTCCATCAATCTACAAACAAACTACCATTACTCCAATATTTAAATCTGGAAATCCGGAAGAAGTAAACAATTACCGACCCATATCAGTTATCTCCAACATAGCAAAAAAATTTTAAAAGATAGTTAAAAAAAGGATGAACCAATTTATAAGCAGTAATAAAATAATTAATGAAAATCAGTTCGGTTTTATGGAAGGTAGAAGCACTCAGGATGCAATTGCAAAATTAACCAACCTTGTTCATAATTCATTAGATAAATCTTTAAAATGCATTGGAATTTTCATAGATCTCAAGAAAGCGATCGATAGCATATCACATGATAAACTTATTAGGAAATTAAGAAACATTGGAGTAAATGGTACAGCTCTAGAATGGTTAAAGAGCTACCTTTTCGAACGCCCTCAAGTCGTAAAAATCAACGATGAATTTAGTCAACAAAAAACAACTCACTTCGGCATACCTCAAGGTACAGTCCTAGGACCATTACTATTTATCATTTATGTAAATGACATATTCATTCAAAGATTAAATGGAAAAATAATATCATATGCTGATGACACTGTCATAATAATTGAAGGTTGTGATTGGAATACTGTTAATAACTTAGCAAATACTGATATTAATATACTGAAAAATTGGTTCGACAAAAACCTCCTCTCATTAAATACTGAAAAAACCAAATTTATCCCATTCTCTATCAATAAATTTAGATTAAAACCAGAACTAAATTATAATTCATCAACTTAAATGTAACAGAACAAATTGCAATCAAGCATGTTCCAACATGGACATAGTCCAACTTCTGAAATTAAATATCTTGGTATATATATATATCAACATTTTAAATGGAAAAAACAAATTTGTGAACTTGTCAAAAGAATTCGAAAATGTATTTATATATTTATAAGACTAAGAAATATTCTTAGATTAAAAAACTTAAAAAGAGTGTACTATGCAATTGTTCAATCTATATTCCAATATGGTATTATTGGTTGGGGATGAACTTATAATAATATTTTAAATCCACTCAAAATTGTTCAAAGATTGATAATTAAAGTAATTTTGAAAAAACCATCCAAATTTTCTACTGAAATTCTCTTTTCAATATTCAATGTACCTACAATAGACAAAATATATAAAAAAATATTCAATTCTACAAATTTACAAAGAAGTACAGTTAAATAACTTACCATTCCATTCATCAGCAAGATATCAGAATACTATCAAAATCCCTAAATTTAGTACAAAGCACACTTATCTCTATGTAGGTATAACATATTATAACAAACTACCATTATATCTGAAAGTTATCGAAAATATTCAGGAATTTCAGCAAAAATTAAAAAAATACCTAAAACAACTATAAGAGTCTATATCTCACTATTAATATTATTTCTTTCAAATCCATTATTGATAAATCTTGCATTTTCTTAATTATGCCTTGTTTTTTGCCATATTGTATTATTTACTTTCACACATGATATTGTATAATTGAAATATAATTGAACTAAAATTCCCTCACCAAACACAAGAGCCTTGTCTCTTTATGGTGAGGAAAAGCTATTCTTATCCACTATTTTACCAATGTATAAAATGTAAGAATTGTGTATTTATTGTAATAAAAACCTTTAAATATTAAATAAATAAAAAATTTGTAAGACAATCGCTTAATGAAAAAAGGTTAAGAATGAGTTTTTTAATCATCGCCATCATCAGTGGAATCGTATTGGTATTGCAAGTTCGAATCGATTTGGTCACCTTCATCAACGTTTTGCGTATCTGTAATCAGAAATGGTTATGATACTTACCAACCTTTTATTTATTTCATGATATTATTATTGTATTAAAAAGAAAACATACCTGCATCTGGAGTATTCCCTATAGTCTAGAGTATCAGGCATTGTGACAATAACTTGATATGCGTCTGGTAGTTGTTTACCAACGAACCAAGTCATCTCCAACTTTCCATCAACATTTTTCCATCCAAAATCTGTCGGTGGCATCTCACAACTCGACAGTGGGTATTCCTCCATGCGTGCGATGTATTGCGTCCGCAATAAATGCTGCGTAGCTCCGATTGGCGAGATGGCAAATTACAACCGTCGTAATTGCGCACTTTTAATTTTAGCAGCTGCACGCACCACATTTTAAGTGGTGATTTTAGCTCCTTCGGCTTGTAGAAATCGTCAGATAATATTATTTCCGTGATCGTTATACGATTTCCTTCAAAATAAAAAAAATGGACCGCGCTCTAGTATATATCCACGTGACGTATTTTTTTGCAACTTTGTGAGTCGCAAATTTTTTATGTCACGTTCAAATCGGCAAACTCACTTTTAAAAATTAACTCACTTTACCTTAATCTGACACGCTCGAGTATTTTTGGGGATAGATTTTTTTTTACTAATCAGATGGGTTGTCCTAGACGTATCCCTCAATATTAAGGGTTCATATACGGTGGTAATTCATAACAGGGTGCAAGGTATCTCCGCTTAGTTATTCAGTCGTGCTTGAGTAAATCCCGAAATCCCAGCTTAGGCTCCCCTTCTACTACCATTCCTTTAGTATACGTCGTTTTTTTTTTTAAATGATTTTCGGCTATGTAATTTATTTTTTTCGCACCAATAAAATTATGTCCCGTCTTTTCGGTTTATAAAAAATAGTCAGAATTTTCGCAATGAAATTTTTAAAAAATTGCCAGGGTTTCAAAAATACGATTAAAAAAATTTAAAAAATACCGAATGTCTTAGAATATTTGCCTAAATCGGAAATTTTTTTAAAAAATGATATGCAAGTGGCCTATTCAGGTACTAACGCAGAAATAAATTCAGTAATGAACCGACTGCACACTACAGTGCAGGGAATAAATATTACATGAACACCAACGGCACTGAATGGCTTTCAGCCTATAAAAACATTGTTAATAAATCTGTATGTCCATCTTGATAGCTTTGAAATGTATATAATTTTTCAATGTGTATCGAAATTTATATGAATATGCATCCTAAATTTTACTCTGTTTGTTGTTTTTAAGTTAAAATTTTATACTTGCTACTTATTTAATTGTAATATCTCTTATTTCTTTGATTATATCAAATGTATTTTAATTTTATTATATATAAAATCCCTAATTGGGCGTGTACAAATAAATTAAATAAATCGTAAAATTGATGGAAGATTGGTTGGAAGCCAAAGCAACCAGCCGGTTTTAGTTTGGTTTCAGTTGCCTCGTCAGCGGAGGCACTTACACTGTGCCATTAGATAATGAATAATACCTTTTCTCAACTGATATTATTTTTCCAGCTATCACAGAGATCGACGCGAGCACGGGGCAGGCGGACTCGCTGGCGGGCTGCGTTGTCATCGTGAAATGCGGCCTTCCGGAAAGCGCAAAGGACAACGACAGCCCCGACCTGTTGGTCGAGCACTTGTACATCCTGCCCCATAGGGTATGGAGCACGGGCGGTGAGTACCTAACTTGATTCAAATGAACTTATGTACAGTACTTTTTTATGTGAATACCGGGCAAGAACCAAAACTACATGGAGCCAGCCAGGAATTGCCGAAACAACGATAATGGCGTATTGGTTTTGTTGTAAATTACATATCTTTTTTTATTTATTCAGGTTAAAATAATAGGTAATATATACAAGTATAACGGTTGCACAAATTGTTTTAATATATCATATTACATACAAAATTACATACAAAACTCCATCGAAAATCTGAAACAGAATAATCAGAAAGAGACACGGGTATCGGGGTTCGAGTCTCAGATGTGACCGTATCTTCTTCTGATTTTTCTGTTTCAGATTTTCGATTCAGTTTCGCTAATATTGTCTTCATTAATTAAAATTTTATAATTTGAGGTTTTACCCATTAAGTAAAAAAATAAATAAATAAATAAAAATAGGTATTTAAAATCACAAATTAGTGCATTCGCTCAAGGGCAGCTGAAAAAAACCAGTTTGCAACTTACGCTATCCTGTGTATTTCAATGTGATAGCCGCACACTACACAATTTCTCAAAAACCGTTGTCAACGGCAACACAAAGGGTCACTCGCAACTCGCCATGCTAGTTGCCGTGGCCGGCCGTTGCCAGGTTGCCGGATGCCATAGTTGCGCCAGTTTTGTTGTCAGTTTTCGAGTTTTTTGTTTTGTTTTTTAGTCACCAGCGCCAATATGACAGCGATAGAAGAGTGAGATGACAGCTGAAGTGTTCCTTGTCTATGGTTATACAAGCTGAGATTAATACTGAAAACGTTAAATTGAGTAGCACCGTGATAGAAGTTTGGTTGGAAACCATAGCCATCCGCCAGTTTGGTTTCAGTTTCTCTATGAGCGGGGGGCTTTAATTTGGTTTCAGTTTCTCCATGAGCGGAGGGATTTAGGCCCTTACTAATATTAAAATTTCGCATCACATATTTTGGACCTTCTTTTTTTAAATTTAACATATATTTCTTTTCTTTTATATTGGTCGGTATTTTTGGGAAGAACTTATATTTTTCTTCAGCTATTTCTCCCGTGAATGCAGCTAGTTTTTTAGTACTGTATTACAGTTTCTCAGTATTTAAGCGATACCTTAACCTCTCGTTTATCGTAAGCCCGCCGGGAGGCGGGTGACAGCTGTCAGATTAGAAAATTAATGCGATTTTAACCCTTATTTATAAACTGTACAAGGACAGAATTACTTGCGCCAATATCATTTCAGACTTTGCTTTGTATTAGAGCACTCTAGCTTCTCAGAATATTCTGATATTAATTTTCTTTGAAATACGGCCTTGACAACTTAACTGTCATTAACTGACGTCATAACATTCAAGAGGTTATTTTCATATTATTTTTAGTAATCTACAATGTAAAAACGTATTCCTCTCTTTTTTTATGTAAAATTGTAAATTGCAATTTTGCAATTATGCAATTTACAATAAAAAAATTCGTTTGCGTATTTTTTTCTCTTCTTAACTAACTAACTAACTAACCATCACGCCGTTTCCCCGCAGGGGTAGGCAGAGAGGACGGACCGCCAAACAACTCGGTCTTGGCACACCCTCCTTGCCTCATTCACATTCATACATCTTCTCATACATACTCGTCTATTATTCTGACTCTTGACATGGCCCGACTCAAGTATCTGATTTACTTGATCGTGCCACGTCTTCCTTGGGCGTCCTCGGCTTCTTCTACCGTTCACATTCGCGTCATAAATTCTCTTTACACTCCTTTCTTCATTCATTCGCTCAACATGCCCAAACCATCTAAGCGTCCCTTTCTTAATTTTACTTACTACGCTCACATCAGCCTTGCATTCTTTTCGGATCTCCACATTCCTCACACGATCATACATGGTTTTACCACACATACGCCTCAGGGATCTCATTTCTACAGCATTCAGTCTACTTTAATCCTTTCTCTGCCATTTCCACGCTTCACTGCCATACTTCAGGGTAGGCACCAGTACTCCATTGTGGACTGCTAGCTTCGCTTCTGTGGACAACTTTTTGTTGGCTCCAACGGCGTTCAATCCTCCATTAATGGACTTACCTGCATTCACCCTTCTTTCGATATCCCTATCAGCCTTCCCATCTCTCGTAAACATACTTCCCAAATATACAAACTCATCCACCTGCTCCAAGTATTCATCATTCACAACTATATTGCACACCGTTTTCTGACTCTCTCTTTCAAACACCATGACTTTAGACTTACTTACATTCATCATTAATTCATTCTTCATACATACTTCGTTCATCCTAGACACGAGAGACTGCAGACCTTCTATACTGTTAGCAATCAGCACCGCATCATCAGCATACAACAGGCAACATACTTTCAGATTAATCAATTTCGCGCCCAATCCCGCCTCTTTCAATTCTTGCATACAATTGTCCATGTATAGATTGAATAACCACGGTGACATTACGCAACCTTGCTTAACACCTTTTATGATGTCAAACCACCCCGTAAAACCACCGTTTACCCTTATGCAAGCAACGCTTCCCTCGTATAGAGACGCGATTGCCTGTACAAGATTTGTATTCACTCCATACTTGGACAATACCTTCCATAGCTTTTTCCTGTCGACGCGGTCGTATGCTTTTTGTAGATCTACAAAGGCACAGAAAAGTTTCTGGTTTTTTGCCAGAAACTTCTCAGTGAGCATACGCAAAGAGAAAACCTGATTCATGCACCCCCGTCCACTCATAAAAGCACCTTGCACATCCCATATTTTATCTATTGTTTCCATTCTTACCCTTTCAATCAATATTCTACCATACAGCTTGCCGACTGAACTTAGCAAACTAATAGCCCTATGATTCCCACAATCCATGCGTGACCCTTTACCTTTGTATAACGGCATGATCACAGCCCTTCTCCAATCTAATGGCGCGTAACCCTCCTCTAAACACTGGTTAAAAAGTTTGCACAACCATGTGAGAATTATACGGCTATCACCTTTAAAGTAAGTATTCGGCAGCGATATTGTCGAACCCAACAGCCTTACCATCCTTCATACATTTATTTGATCTTTTTATTTCATCCATGCTGATTCTGGTAACATTCACTCCGTCGTCGCTCATCCCTGATTCGCCGCTGGAATCATTATCACCCAGATTGCTTTCAAAGACTTCCTCAAAATATTTTATCCATCTATCTTTTATTTCTTCCTCATTCGTCAACATTTTTCCATCTTTTGATTTTATCACTTTCATACTTCCGTTATCTGTACCACTCCTGGATCTTTTGACCTACTTCCAAAACAGTTTAATGTTTTCTTGGAAGTGGTTGGTCATTTTAATTCCCTCTTCCTCTTTCAGGCGTTTCTTTCGTTCTTTTACTCCGACACTTACTCTTTTCTTGCATTCCTTATATACTTCTTTCGCTCGATCTCTCTCTTCACTAGATGCACTGCCAGACGCTATCAGATATAACCATGCTCTTCTTTTCTCTTCTTAATAATATAATATATAATATCACTTATGCACATTTATGCCTATCAGAGGCCCTAGCACGCTTGCTCTATAACGATCGGTAGGATAACTATCGGTAACTTCTCATCGTTCCCTAGGACAACTGCAGATCTCAAACGTACAAACGACAGTTGATATCGAATATATTAAGGACACTTAGTCATTGTGAACTGTCACCTATTCGTTTGCGATCTGCAGTTGTCCTAGGG
Organism: Limnephilus auricula; assembly: GCA_951813805.1. Classification (NCBI taxonomy): domain Eukaryota; kingdom Metazoa; phylum Arthropoda; class Insecta; order Trichoptera; family Limnephilidae; genus Limnephilus; species Limnephilus auricula. Next base: position 7,320,312 of record OX638391.1, read on the forward strand.
AACGATGAGAAGTTACCGACAATCGGTCGGTAACTTCATATCGAGCGACCGTGCTAGCACACCAGGTATAACATTGTGTCTGCACCATACACTAAAGAGTGAATCATGTAAAAGCCGATGATATCTTATAATAAGTTTGTTGATAATCGACTCCCAACAAACAAAAAAAATAGGTTATAGCCCAATCTTAAATATGTTCCTTTTCGATGACCATTTTGTTCCCTCCCACAACTCTCCATTAATTCCTAACCACACCCCCATCCCTATCAAAACACTATTGATATTGGAATTCAACGATTATATTGTAATGTCCTAGTCTGGTCAAAAAAGCTTACATTACAAAATTTGTTTTGTTATTTTTAATGTTCATAATTCTTTCCGGGTGGGGTTTTTCGTAGTTTAATTTCCACAATTATGCGTTTACACATAGCCCTAATATTCTTTATTCTCAGCTGCTAGTCAATCGCTCTTAAGTAGATATTATCATTTCAGAAAGACTTGCATAAAACTCGTTTATTCGACAGGGGTTGGGGCTGGGGGAAAAACGCAACGTGGAAAGGCGTTTTTTTTAAATACACGTAAAAAGGTGTTGGTGTAAACCAGTTTTTCGGTAAAATATTTCCGTCGTGAAACCTTCATTGGCTGGTCCATATTTATTGTGGCAGAACCTAATTTTGCTCTTTAGATGGTATTTGTAGAGTGGCACACTAAGTAAAATATTGCCTTTCAAAATAACCAGTACTCTGAACCGATACTTCAAATATCTAATGCTAATTCCAGTTTTTCTCAACCTTTCCCTCTCTTATTTCTATGGAACTCTATCTATAAGCGCCTCCGCCCACTGAGGCAACTGAAAACTCTCAACTGCCAACTGTCTTTGTATGACAATGTGATGGCACTTCACAATCACACAAAACCCCGTTGTCAATGGTAACGCAAGCGGCTTTATACACACAAATACTACACTTATGAAAACATCACAAGTACATGAACACCACACAAGACAACGTAATAAATTATACAGAAATTCAACAAAGACAGATTGTGGTAAAAGAAACATAGGCCATGAGGGTATAAACATATATAATCTTTTTCCTGATAGCCTGACAAACGAAAATAATTTTTTTTTTTTTTTTAAACTGTTTGCTCTCAAGATTAATGAGCAAAACCAAAATCTTCTTACTTAAAAAAATGTATTACTTGGGTTAGGTAGTAAACCATCATCATTAATAGTTTTTCTATCTATATATACTTAAGTTAACAAAGCGAAATATGTATAATTTATTTAACTTAATATATTTTTTTTTAAATAGACGTTTTATACAAAATTTCAAATAAACAAATAGGTATTACTCCGAAAATAATTCGAATTTCGAAAAATCCTTTTTAGGATATATTTTTAGAGATCTGACCATTGAAAATATTTAAAAAAAATACGAATTTCTAGACTTGAATACCCCTTTAAACAGTGGATTCGCTGTATTCATCCATACCGAATAGTACTTAAACAGTAGATTCGTTGTAGTCATTCATACCGATTTATAGGAAGTAAAGAGTGAAGTCCGAATTTTGAAGCAGTATATTCATCAGCAGTATAACATCCAATTACTTAGTAATCTGGATTGGAATCAAAATAGCGTATGATTAATGTCTATCATATCATTACCTACTCGTTAGTTTCGCAGTATACGTGAATTCTGAATGCGTTTCATTAGCATTTAAATTGCACAACCCAGCATTATTTCTAAGGCCTTTAACGTAAATACGACATGGAATTATGAACTGGGAAATAAATTTAATGTTCATATATATATATATATATATACAGGGTGTTAAGGTACGTACTTGAGTTACTTTAACCAGTGATTCCTGACATTATTTGGAGTAAAAAATGTAAATGAAATTTTGGTCTGCGGTGACTTTTTTTATGTAATTTTTTTTTTTTTTCAAAATATTTTTTCTTCAAAATCAAACAATTTTTTTTTTTTCACATGACCTTATTGGTCACTCAGCCGAGTTACCGCCCCACCACTTACCCCGCCCCCAACTACCCAACACCTACCATTATTTATGTTTTTGTAGAAAAAAAAAAAAAAAAAAAACATCAAAAATGTCACCGGAGACTAAAATTTTATTTACATTTTTTACTTCAAATAATGTCAGGAATCACTGGTTAAAGTAACTCAAGTACGTACCTTAACACCCTGTATATGGCAAATCAAAACCTACCGAGAACTGAAGAACAGCATTTTCAATAATTTATCATATTAATACATTTGGTAAAATACATTAAAAAAACGAGTGTGCTTTAGACCACACGACTGAAGTAAAACTTCTTTAGCTCCATCTATATGTGTATATATATATATATATTCATAAAAATAAGACCTACGTACCTTGAAGCTTCCAAACTGGAGAGTACTGCTACAAAACAGAGATGAGTGGAGGAAGACTTTTGAGGAGGCCAAGACCTACTACGGGTTGTAGAGCCAATTGTGATGATGATGTATAATATATACATGTATATATATTTTAATTTATTATCGTTAGCCTCGCCCGATTACACTTTTCGTAACACTCTCGTCACGCATTCACCAGCTTACCCCCCCAAGTCAAGCGTGCGAAAAGAAGTTTTACTTCAAAAAAACGTATTTATAAATCATGATTGATTATTTGGCTGGCCAATCGCGTTTGAACAATAACATTTCATGCAATTGGGAGGGGCTTATGGATGAGGGGGTGCCGGGACCGTGGCGTGAGGTGTGTCGATTGCGCATCTGACCACCAACCGAGTAGCGGGATGGATCGGGAGAGGCCGGTTGAGGGAAACCATTTGATTTCTCCATACGGACTCTCTCGACTATCGACCTTGGACCGCAGTGGGAGGGATGATTTCATACGTCCGACACTCTTGGACACACTGACCTCAAATTCCTACCTGCATAAGTTTTTTTTCTTACCAGGACTTCCACTCCTTTCTTTCCTTAAAAAGAAAGTGAACCCATCAACTAGCATCCTCAAAGATGACTGGGAAGTTATTTTCCTCAGGGCCTGTTTCATCCAATATATGGTTCCTACCAAATTGTATAACTGATTTTACCAAATTATTAGAGTTATAATACTTTTAAAAATATTTATAATATGTTGAAGACGAAATACGACATCAATTTTTGCTTTACATATTAAATTAATTTATTTTTAAAATAATTCTACAGAACAAAATTAGAAAGCATAAAATGCTTACGAAATTCGCCAACACCGCCCGTAACTGTAGATAATAATATGTACTTCGGTACCTACTCGTTAAAAACCAAATTTATTTGAAAATTAAAGTAAATAAATGAAAAATTTACCTATGAAAATGTAGTAATAATATATAGCGATATCGGAGAATCGAACCAAGATCAATACGTGATTGCAAGGCAACTATGCTGACCTTTTATACACCAACATGTATTGTAAGAAAGGAGGCATAAATTCGAACATGTAGATACGGAAAATAATTTTAATTATCTTTATTTTTTATTGAATTTTAGAATGTTATGTACTTATATAGTACAACCAATTTTTATTTATTTATAAAGTGTTTTTAATTTTTTTTTTTGTATTAGGTAACTCTACACAAGAGTCTCTGAGGAAAATAATTTCCCACAGGACCTGTGGCATCTTTAAGGGATGCTTTGTAGAGGGTATTTTAAGTAAAGAGAGAACAAAGTGTTCTGGGTAGGAAAAGGGTATGAGGGGTGGGTAGGAATCTGGAAATCAGTGTGACCAGGAGTGACGGACCTACGAATATTTCAAACCAACTGCGGTGCGAGGGGATGGGTTGATACAGTTTGGCGGGAAAGTTCAAAATACCTCTCTAAATTATCTATCTGGACCGCCATGCAGAAGGTGCGCAGTCGCATCCATCGCCAAGACCTAGATAAACCTCACCTCATAAATCCGGGTACCCTTGCTCCGCGATACTGGAGTTATGACCATTCCTATTTTATTGTTAAAGATCTTGAATCCATTTAATATTTTTTTAATATCTTTTTTTAATGCTTGGTAAGCAAACGTAGATTGTCACTTGGGGTGACCTGTGGTAGAGGTTTTGGTTATCTAATACTTGGCTCCCTGGGGCGGCGGTACCCATATCCGCCTCCCACCTTGAAAAGTATTTTACTAAATTTACCCATGTGGCTTTTTGGTTTCTCTAATTCACATTTGACACAATAACATTATTTTACCAAAGTCTTTTTATCCAAATGCATTTTACCTATCTATGACTTCATTTTCTTCTCGAAGCTTGGACTCTTTTGCTCGGTTCACATACCCACGTCATATTGTCTATATAGTACAAATCTATTTCCTGGATGATGAGCTAGTTCACGAATTGGTACGGTCTGGAACTCCTCCCGTTGGTCTTTGGTTGGCCAGTAACCATCATTATTCTTTTAATCATTGTAGATAATGTTAATGACTCTCAAACAGAAAATCTAAACAGTATTCGGTCGTAACTAGGAAATTAACAGAGGATCTCAGCCTTACTGGGGCTTTGCTCTAGTAACTGAGGTAATTCGACCTCATCAACTTCGGTCTTATTTAGCTGTATCTTGTTGTTATAACCTGAAAATTATACCTGTAAGACGCCAAAATAGGGTATTTCCACGTTTTTTTATTGCTTAAAAAAATTAAGCAAAAAATTACGATTATTATTGCATGTTTATGTTTCTACAGGGAGTCGAAGTTTTCCATTTATGTAATACCGCCAAAACGACATTTTGGACGTGTGGCGTCATAAGCGTTGCCCGGCTTTGAAAAAAACTGACAGTAGTACTTTATTTGTTTGTTTACGTGCGTATTTAGCGTCGTTGCCAACCGCTTTTGATCGTTTTTACAACCAAAAAAATTGAAATTAAACGTAAAAAACGAATATTTTTAGTAGGATGATTAAAATCAGAAAAATGATCTTTAAATATTCCAAACATTTTCAACAGAATCCCTCGTTTGTGAAAATACACTATTACCAACAAAAATATTAAAAGAATCTTTCAGAGACTAAATCGTTTCACTGCTAACAAATCAAAATATATTTTTGCTCAATCACGTGGCGGGATTTCATTGATGCTCAATGCTACAAGTAGCTCAGTTTAGTTGACTCAGATGGCCTCCTCACCGCCCCGCGAGGATCACGTTCTCAAATCGCAGCTTACTAGGAAGAGCGGACGAGATCTCCAGGGGTTTTATCTAAGGATAACAACAGCGTGCAGGAAACCATTGTTCGTTTTCACAATTTACACAATTATTATTTTTGTTATAAAATGTTGAAATAGAACGTGCTTCTTGAGGGCCGGATTTCCGATTATTATAACGTATATTATGTCCGACACATTATATCCCTTGAACACTTTAATTATCTAAGTTCTTAAAAAAATATATGTTAGTTTTTAATATAATATCTGAAGATTTCTAAAGCCGAAACGTTAAATGCATAAAATTCCCTCGATAGAAAAATGTTATTTTACAAGTTAGACGTATGAAAAAATTCGCAGTGTTTTTTTAAACGCTACTTAAGGTGTTGAAGAGAGATTTTTTTCTCTATTGTAAACGAGTCGTGTTTTATTAAACATTTTCCCAATTTTCACTCGAATTTTTTCGTTTTTAATAGATAGTTTTAACATTCGTATTGTCGTGTCGCTACTTCTTATTAGTTTTGACCGGTACTACCGGCCCTTAATGTAAGTTCTTTTATACTGAGGTTAATGAAAAATTGGAACTTTTTAAAAAATTATTAAGGTTTCTCTTTCAATTAAGATGAAAAATCTCCTCCGTATCTCGTCCAGTCAATGAAAGGAAAAAAACAGCCAATGTCGGAACTAATTCCCCGGAAGCTGAATTTTTCACAGCTCCAAGATAAAGACACCAGCTCTTGGGAGAGCTGGTGTCTTTATCTTTAGAGTTTGTTTCAGATAATAGTGTCAATCGTGATAACCCTTTGAGGTGAACCTGGCAGCTATGCAAAAAATGAAAGGATAGAATTTTGGTTATAGACGACGGAAAAGGAAAGACATGGTGACTACTCAAGCAAGATTCAAATCTGAAATTTTTAGGACGAAGCAACTATTTTTTCTTTAACATGCTCAGAAAAAATTTATATGCAAATATTTTCAGAAATACTATTTTAAAAACTGATATTCTTACTTTATTAATAAATTGTAAAGAATGTGTGACTTTTATCGCAAAATCGAAAAGAAACTATTTTTTAGAATAACTAATTAACAACTAAAAGAAAAAAATATAGTTTAATTTCATACAGTGGTTAAGGAGATATGAACGTTTTCCGAAAGGCTTCGCAAAATGTACTCAAGGGGGGGTGGGGAGGAAAGTACAGGGGGGATAACCGGGGATTTTTATTTTTAAACATATCTAAAGCTGTCTTATCATCTGTGAAAAATTCAGCTTCCGGGAAATTAGTTCCGACATAAAACCTTCATTGACTGGGCCAGTGGCAGACTTAAGACGAACGTTTGGGCGGCCCCTTTCGGGTCTTAAGTTTAACACTAATCTTAAGTTTGAGATCTTTTACTTAGAGAATTGAGATCAAAATACCCAACCAAACTGGAAAATTATTTTTGTAATCAAAAGGTACATTAACTATCTACACTGTTCGCATATGAGGTACGTTAGTTATTTTCGCTTTAAATTATAAAATATAGTCAATTAAAGATTTTAATGTTTTCATGGTTTTAGAGGCAACTTGTTGTACATGCAATTATTTGTGCGTTAATAAAAATCATTAAAAAAATTACTAAATTTATTGTAAAACTTCTTTAGTAACATTTGAAATCGGAAATGACGTTCGATTTATATTTCATTGTATTATGGTAGACAAGCTTCTGCCCACGACTTCGTCAGCGTAGGATTAGTACTTCGAGAAATCTATTTTCTTTTCCTAGGTCCCATCTACGTTTATACCAAAATTCTTATCCTATTTATTAAAAATATGTATAATTCTTGATTCGATTCAAAGTATTAGGCGAGTACTTCAAATAAATTCAATAATTAAAATATTTTCCAAAATAGAATTTTGATTTAACAATCATTGTTTTGCAAAATGTCATTCTCAAATTTTGACGTATTCTGTTATACAATAATTATTATGATACGTTTTTAGATTTTCACGGCCAAAAGCATTATCGTTGTTTGTTTTTGGGGTGTTATGCCGTGTTGCGCTACCTCCTTCTTTAGCCGACGTTTCGGACAGCGTTGCAGAGTCCATCATTTTGTTGCGCTGTCCGAAACGTTGACTAAAGGAGGTAGCGCAACACGGCATAACACCCCAAAAACAAACAACGAAAATAATTAATATTTTGAATATATTGAAAATAAATAGCTATCTTTATCAATTATAGCCTATATGTTATTCTGATGTATGAGCTATATTATTATAAAGTTTCATTAAAATCCATTCATTAAATTTCGATTAAAAGAGTAACAAACATACATACATCCATACAAACTTTCGCGGATTCAAACTGGGTCGACGTACGTGCGCATCGCTACGCCTAACAATATCTGGACAATATTATTTATTTATTTATTTTTTCATGTTCTCTATAAAACAGTTATACACCAATATATCAATAATATCTTAAATACGTCGTAGGTATGGCAACAATGAATGCGATGCCTAGCAACGAATAACAAAAAGTTAAAGCAAAATCAGAGACAAGTTCGAAATCCTGATGAATATTGTTCATCCTGATAAATATATAAGCACGCGCATTTCAATTCTTCTGCATCAGTTATTATAATAATAACCCTCAAAAACATGTTTGAAGAATGTTGAAAGTCACACAATGTTTAACCCTCATTTCTCTCTTACTCTTGTGAATTCTAGCTTTTGAAGTAAGTATTAAAGTAAATATTGGCAGTGGTGTGACAATAAAAATAGTGTTGTTTAGAATTGAAATGTCTGAAACGCAGAACAAATTTACGCCTTCGTCTATAAATAATTATAAACAAAAAAATCAAACCATGTTCCTAACCTAACCTAACCTAACCTAACCAAAATCAAACCATGTTCCTAACCATGTATATTCATAGTATCTATTTATATTTCTACCTATATTTATAGTTATTGTTTTTATATTTTAGCAGGATTAGTTCAAGCCATTAGCGCGGTGTATATAGGTATTGTCGTATGAACTGAAAACATGTTTTAAATCAGTGAAAATAATCATGATTGTACATAATTTATTACACATCGTAGTTACAACGCTTAGGAAAAAAATCATATATATTATTGCATACTTAAATTATATCTAATATTGTAAATTTTAATGTACTATGTATTATAAGCTCACACTTCTAAACCCGTAACCTAAAATAACTTCATATTTTTATGCTGTAAATTTTTTATAATTCCTACTAATGTAATTATGTACATTTCTTAAGGACTAATAATATGAACTAAAACCTGTCAATTTGTCTGTCCTAGAACGGGAAACTTTCCTAGTTGGACAGGCAAAGCTTTCTTATATGTAAAATGTACTTTTTTTGTATCCTTCTATAATAAATAAAATAAATAACCTAACCTAACCATGGTCCGCCGCCAAAAAAAAAAAGTACTTTTTCATTTAGTTTTTAGTTTTTAGTCAAAGACGTTTTACTTCAACCGCGCGTTTTAACAATGTTTTATTTCTTTTTTCATTATATTAACACAGAAGGTAAAAACCGGTAAAATGGCCAAAAATATTTAAAAAAGGATGGTTGAATACTTGAGATGTCTAAATAGTGTATGTTTTCAGAATTCGAGACGCACCGAATAGATAAAGATCACTCATTTAATAAATCTTCGGGGATAGACGTGCTACATAGAAATGAGATCGGTCTACGCCCTTATAATCTAGTCTAGAAGCTCTTGAAATAAAAAAAATCTTTAAAAATAAGTTAAACCAATTTACTAAATAAACAGTTCGATTTTCAAACACCTTCATTTTTAACATATTTCCCTTCCCCATGCCTACTTCACCCCTCCCTCTTAGCTGCCTCCCCCTCGCCACCCACCTGAGTTGGTGTTCGCTCTCCCTTTTCTGCTTTTCGATTAAATACTTTGTAACTTTGTATTTTGTTTATTATATTTTATTCACCCCTGATGAAGGTTCAGGTCGAACCAAAACCGGTTGGTTAAAGATAAGCATTAATGAAGTGGAATTAAAATAAAGTTATTTTATTGTTATTTTTATAATTATGAACACGCACAAAATTTGGTAACCGACGAGTTCATCGAAAATCAATTCATCGAAAGCAAATTTATCGACCAACGAGAGGTTAGGTTAGGCAGGTTAGGTTAGGTTAGATTAGGTTAGATTAGGTTAGGTTATGTTGGGTTTTCGAAAAAAAGTTCATACAAAATTCGTTTTCGATAAACTCGCCGTGAACCGAAAATTTATAAAAAATATTATTATTAGTTTGCTCTTTAGCGTCTTTCGTGATCATGTTTCTGATGAATATCATTATATTATTTTGTTTACAGAAAAACGCTACCCTCTGCCACAAGAAACTTTTCTGGTCCGCAATCCGGACCAAATCAATGAGGACTTGTCATCCTGCCGTCCACAGGGCAAGTTTGCCTACGAAACTGCCGTCACCACAGCGCAAAAGATAATCATATATCGTAAGTAAAAAATTTTTTTAATTAGTTATGTCCCACCGTATTATACATATATACTGTAAATATGTATTATCAAATTTACAGGGTGTCCGGGGGGTAAAGTGCATTAACTTCAGGTGGTGATTCTACACGATGGTAGGAGTAAAAAAGATTAACATTTTTTTTTTAAATTCCAATTTTTTTCCCATTCAAAAAGACGTAGGTACCTATTAAAAATACAAACTAACCCGATAAATTTGCTGTGAGTCAGCCGGGCGCGTTGTGGCGACGTACAGTGGGCTGAAAATCGTCTTTCGTAGACATAGAAACTTGAATTTTCATGGGTCTTTTTTTGGCTAGAAATGGATTCTGGTGATCATTACTATGCTATAAAATTTCGTATGAAGCAATTGCGTGTACAAATGAAGGAGTTATAATTTTTTAAAGAAAAAATTGTATGGCACTGACATTAAAAATGAGGCTATCTCTGGAATCATAAGGTTGGCCATTACATCCTTACACACAGATATACTACTATTTATTTGTATTTTTTTGACATACTTCGTATTGTGGCGCAACTTGCGCGTTTTTTTTAAATCCTCAATGTTGAAAAAAAAACTTTTTTTATGTTGATAATTCATTTTAATGCAAAAATGCTTAAATGCTTTCCATATTATGAGTATGCTTTGTCTAGTTTACAATATTTTATTGACACTATAAACCAAAATTTTGCATTAAAATGAATCATCAACATAAAAAAAGTTTTTTTTTCAACATTGAGGATTTAAAAAAAACGCGCAAGTTGCGCCACAATAAGAAGTATGTCAAAAAAATACAAATAAATAGTAGTATATCTGTGTGTAAGGAATTAATGGCCAACCTTATGATTCCAGAGATAGCCTCATTTTTAATGTCAGTGCCATACAATTTTTTCTTTAAAAAATTATAACACCTTCATTTGTACGCGCAATTGCTTCATACGAAATTTTATAGCATAGTAATGATCAGCAGAATTCATTTCTAGCCAAAAAAAGACCCATGAAAATTCAAGTTTCTATGTCTATGAAAGGCGATTTTCAGCCCACTGTGCGACGTTGGTTTTGATTTGCGCGTATCGTAACAATACCTAATAGTGCGGGCCGCACACGCCGTACTAATTTTATCTTTTTACCAAAAAAGTACCCGTAAAAGTTGTAATTTCGAAAAAATTTGTTTATCTTTTTTACTTACACTATCATATAGAACCACCCACCGAAGGTAATGCACTTTACCCCGGTCACCCTGTACATTATGACTCAAACAACAGGGGTACTAGATAACTACTCAATGAGAATGTAAATTAACAAAGAGTACTTCAGTTGGACAGGGTTCTAACTTCACTTTACCTTGTTCTGACATATGAGATGTGAAAGTTTGCGAATACGATTTTTCATTATCTACGCTTATATACCGATTTCAATTTTTTTGGGTTGACTATCGTGTTAAGAATTTTAACCATAACACGGGCATGTGCCTAGCATAGTGGTCGAAAAATCCTCAATTAATATAACATTTCAATGAATAAAGAAATCTTAAAATAATAAAAAAATAACATATATTAAAGGAACGCAAATAAATTGGACGTATAATTGCCATTATACCTAAACATTGCGATGGAATAATGTGCAACCAGCAGTGGTCACCAACTATTTTAAGTAAATGGCCGGATCGGAATCCAATTAGAATATTAATTAATATGTGCTTATTTTACAATAGAAAAACATTTATTAAATAGTAGGAATGTCTCATTTATTAAGTAGGAATGTCTCATTTATTTATATACATTTAAAATAATAAAGTAATAAGAAAGGCTTTCGAATTATTAAATTTCATTTTTTGTGTTGTTTTACAGCTTTACATATTGTATGGATTGGGATATGGATATGGTTTTATTTATTGAGTTACAAATTAAGAGAAATAGTCATGTATAATATATAATATAATACACATACAGATGAAACTACTAACATATTAATATATATATTGTAATGGCACTACTCTCCAATTCAAACATGAGAAATGTTTTCTCTATTAAATTGGGTAGTTTCGTTAAAAATAAACTACTTTATCGTAGTTAGTTTTTAAGAACCGTATGTTCTGTAAATCTGTCATATGTATGTATTAAATAAAATAATAATAATAATTAAGAAAGTAAAAATAAAGGTAGTCCAAGTAATAAAATTATTTCAACTTTTTTTTTTCTAGTTTTACATACCTGTGGTATGATGTGAACATACATTGTCCACACTAAAATAGATACATCTGATACTATCACGTATAAATATTGCGAAGTTTGCGACTTTTTTTTACGAAATTATTTATTTTAAATTCGGTTTTCATTTTGTGGTGCCAATTTGCAAGTAATTCGAGATTAGAAATCGTTAGGCGTGATTTTTTATTTTATATATTATAATTTGGAAAATGTTTTTTTTTTCGAAAAAATTAGATTTTTCCAAAAATTGAAATTACTTTTCTAGCGTTTGATTTTAATTTGGGAAAGTCAGACATGACAAATATCTTCAAGCCATATCGAAGTTATTAATCGGAATGTCAATTGGATTTTGGAACAATTAAAAGATCTTTGATTGTCCTTTAAAATCATTAAGCTTTTCTGCAAAAGATTTCTGAACCATATCTATATTTTTAATGCAATCTTCGAAAGGAAAAGTGTTTTTCGCAAAAGCTTGAGACAAAATGTCATAGTAAAGAAAATAACTGAATTTATATTGAATTGTATTGTGATTTTGAATAATTATAATTTAGAATAATTATAATTTAGTTTCAAACGAAATTATTTCATAATCAAGGTGATTTACTAATTTACCGCTAAATATTAAGGTGTTCACATATGTCAGTTAAAAAGCAAGACGCCACAACTACTTGGGATCCGAAAGTTCTGAGACAAGTTTTGATTTCTCATACATGAACATATCAATTTCAGTTCTGAGCTCAAAAAAATCGCTTTAATGTCTTTCCACGACTCAAACATCGCACTTCATTATGGTACAGCAAATCTCCATATTCATTTCAAGGAAACTTTTGAATTATCGATGATTCAGATCAGTCTTGTTAAAATTTACTGTTGTTATTACAACAGACTTTCACTAGTTCTGTTTTCTATTTTTATTTGTAGTTCTATTTTTCAAACTTTTGAACGCTACTTGTTTATTGTGTTACTTTGAACTTTTCATTTACGCTTCGGATATAAATTAACAATTGAACTGTGTGACTTAAAACTTCATTGCATTCAAAAAATTTGTAAAGTCGAGAAACTTTTCTTCGAGCTGCTTCTTCACATCAGCGCATCGTCACATAACTTTTTCAGGCTATATTTCCTCAGCAAGGGCCAAACAATTTTGTTTTACAAAATCAATTTCAATTAATTGGTTTTCCCTCTTCTGTCATAATTTGACAAGCTCGAAAACTTGCTTTAACCACGCTTATATTCTTATTACTAAAAAACAAGCATATATTTTTGTTGATTTTTCACATTTTAGGTGAGCGTGGTGTCGTTTTTAATTATATTATTTTAAAACAGTCACCAGTTCATTGTAAATTAAATTATATATATATATATATATATAATGTGGTTTTTTTTCACAAAAAAAAATAAAGAATTGGCCACTGCTCACTAAATACGCGACACTCGGCGCGCCGCGAAACTAAAAATAAAAGGAAACCAGACGCCGCGACGTCTGGTTTCCTTTTATTTCCTTTTAGTTTTTGGATAATTTATTGATGGTGTCCGGTGAAAATTCAAATAACGAACCTCTGGTCGCCTTCTACAACGAATTGAAATATAGCTGCCGTGAATTCACAACCAAAAATTAAAATTCGGGAAGATTAATATATCCGGTCCGTTTAAAAGATTCTCCCGTCTTAACAAACGGATTGCAATCTTTAGAGTACAGGCGTCGTGTGGGAATGCTATCCTTGTTCTATCGGTATTTCAATTGAAGATGCTCCGAGGAACTAGCGTCATTGATCCCCTCGGCACCGGTGAATAGTCGGGAAACACGCCAAACGCTCGCCCAACATATGTGCACGGTTGACATTTGTCACATGAGAACTGGTCGTTTTTACGACTCGTTCTTGAGTTCAACAGCTTGGCTGTGGAACGATTTGCCGGCCTCTATGTTACCTCCTTCTACAACATGGGTCTCTTCAAGACCCATGTTCACTCCTTCCTCTCCTCAAAAAGATCCTCCACGCAGCATCTTCAAAGATGACATAGGCCCCGAGGGAAATTATTTTCCTCAGGGCCTCCTGTGTGGAGTTAATAAAAAAAATTAAAATAAATCCTATGTGAATTATTTATACGCCGAAACTGGGAATTTTATGTTGGTGACCACTGAGCTAGGACATAATGATTAATTGCATAAGTTTCTAACTACATTTCCCTAATGCAATTCAAATCTACGGACACGTCCGATTTAAATATTTTCCATTAAAATATGATAACTAAAATACTTCATACAAGATTAACCCTAAAAATCTTTTTTTTTTAAATTGATTACGAAAATTCGTCTTTGCAAACTTTGAAACCTCAGAGCATATTAAGGCAAAGTTAGAACCTTATCCGACCAAAGTAGCGCCTTGTAATAACAGTCAGATACAAACAAAGTAGAGAATGTGTGTTGTTAGAACTTTGATAAATAAATGGAGCTTCATTTTATAATTTCGTCATACAAAAGTATCCATGGAAATATAAGATACATGGTTCTGAAAATTATTTTGGTTAAAGACAACCCTGGCCAACCCGCTGTCACGTTTGAAGATTTTTGGACACGCAACTTGTCCCATAGCGTAACAAAGACCAATCAGTGCAGATTAGTATTAGATTTACGCCGTTCTTCCAGGTAGCTACTCACAAGCGACGCTACCGCTACCTATCATACTGTTTTGCTAGTGTAGTGCCTAGCGGCGTTGTCAAACACTAACGCCGTTCTTCCACGTAGCTATACACAAGCGACGCTACCGCTACCTGTCAAACAAATTTGCTAGTGTAGCACCTAGCGGCGTTTTCAAACACTAATAATAGTGTGGAAAACATCGACGAGCGGCGATCGCGTCGCTTGAATGTAGCTCCATGGAAGAACGGCGTTACTCACGTTGCGTATCCACCGTTAAATAGTATATTTCTATAATATATTTCGATAATTATTATTAATTAGTACATTAATTTTTTATACGTTAAACATGATAATTGGTTACCGTTGGGAAGACGACTATTTCTTTAAAACATATATTTCACATTAAAAATAATCAGTTCAAATATTGCTTATTTCAATTCTTTTATATATCGAGAAACTGCAATTTTCGTTTATACTGAATATCCGTTTTTGTGAGAATTCTTATCATTTTTACCAAGGCATTTCATTTTGATTATTTTTTTTTAAATTGATAAACTAATGTTTAAGACAAGATTTTTTTATGCATAGCACAAAGGGTAACAATTATTATAAGCAATAATTATTAGCCTGAAACACTCATCAATATTGAAACCTCTCCCGAGAAAATTTCTGCATTTCATTTTATTATATGTTTTTGTTGTAACTTTTTTTTTTAGGTTTTGTGTTTTCTTTATTGTTAAATAGATACAGTAAGGAGGTAGCAACCCGGTACTTAACATGCAAAATTGAACTAAAAATCTATAACCAATATATATTAATTATTAAAATATTATTATTTTTGATATTTTGAGCGCCACGAAAATTTTAGATCGTCAATTTGGGTTGGCCAGACCTGGTTAAAGAAATGAGCAACATAATGGTTTTACATTCGAAGATAATTTTTGAAAAAAATGTTGGTAGAACCTTGCCCGACTGAGGTGAGGGAGCAGGACGCTTCCACCTCAGGTGTCACATGCAGTGCACAGTTATTGGCAATTTACTGGACTGCAATTGGATATGTTAACAGGATAACTCCGATTCTCCTGAGGTATCAATGTCTCTCCTTGATTGGAAGAAGCCTCGGGAGGTCTAATATGGACGATCGATAAAACCCTTTATCAATAGGATATTGACCAAAACCGTCATCTATGGTCAGTCATCAATATTTGCGGCTTACGATTGTTTCGAAATTCCGAATTTAGCGGTCCTATTATAGTCCTACATAATTTTGAATTATGTCGTCCATTATATAAAAAATTACTGACTTATTTAATAAACATGTAGAACTAACGAAGCTCTTAGATATGAAAGAAGTCGTATACGCGATCCATAGATTTAAATAATGCATCGCAATCAGTTTATTCCGTTCGATATTGAAACAAATGGTTGAAATGTAAATAAGGACCACATTTACTAATTAACTCCTGATCGTTTCTACGACTCGTTCTTGAGTTCAACAGCTTGGATGTGGAACGATTTGCCAGCCTCTTCGTGACCCATGTTCACTCCTTCCTCTCAAATAGACCCTGAACACAGCATCGTCAAAGATGACGTAGGCCCTGAGGGAAATTATTATCCTGGAGGCCTCCTGTGTAGAGTTAATCTAAAAAAAAAGGAAATGCCGAATGCCAATGCATATTTAGGTGATTACTAAAATTCAACGTTGCCAATTTATTGATATTTCTTGCCCAACACATAATCACGATAATTGAATTTTCATTTCATCCGACCAGGAGTCTCGATTTTTGCAAAAAAGATCTCCGTAAATTTACATTTAAACATTTTACGATAAAATCAAATAAGAAAATGAATTTGTTACACTAGTTTTAACTTTTAACTTCTCTGGAAATTTAAAAAAAAATATATTATTCTATGATTAAATAAATCAATTTGCATATATCACCCATTTAATCAAAAAATTTCGAAACCATTAGTTTCTTCGTTAGGATTGGTCAGAATAAATTTAATATTAACAAAAATAACAAAAGACAAAAAAGTATTCACAAATAAATACCTACAAAAAGTAAAAGTATCACAAAAAAACCTTTATATTAAAAAATATCAATTTGTAATATTTGCGTTTATTATATTAAAACTATTTTAAATTAATACAAAATTTGTTTTCATTTACTTTTAATGATACCACAAAGTGAATTAGCTATTATTGAAAGAAGTAATAATTATGTAATTTAAAAAAAATGCTAAGGAGTAAATTTAAGGCCGAGATGTGTTCAACTCGCGGTTTTACTATCTAAATTATCATATCTATGTATAAATAGTTGACCATATTTCCTTGTACGTGAACCAATATGTGATGCATTTACTTGAA
Organism: Limnephilus auricula; assembly: GCA_951813805.1. Lineage (NCBI taxonomy): Eukaryota > Metazoa > Arthropoda > Insecta > Trichoptera > Limnephilidae > Limnephilus > Limnephilus auricula. Next base: position 7,337,212 of record OX638391.1, read on the forward strand.
TCGGCATATACATAGTTATATGCAGGGAAGGGTTCACTAATGCCTTGTTCTGACCTGACAAGTAGTAAGTCGAGTGGCGAGTAACTCGCTACTTGACTCACCAAAAAGTGTTCGCACTGCTGTCAAGTAGAGTTCATCGACGCGTCGCGACATGACGGGCTGCAAGGCAATAAAGTAAATACGCTAATTAAGCTGATTGTTTTTTTTTTTTTTTAATAGAGAATACCTCACAAGAGTCCCAATTGCTCCCGTCTGGAGCCAGTGAGACTATGGCATTCCCAATTTGGGTATGTTGTGAGGCTGAAGGTAAGTGAGGAAGGGAAGGAGATGGGGAAGAGGTAGGTGGGGAAGTACCTGGCAATTCAGATCTAGTCACTAAACACGGCTAAAACCATTATTAAGCAACGTTTCAATTCTGAATGGTGGTCTTAGTCCAGTGTGATACTGAAAGTATCTTCCACTCTGGATTGTAATGCTTATTTTAGAAGAAGTGGAAGAATAAATTAGTGAGATGAAAATAAATAAACTATGCTCACGAAAATCGATTAATAGTATGGAATTTTCGCGCCGACGGCACGACATATTGTGGGTGTGTGCGTCTACGAATGAACTGCGCATGGCAGTGCGCAGGGACGTGTGGAGAGGGACTCTACTCGCCGAAAAAATAGAACCAAATGGATTCAATCTACTAAAGAGCTGACTAGCCTACTCTACTAAAATTGTGGTGTTCGGACACATTTAGTTACTACTTGACTAAAATACTCTCCCAATCAGAACAAAGCATTAGTCCCAGCCCACGCGTCAAATCCAAGCTGTTCTTGGTGGCTTTTTGGCTTGCTCCCCATGGGCTATGTGTTATAATAGAGATAGATGGAATTAGTGGGTTGAAGAACATGTTTATTATTAACCTCTCAGGCTATTTATTCGTGATTCGAAACAAATCATATATATTTTGACATCGAGAAACGAGAATCGATTTTTCTATGGAAATGAATCGAAATCATTCGATGGTTAAAAATATCGAGTAAATAATCGATTATTCATCGATTGTGCCCATCGCTATTCTATATTTATAGTTATTGTTTTTATATTTCAGCTTGAGTTGTTCAAGACATGAGTGCGATGTATACTCGTATTGTCGTATAATATATTTTGTACTGAAAACATGTTTTAAATTAGTGAAAATAATCATGCTTATATCTATATGTATTATAAGTTCACACTTCTCAACATATTTCTATATCTTTATATTGTAAATCTTATTGTTATTCCTCTATCTTGTTATCAGATACCTTGTTTACACTTTTCAACACTCCCAACTTACATACTTATCCCATACTCTGTAATTCTGAATATATTATTTGTTACCAGGTTAATTCGGTAAACCCGAATAGCTAATATGCTAACAGATTACTTTTTTGCATAGTCACAAAAAAAATGTATGTATGTTTTTTATATATTTCTTCATAACACAACTCAATTTCAAAAAAAATGAATTTTCTTGTTTTTATCTTTGTTTTTATTTTTGTTTGCAATTATGTACTTAAGGAATAATATGAACTAAACCTGTCAATTTGTCTGTCCTGGAACTGGAAACTTTCTTAGTTGGACAGGCAAAGCTTCCTAATGTGTAACTTGTACTTTCTTTTGTATCTATATATAAATAAATAAATAAATATATTTATCAGAAATCGAAGTTTCTCCCTTCCCTATCATGGTCAGAAATATGATCGAAACGGCGCAACGTTAGAAATAAAAAATACTACGCCTCGTGTTCATATCTAAAAGTTAATCACAAAATAAATCAAAATGTACACCTTTATATTACTGTAGTGTTCTGTTATTTAGTACACACTAACAGATTCTCCAATAACACCTTGTTGGAGAGTACTTCTTGGTAGATAATAATAGATTCTTGATATTTTATCTGCTTTTATTATACCTCGACCTCGTTAGTCGACCTAACTAGAAGCTGGCTAAATGGATTCTAAACAGAGGATTCCAGTGAACACCCACTCAGAGCTGCTTGACCCTCTGTTGGTTCCGACATGTACTTGACTACCTGCCATCTAGCGGAATCTAAATACAGCTCTTAGCACTGCTTTTAGATATACTACAGTTACCAAAGTTTCCGACCGCAATTTAAAAAAATTATGAAACTTTCAGAATTTATTATTCATTATTTTTACACGAAACGACAAAGAAGTGAGCTAATTATAACATTTATAATAAATTTTTGCATAATAAAAAACACTTTTCATTTTTTGAGTGCATTCAGAAATATTCCATTTAGTTGGATTTTATTGCAAAGCGAAACATTTTTACCTTACGACCAAATTTATTTTATAATATTTATTCTATAAAACTTTATGAACCCTTATAAGAAACAATTTAAAAAATATATAATTTTGGGGCTAAGATTATCTTTGACAGTTTAAATTGATTTACTTTTTTTTATTTTTTGTAAAATTATACACAAAATAAATAAAAACAACTTTTGCGCATAAATCGACCGTTTCCAGACTCCGTTTGTCAAATGTCTTGTATGCGTGTTACCCATATTCGTAGTGATTTAAATCTAACACACTCTAAGAATATATAGACAATTTTGGCTTGTATATTTATAGGACTTTAAAATAATACCAACTCTCTCATCTCATCTACCCTGATGATGGACACTGTAACGTTGGCCAAAGAAGGAGGTAGCGCAACACGGCATAACACCCCAAAAACCAATAATGAAAATTCCCACTCTGTATATTCACTAATTACTCTATAATTGAAATGTTTGAATAATCTAATAATATAATAGTGGGAAGATCAGATTGCATCCGAATGCATTAATAAGATTAAGGTATTAATTAATGAAGACAATGTTATAGCGAAACTTAATATGATACCCGGTGGTGCAGAAATAGATTTTACTAAAATATTGCTGTCACTGTTGCTCTTACTCCACCGGATATTGAGCGAAAGGGACAATGCACTGACACCTAACTAAAATGGAGGTTTTGTATTCCCCACTTTTCTCCTCCAAAAGTGGACTGATTTTCAATTTTTTTTACTAACTACATAAGAAAAAACTATTCTATGTCTGTACGTTTTGCTTTTTTTAAAAAAACATTGTCTGGTTTGTATACTAAACATCTTTTGACGGCGTTTAAACCAGTCAATTTTATTGATTTTTGGAAGGTCATAACTTCTATAAAAAGTAACTTATCAAAAAAACAAAAAGTACCGACACGCTAGTAGTTGATATCTATTTTATGCAAAAACAATATTTTCTCTAGGGTTAAAATCCAGAGAGATAAATAGGGAATACGTTTGTATGGAAAAATCACCGCCGGGTATCCTCTTAATCGATAATCTGAAACAGAAAAAGATACGGCCACATCTGGGATATTGTCTTCATAAATTAAAATATTACAATTTGAGGTTTAACTAATTAAGTTAAAAGTAAAAATAAAGATTAAAGTCGCCTACAATAATGCATTTCGCCTATTATACTATTTCACCTACCGAATAGTGTGGCCCTACGGAAACGGTCTTGTAGATATTTATTAACGTACTACATCACGAAATTTAAAAAAAACGTTAATTATAAGTGTTTCCGCTCACGGACAACTGAAAAAAACAACAGTTTGCAACTCAGTTCGCTATCCTGTGTATGTAAGCGCCTCCGCCCACTGAGGCAACTGAAAACCAACTAAAACCGGCTGTTTTCTCTGTCTCGATTGCTCAAAAAGCTTGTTTAACCATAGACGAAGAACAATCAGCTGACAGCTGGCAACTAGCAACGGACGCCCACGGTGATGAGCAGTGCCAGTCGCAAGTCACCCCTTGCGTTACCATTGACAACGGGGTTTTGGGTGATTGTGAAGTGTGCGGGCCATCACATTGTCATACAAATACAGTTGGCAGTTGAGAGTTTTCAGTTGCCTCAGTGGGCGGAGGCGCTAAGTATGATGGTCGGCACACTACACAACTTATCATTGGCAACGCTTGCAGTGACTCTCAACTCACCGTGCTAGTTGTCGCGAACGGCAACGCGCCAGTTCCTGGTTGCCGTGGATACGTTAGTTTTGTTGTCAGTTTTCGAGTTTTTGTTTTGGTTTTTTATTCGCCAGCTCCAAAATGACAGCTAAAGTGTTCCTTGTCTACGGTTAAACAAGCTGAGATAAATACTAAATGTTGGAAACCAAAGCAACCCGCCAGTTTTAGGCGCTCCGCCCACTGAGGCAACTGAAAACCAACTAAAACCGGCTTTTTCTCTATCTTGATTGGTCAAAAAGCTTGTTTAACCATAGACGAACTACGAGACAGCTGACAGCTAGCAACTATCAACGGCTGCCCAGGGCAATGAGCAGTGACAGTCGCAAGATGGTCGCAAGTCACCGCTTGCGTTACCATTGACAACGGGGTTTTGTGTGATTGTGTAGTGTGCGGGCCATCACATTGTCATACAAAGACAGTTGGCAGTTGAGAGTTTTCAGTTGCCTGAGTGGGCGGAGGCGCTTAGTTTGGTTTCAGATTCCCTATGAGCCGAGGGCAAGAATAAAGGATAGTTTATGAAAGCAAAGACTAAAAGCAGATATAAACATAAGAACATAGAAGTGACAAATCCAATCGAGACTTAGCTAGAAGTCAAAATAGTTATAAACTGTCTTAAATTGTTTAGTGACTGTCAAAAATCATTTAGACTTATACGAATGAAATCAAGGTCATAACTTGAGTTTTCCACTCTACACATTCTGGACAGAGGTTAATAATATCCATATATAGTTGAGTGTTGATTGAGTAAGAGCAGTTTATATTTCTGAGTCTACGGGAAGGGATATTGAGAAGGGACGAGTTGTAATGTAGGTGAAACAATAATACAATAATTGATAATTGTGAACAAACAAATAAGATCATTTTTTACGATGGTCTTCTAAAGGAGAAATGTTTATAGTTAGTTTCGATTAAGAACCGATGTTGAACGGATTCAATACGACGAATATGGACATCATTAAAATGAGTCGAAACAACGCAAACATATTCAAGATGGGACAAACCAAGGAGCAGTAAAGAGTTCTTAGGGTATTTAGTTTTTGAAATACAAAGTAATTATATTGATGAAACCAAGTAGTTTGACAGATTTATTAACAACTAGCTTCTGCCCGCGACTTCGTCTGCCCAGGATTAGTACTTCGATTAGCCTATTTTCTTTTCCTAGTACCCATCTATGTTTATGCCAAAATTCTTAACCTACTAATTTAAAATATATATAATTCTTGATTCGATTCAAATTATTAGGTGGGTACTTTAAATAAATTCACTAATTTAAATATTTTCTAAAATAGAATTTTGATTTAACAATCATTGTTTTTCAAAATTTCATTCTCGTATTTTGACATTTTCTATTAAACAATAAAATTATTATTTGTAATATATGGAAAATAGCTAGCTTTATAAATTATAGCCTATATGTCATTCTGATATATAAGCTATATTATTATAAAGTTTCATCAAAATTCAATCAGCAGTTTTTGCGTGAAAGAGTAACAAACATACATACATCCATACAAACTTTCGCGTTTATAATATTAGTAAGATAAGATAAGGTTACATGTGTTCCCGAAAGCATGGGAAGCTTATCCAAGAATACCATTACTGCCACGGTTATCTAGATAAAGTTCCCCGGCATGGCCCAACAGGAGGAAATGGTCAAATATTCTCATTAAATGACTTCCGCATAATCTTTGCAAATTCACCGTGGGGCATCATTTTATTTAAATAAAACAAATTACTTTTGTGTAAACAAATTACTTTTGTGTTTTTTGTTTTGTTTTGGGTTGTCCTGGTACTGCAGTGCCACTGAGATGTTTGTAGAAGGGTGTGTTCCTGCATTCCGAGCACTACTCAAAAAACGGATCACCAGCTTTAGAACGCGACTAGCCACGAGTGAAAACGGTATTGTGATGGCAGCACTGCACTTCTGGCAGGGTCCTATTTACAAGCGATGGAGCCAACTCCTGATGAGTTAAAAAAAAAAAAAAAACAAAAACAAAAAACTTTATTTTCATGTTTTTTTTTTTTTTCTGTATTATTTTTATTTTGTTTTATCTCAATATGTGTGCAGTATCTCACAATATATATGTATATTTTTTATATTAATTTGATAATATGTTCTATTTATAATATGGAGCTCGTGGGATTGCACCACCCTCCCCGAGATCTGGAATAAACAATAAAAAAAAAAAAAAAAAAAAAAAAAAAAAAAAAAAAAAAAAAAAAAAAAAACCACAATAATAACCGATGGTTTCTTCGTCAGGATAATAACATAATAATATAATGTTATTATCCTGACGAAGAAACCATCGGTTTTTTAAACATGTAGATATTATAACATTGATTATAGTGGTTTACACAAAAGTCATTTATTTCATTTTAATATTTGTTCATTTAATTTTAAATTTTTGATTTGTATTGCATCACCCCTTGCATTAAATTCGTATTCTGGATTAAGTTATTAGTTATTATCATAAAGCAACGATCGGCAAAGGGGATCTAGTTTCTAATGCGTTGAGATTGTTGTATCTAGGTACATGTTGGGTATTCATCGCTTCCGTGCCAGGGATATCCCTGATTATGCCCCGGTATATCAGTTGATCATCTTCACTTGGTTGTTATGTCTAGCTTAGCGTGACTTAGCACTTAATCCGAATACAGATCGTAAGCATAGAATATTACCTATGAATGGCACATTTAGTAAAAACTTAGTATAAATAAGTATTAATTTAAAAAAATAATAATAATTTACATTGCATTTGGCACTTTACAAACTTTGGTTCCTTAGAAAAGGCAATCTGCCTAGCTAGGAACTAATATCGACCTAAAACAACGTAATAACACTTGTATTCATTTTAAATATATTCTCTTAATATGTAATATTATTTCTGTTATTTTGGCTTTAAATGTAAATAAATAAATAAATACAATAAATAAACATAGATGTCACCAATATTACACATGTTGTTTGTGATTTTAATAAACTTCATTATTTTTGTTATTTATTTTTGGGGTTTCATGCCGTTTTACGCTACCTTCCTCTTTAGCCAACGTTTCGGACAAAGTTACAGTGTCCATCATCAGGGTACATGTGTTGAACTTATATTTTCTTTGCAAAACCAACTGCTCCCTTCTTGATAAAGTGAGACTATGGTATCCCCATTTGGGATATGTTGTGAGGCTGAAAGTAGTGGGATGGGCAGGAGATGGAGAACAGGGAAGTACCTCGCTATTTAGACCTGGTCACCAAACGCTCTCCGGTAATAAAATTGTAATGCAAAATTTATTAAAAAAACGTTATAATGGTAATAATTCCAAGGTCATATAGTTCATAAAAATTTTGTCACGAATATTTTCAAAATCAAAGTTCTCATTTTATAAATATTTTTTTTTAATTTATTGTTTCTTTACATGGTAGGTATAATTGTTCACATTTCAATATTAACCTCACTAGCACAAGCCTGTTTTGGGGATAATAATTTTATGAAGTAGTAAAAATAGAACAAAAAATATTTAGGTACTTATTGATAAAACAACAAAGGACAAAGAGGAACCAATTGATGGCAATTCTAACACCGATAATGTAATACCTTTCAAAAAGTGCACAAGATGTCTTAATATGTTCTGGAAGGATATTAAATATAAGTGTAGTATATACTGATACAAATAATTTCTTTGACCAAAAGAAGATTTATTTATTATTAATTTTTATGCAACATCTAGTGCGAATAGCATAGGGACTGAAAAATTAAATTAATCAAGTAAATAATAATATAGATCCAAGATATGTAGAGAAATCGTTATTTCTGTAAAGCCAAATTTGGAATAAATAATGATAATTTTGAAGACCTGACTTTCAAAATAAGAGGAAAATTACACGTGCTTAAAAAAACTCTGCTTTTTTGTCTCTTCTGATTCGATGTTTAGATTAGCGGTTAATATTGTAGCCTTCAGCGATAAATATTACAAATTGAGATTTTACTCAATAGGTTATTCCAGCTTTAAAAAATGTCTTAATTAATATTTCTTTTGAACATTCTGACGGGTGGACAAATGCGTCGGCTTCCCTCCTATTTGTTGAGGGTTCAATCCTCTTTCAGCTTAGAGCTTAATCATTGTAGAGACAACTTTTTCACTTGCAGTGTTTTAAATAGAAGGGATTCAAATAAAATCCTCAGCTGAGTTAAAACTAACAGACTCTAGAATCGTTTCTACTAATAATGATGTTTTAAAGTACTGGCAATCGACCGGACCGGAGATCGAAAATAGCGTTGTTCTGTACTGGCAAAAAATCGTAGAGGGATGATTTTTTTTCCTTTTCGCATTCCGCCCTCAGTGAAGAGAGCCAGGGGATGGAGTTAATTAATAATTACGTCAAAAAGCTCTGCTACATCTTTGTCCTTTTTTACTTTAACAGCTCTTTGGAAAATTGTCAGAGGTTTATTAATTATTAGTAACTTTCTAACCGTTGATTTTAATGGTGCTGCTCGTACTGGCTATTGACAAAAAACCGCATTATTTCTAGACTACTTAATGTCACCAAATTTGCTGCCAACGAAACTTTGTAGATGTAGTTTTGGTGAAAATACTTTAACTTGTCAAATATTGATTTTTTTTTTTAAATTGAAAAACTAATGTTTAAGACAAGATTTTTGATGCATAGCACAAAGGGTAACAATTATTATAAGAAATAATTATTAGCCTGAAAAACTCATCAATATTGAAAAACTCTCCCGAGAAAAGATACATGCGCCGACGGGACTCGAACCCGCACCCCTCTGTTTGCCGGACAGGAGCTCTACCATTAAGCTACGGCGGGTTACCTTCTACCCGCAAAATGATTCAATATATACCTAGTGTTTTATTCAATAATTATCGCTTATTATATTTTTCAACCAACTTTATTTTTATATGAGAAAGGCATGTAAGTGCTAACTCTCTCACTAGGTGGCGTCGAGACATATTATATCTACATTTTTTGGTGAAAATACTTTAACTTGTCAAATATTGATTATTTTTTTTAAATTGCTGAACCCGGCGCCGACCGGCGCGATCCGAGCCACTCGAGAGTCGGGAGCAGGTCCCGGGCTCGCCGACGGCAACTTTCCCATCTCTAATTCAAAGGATTACCTGGCACTAAGTTGGTAGGGCTGGTAGGGAGGGGAGCCCAGAGATTACAACCATTTCGATGAATTATATGGTCAAGATTTATTTATTTATTGGTAAGAGACAAACAGCTTATACATAAAATATAAAGATATATATATATACATTGTTAAATGAAGTCAAGCCAAAAAAGTCTCCTATGTTAAAGTTGAATGGAGATGGAGTTTTATTACATACAATTAGTTTTGGGTGAGAAGGAGAGGAAGAGGAATATAGGATGAGGATAGGAGATGCTCCGAATACATTCCACACTCTTGTATTAATTTTCGATCGTACGTGTTACTTCTAATCGATATTTGTGAAGTGTATTGTTAAATATGTCAATATTTTGAAATTTTGTGTTATATTGTGCACATATACGGGGAATTGGTGAATTTTTTCTAAAGTTAGTTCTATATGTAGGCAAATGAAACAAATAGGATTACCGTGTTGATCTTGTCGGAATATGAATATTTATTAATAATAATATAATAAGATGTAGATAATTAAATACATACACAGCGCCCTTGAGGTGATTTCTCACAAAAACGGCGCTATACAAATTATCCAATTATTATTATTATTATTATTATACATATTTTTTCACTAGAGGCAATAGTTTTCGAGTTATTAACGAAAAACTGATAAAAGGGACCTTTAGAGACACCCCCTCCCCCTCGGCTCCACCCCCACTCACAGGTACTTTTAGTATGTTGTTAAGGACACCTTCCTGTACACCTGTGCCAAAATTGGCTTCTACATAAATTATTTCCTCTAATCGGTATTTTTGGTCTTGGTTGCCTGGACTATTAGTACCGCCGCCGACGCGGCAACTGAAACCAAATTAAGACTGGCTGGTTTCCAACCAAACTTTCATCACGGCGCTACTCAATTTTGCGATTTCTGTAGTCATCTCAGTTTGTTTAACCATGGACGAAGAACAATCAGCTGTCATCGCAGTCATCTGTCACTGTCAAATTGAAAAAACAAAACAAAAAACTAGAAAACTGACAACAAAACTAGTGCTACCATACCGAGCAAACTGGCAACGGGCGGCCATGGCAACTAGCAGGGCGAGTCACGTGACACTGCATGCGTTGCCATTGACAACGGGTTTTTGAGAAATTGTGTAGTGTGCTGCCGTCACATTGACATTCACAGGATAGCGAGTTTAGTTGCAAACTGGTTTTTTTCAGTTGCCTCGTCAGCGGTGGCACTTAGAGTATTAGTCGTAGAAAGGCGCGTCCAATATTTTTTTATTTAATTTTTTATTGAAAGACAAACATTCCCGGGTTACGAAATACCCAACAACATTTGAAAATCTCCTACTACCACCACACTAAGCGGAAGATGTTGCTTGTGTTGTGATGGAGGACTTAGCCAGCCGAGGAATCGAACAAGGAACGCCTGGGTGGGACCCAAACGCGATGCCCACTCAACCACTGACCGGTCAAATATTGTTCAGTCTTGTCTCTAGAAGAATCGTAGGTACCTGTCTAGAACCGACCTGTATTCAGTACAGTAATTTTTTGTGCAGATTCAAACTCCCCGATCATCAACCCCTCAATCTTGGAGCAAAACCGCACTGTGTACCGGACGGTGGGTGGAAACCAAAATGTCTCCTGCCTGGGTCCGGATTGTCCGGATACGGAGTACAGGTAAATAGTTTTATGCAATTTTATTACCATCAACAGTATTGTTATGGTCATTGTCATTATCAGCATCATTATGGTCATTGTCATTATCAGCATCATCATCATTATCATCAGTTTCATCATCATCATCATCAGTACCATCACCAACGTAATCACTGTCATCATTTATACTTGGTTCGACAGGTGGTCCCGGATAATCAATGGAAATACTGTCCCCCTTAACAGTGACACGACGAAACCAATGGGACACATGTTGGCTTTCAACAAACTGAGCGTCTCTGACGATGGAATATACCGCTGTAACGTGAAGAATCCCCACGGAATGTTTGAAACTGCTATGAGGTTAGTAAACATAAGCTAATATATTATTGGTAGGTTTCCAGTCTCATTCCAAAAATTTGCACTAAATTTTACTTGCTACAAATTACAATTTTTATTTTATTTTAGTTTTAACTTAAAAATACTTTATTACTTACGTTTCTTCTTGGGTACAATAATTATTTTTGCTTCTTCAACTTACAATAAAATACGAGTGTGCTTTAGACCACACAACTGAAGTAAATACTTCTTTAGTAATCTAATCTAATTTTCTTTCTGGCATCAATAAAACCATTCCAATCATCAGTGTATAAGAATCTATGTTGAAGATTCGTTTGGAATGTTAGCAATCATCGTGACAAATCAGTCGTTTTAATGCACTGAGTTCGCACACTCTAAACGAAAATTTGATTAATTTTATTATGGTTATTACGCTTAGAATGGGATTGTTGATTTAATTGATAAATAAAACCATGGATGACCCATGGATTAGTAATTTCAATCAGAAATAAGGAAAAATACTATCACCAGTCTAAAAAATTTCCAAACGACGAAAAAATCACTACTTTCTACAAAAAATACCGAAACAAACTTGCGCTCTTAATAAGACTAACAAAAGAAAAGTATTTTCGTAATAAAATAAAAAATGCTGGTCAAGATAGCAAAGAGTTCTGGAAAATCATCAATACAATAATCAACAAAGGCACAAAACAAAAATTACCAAAAGAAGTTACTCATCAAGGAATCAATACTGAGACAGAAAATAACCCAAAACTTTGTGGTAATATTTTTAATGATTATTTTGTTAATGTTGGCACTAATCTTGCTAGTAATATTATCATAGACAAAAAACAAACTCATCAACCAGAGCTAAACCCAGATTTTGAAGAAGGTTTCCACACATTTGTTTCAGTAACTGATAAAGAAGTTGAAAACGCTATAATAAGTTTACGAGGATCAGCAAGCCCTGGCTACGACAATATAACTGTTAAAACATTAAAAGCTGTACGTGAGGAAATCAGTAAACCAATTGCACACATAATAAATAAAAGCCTAGAGAAGGGTATATTCCCGAACAACTATAAGAAGACTATTGTCACCCCTGTTTTTAAATCTGGTGATGAAAAAAATATCTCAAACTATCGTCCCATAGCACTCACATCAAACATAGCAAAAATCTATGAAAAAATTGTTAAAAAACAACTCAACAATTACATAAAAGAAAAAAAGATAATGAGCCCAAACCAGTTTGGATTTAGGGACAATCTCAGCACACAGGATGCGATTGCTAAATTAACGTCAACAATTATGCAAAAGTTAGATAATGGAAAAAAATGTCTTGGAATCTTCATTGATCTCCGCAAGGCATTTGATAGCATATCACATTCCAAACTCACTAAGAAATTAATGCAAATTGGTTTAGACGGAATAGTGCTATCATGGTTTCAAAGTTATCTAAAAGAGAGATTTCAATATGTCAAAATAAATAATACCCTAAGTGAACCCAAAACCTCATCATTTGGCATACCACAAGGAACTGTCATCGGACCAATCCTTTTCATTATATATGTAAATCAAATGTTCACTCTTCCGATTGTTGGAGATATCATATCTTATGCAGATGACACTGTAGTTATCACTAAAGGGAAATCATGGGAGGAAACCATGAGACAGGCAAATATCAATATAAACATTCTCAAAACATGGTTCGACCTAAATTGTCTCTCACTAAATACTGAGAAAACATATTTTATCCCTTTCTCATTGAAAGAAAAAAATGTTGAAAAAAATATTACTATTAAAATCCATTCATCGCAGTGTGAAAACAAAAATGAATGCGACAATGCAAATTGTTTACCAATAACATGCAAAAATAGTATAAAGTACCTGGGTATCATAATAGATAGGCACTTAAAATGGAACGAACAAGTCCAAAATACGGTAACCAGAGTAAGAAAACTTATTTACATGTTCATTAGATTGAGAAACATCCTATCATCTAGTATGATTAAAACTATTTATTTTTCCCTTGCACAATCTATTCTACAATATGGTATAATCGGGTGGGGGGGGACTTTCAAAACCAACCTTTTGCCTGTAGAAAGGGCACAGAGGTTGATTCTAAAAGTCATCCTACGAAAACCCTCTGTATTTCCAACAACACAATTATTTAACTCCTTTAAAGTTCTCAGCCTAAATAAAATCTTCAAAAAAAACTCATTATTACAAACCCACAAAGATCATTTCAATGATTCAATAACATTCACAAAAATAAGTAACCGGTCAAGATCACGTGGAAACTTAGAAATCCCTAAATTTAAAACAAGTGCTTATCAACACCATTATACCTATCAAGGTATAAAATTTTTTAACGCCCTCCCATATAAAATAAAAACAGAAATAAATTACAATGCCTTTAAAACACAAATCAAACAACTACTAGATCAACCCAACAATAACTATAAATTTTAAATTTCATAAATTTTTTTTTATATATCTTCTGATTACATGTAACCTATTAATTAAAATTGATCAAGTATTTTATTTTAATATTAAGTATTTTAGTATATAATTAATTATTTTATTTCAACATTAATAACCAAAAAAATAAATATATAAAAATATTTATTTTTTTCTTTTTTAACGTATCCTCCAAAAATATTCCATCAACATTGAACTACCAAAGGATTATTGTCACAACTCAATATTATGTACTGCTTTTACAGCATTATCAGCTCCTCTACTCAACTGCTAGAATCAAATCCATGTACCTAACACCTTTGTTAATTATATATAATACCTACCTATAAATTGAAATGTAAAAATATTATTTTATTTCACTACATCTATATTCTTACTTTTACTTATCTATTTCTGTATATCCAACTTAATAACTGATATGATTCTCAATTCCACTATCAATGTATATTTGTTAACATCCTATATAAGTTTATGTATTTTGTTACCTCAAATTTTTTCTTCTATTTTATTTTTTCTCTTACCTTTGTAATGGCACTACTCCCCAATTCAAACACGAGAAATGTTTTTCTTTATTGAATTGGGTAGATTTTGTTAAAAAAAACTATTTTTATTGTAATTAGCCAAAGAATTATGTAATATTAAAGACTAATGATTTTCTTTTATAAATAAAAAAAAAAAAAAAAAAAAAAAAAAAAAAAATTCTTACAAAGTTTAAAATAAAACTTTTTTGATACGGATTCTAGTTAGAGAGCGACGTTTATTCACATTTGCAGCAGGAAATTCAAAAAATTCCAATCGAAAAATTGCTAATTATTAGTTAGATTTTAACGTTTAGAATGTGAGAAACAACAACACAACTATTGTCAGCATAAATACCAGCACCCATTCCAAACGTAATTTTTATGGATTTGGGCACTATTGTTACGATCAGATTGTGAGGAATGAACCTCAAAAATTAATTTTAATTTATTATCTTTCACCTCCGTAACGTTCGTAACGCCCGATATTACGCCTCTCGTAACCCTGTAATTTCCGTAACACATTAGCCAGATTACCCCTCAAGAAGAAGTATTTACTTCAATAAAATGTAACTTAAAATTAGAACTACATCACTTTATCATGTTTTATTATTGGATAAAAAATAAATTATTTTTACAGACTGCGTAAAACGTAATAAGATTTTAAAAGTAAACATTTCAAAATCTTTTAATTTGTTAATATTACTTAAATTTGAAGATTTTGGCTATCGAAATTGTCTAAAACCAAATGGCTGCTTTCAATGTATAAGATCAAAAACACACATTGATTCCGAACAATGATCAATGCAGTGTTTAAATTACGGTACATTTCTCTTGTATAAAAGACTTCGATGGTAGGGTCTGGCGCTGGGGCTTGTCGGGAAGCTAATCCTATCGTCTGCCCAATCCTATCCGTCAATTCATCCAACCCTTCAATAAATTTCGGACTTTCTCAGGTCTGAGGAGAAAAACAATTTATTAACTTACCTACTTAGTTGACGATTTTGCTTGCCTGGGTGAATCAAAAACAAACTTGTCATTGTCTTTAACTACGGTTGCAAAGTGTGTGTAGATTACTCCAGTTTTAATCTGTAATTGTTCCCAAACAGCGGAATGCTCGGAAATCAATTACTACCGTTCGGGTGATTTAATAATTATGTCTCATCGCTCGCGTTTTTTATTATTTATATACATCACTCAAATAAAATATTTCATCAAACGTTGTGTTATTTTTTCAATGCAGATTGATCGTGATCGGTCAGGTGGAAGCGTCAATCACTCCCTACCTCCTGGTGGTGCCTCGCGGCCGACAAGCGGAACTCACGTGCAGTATCAGTCCCGCGGCGAACAGGAGGATGATAAATATCGCCTGGTACAAGGTAAGCAAAACATTCATGAAGTAGCATTTTTAAGGATGGGGCAATATAATGTTTTTACCGCTTTTATTTTGTTTGATTTTGTCTTTTTTCATTTTATTTTGTTTCCTTTCGTTTTCTTTTGTATATTTTTCTATAGTTTTCTGTTTATTTCTTTCGTTTTCTTTTGTTTATTCTTGTTTGTTCTAACAACTAGGCCTTGGTTTCAAAGTGTAAAGTGTAAAATATTTAAAATTTAGTGGTCACCTAACCATTAACCATGTCATCACGTGACATTTGAATTCGAAATTTACGGGAACTTCCCGAACTTCTACACTTTATAACAATAATGTAACATCATTTTTACGGTAAAATTAACATAACGAA
This sequence comes from Limnephilus auricula, assembly GCA_951813805.1. Taxonomy (NCBI): domain Eukaryota; kingdom Metazoa; phylum Arthropoda; class Insecta; order Trichoptera; family Limnephilidae; genus Limnephilus; species Limnephilus auricula. Next base: position 7,353,121 of record OX638391.1, read on the forward strand.
TAAGTATGAAATTAATGTTATATATCCAACCCACACTGTACGAATTTTATTACCTACATAGCTTGTTTTTATAACTGGCAATATCGGAATAGTTAAACAATTCGAAAAAAACAGCGGTACGTTCGCGAAATGTCTATGAGAATTCAATTTTCAATTACAAATGTGAAAACTTCTGAGGTTGTAACTATGTAAATTATAATGTGGTGGTTTTACGAATACCAACGCGTAGGTACACATTTATATTTTGTCTTTTGATTACAAGCCTTGATCCTTTATAGTTAATGCAAGTGGGCATGCAATACCGATTATGGTTAAAGAAATTCTTCTCGGTAGTCCAGATTTTACATATTATATCATAATATCTGTAGTGTATTGTGTACTTTCATATTACCGCGTTGTATGACCAGTTGAGGGGTTATTCCAAGTCTGCAACAACTCAACTATCCCGTCTCAAGTGTAGCTCTTCTCTTTCTTTGCTTTTAATATAGGATTCTAAGAATATAGGTTAACGTTACGTGGTTGATTATTGATTATTTATTGAGGCATTTTAAGTAGGTACATAGTTATCTATGCCCTAATACAATCCTTATATATATATATATATATATATCTGTACCCGAGAAGCATACGGATGCAAGTCCTAAATTTGAAGAAATGATTTTTTTATGAAGATGTGTAGTAAATGATCATGTTCATCAGTGGCAGAAAGATGGAAGTCATATTTTGAAGAAATATAGGGTTTTTCAAAAATGTATAAGGATGCAACTACCATTATTCTTAGAAGCAGAAAGACTCAAGTCCATCCTTCTGCTTCTAATATCTTTGTTTCTGTGGAACTAAACACAATAACCTCATCTATCAACAAAGGACACCTGTGATATTTGTAATCATTATGCAGGGAGGATAAAAAATACTATTGATACAAAAATAAAATAATCCTTCCCAGAACCTTCTTTCTTTCCTTACCCTAAAAGACACTCCACCCAGCATCCCCAAAGATGACATAGGCCCTGAGGGATTTTTTTCTCAGGGTCTACTGTGTGGAGCGAATGTTAAAAAAGATCCACTGCACTTTTTTAACAAAATGTTAAGTCATAAATGCCAGATTATCCTCTGTCAGATGACCAAGATAATGAAAATACCAATAATTAGTAATAATTTCATAAATAAATAAACAGTAAAATGTATGTTTTATTTACCTGTTATGTACTGATATTATTTTACTTTCAAATTAAATTTTCAAACATCGATCTTTTAATAATTTATCACTCATCATAACAAAATATTCTATCTCATTTTGAAGCAGAAGGACTCAAGTCCGTAGTGATTTATTTTAAACATTTATTTTTATGCTTTCCATGTGAAATATTTCGTTTTATTTTCTCAATTTTAAAACAAAACTAATTGATTTAATAATTTTAAAAAAATCATTAATCAGCACGAATATCTGCAACAGTTATGAGACCATAATTACAGAAAAAAAACGGTTTTGGCTCTCCTGAACATTTGGCTTTTTGGACTTGCATCCGTATGCTTCGCGGGTACAGATATACATAATTAAAGTAATACATTAAAAAAATATCAATAACATATTTACGTAATTTAATTTGAAATGTTTTTATGTTTTCTTCTAATTTTATTTCTTTTGGTAATTCTCCAAATATCTTCAACTGATGACTGTGTTGATTTTCGCTGGGTAGGTGAAATGTCGGCAATGGAGCTGGTTGTGGTGAAATTCTGCTGCAATTCCGGCGCGGCGTCGGGATGTGTAAAAGGTCTGCAAGGGTTACCCTCGCAGCTAGGTCCCTGTGTTATATGGTTCCGGATGGCTCCTGGGGTGCTAGCATGGTCAATCGATATGAAGTTACCGACCGATTGTCGGTAACTTCTTATCGTTCCCTAGGACAACTGCAGAACGCTAACTTATTCCTTTGCGATCTGCAATTGTCATAGGGAATGATGAAAAGTTACAGACAATCGGTGGGTAACATTATATTGATCGACCATGCTAGTGGTGCTTGTGGATGACATGAGCCCTTCTGCGGCGGCTAGGCGGTCATCGGTTTCTGAAATTGATATTTGGGTGCGCTATACCATTTGCATCTACGAGTATTTTACAAAAGATTATCGGGGTTATTTCACGAAATTCGTAAGATGTTTGGATTGGAACAATAATGTTCGCTTAGGTGGGATAAAAATGTGACTCTAACTAATTACTGGAACATTTAAATTAACTGATTCTAAGTTAAATAATAATAAAATGTTCATGGTACTCACAAGCTCTGTCCAGAATTCCTGTTTCAACGTTTCTCTCTCCGTGTTACCTGCATATTTTAGAATGTCGAGGGTCACCAGTTTAGTAAACGGGTACACTTGCTTTGTAATGATTAATCCTGGATACGATTTTTAGTTTACAGTCTTTACCATGCCCGTAAACTGGAATGCGGGAGATGGTTGAAAACACTTGAGTATAAAATTCAGATACATTTGCAGGAAAACGTATTTTAACAATTAATTAAAAGCGTAAAAACCGGTGGGGATTATGGGCAACTGCACTTAAACGTTGAAACTGGAATGATTTGCTAAAGTCAAACAGAAACCAAGTGCACTCCCTAAATTTCACACGGGGATTAACGTACAGTAAAATCTCCGAAAACCCCAAACTCGAAAGACACTCCACCATTATTTGCGCACCAGATTTTCAGGTCCGGGTTTAGTTTTTCCCATAGGAAAAACTAAACCCTTTCACACACTTTTCCATATAAATGATCATCTAGTAAATCCACGCTATGCAAGTGTATTATATAAAACAATACAAGAACAACATGTTAATCTACCAGACTATTAAATGGGAAAATAATTCACCGACTCCAGATATTTTCATATCGGAGGGTTCGGCTCGGTGGAATTCCTAATTTTACCGATAAATCCTATTGATCCCTCAATATAAATATTTGAAAATCTTTCGTAATCCTACATCTATTTAAAATGACTGATTTTTGCATTTTTATATACAAATTCTTTAACAAATCTAATATTCCTAAATTATTAATATTTATATTTTTCATTTCTTATTTTTTATTCGTCCCTCGAAAATTCCGATTTTTGGAAATACATTAACGGGTTTCTAAAAACAATATTTCTGACGATACATAATAATTATACGAAACCAAATTTAAAAATTCCAAAGTCGGTTATTCCCGTGAATTAGGCGACTAAATCCTTTGGAAATTCCTTTGTTAATTATATCATCCTACTATAAAAGCAATAAATTAATGATTCCACATTTAGTTAAATAATGTATTGACTTCATAAGATTAAAAACCAGTCCATTACTTTATTTTCGATGTAATCTACTTTATTAATGTAATTTTGTCTCCGTTTATTAATTTTATTTATTTATTTACATTTGATACATTTAAAGCCAAAATAACAGAAATAATATTACATAATAAGAGAATATATTTAAAATGAATACAAGTGTTATTCGTTGTTTTAGGTCGATATTGGTTCCTAGCTAGGCAGATTGCCTGTTCTAAGGAACCAAAGTTTCCAATTCTACAAATTTACAAAGAAGTACAGTTAAATAACTTACCATTCCATTCATCAGCAAGATATCAGAATACTATCAAAATCCCTAAATTTAGTACAAAGCACACACAAAATACTTATCTCTATCTAGGTATAACATATTATAACAAACTACCATTATATCTGAAAGTTATCGAAAATATTCAGGAATTTCAGCAAAAATTAAAAAAATACCTAAAATTACTATAAGAATCTATATCTCATTATTATTATTATTTCTTTCAAATCCTTTATTGATAAATCTTGCATTTTCTTAATTATCCCTTGTTTTTTGCCATATTGCATTATTTACTTTCACACATGATATTATATAATTGAAATATAATTGAACTAAAATTCCCTCACCAAACACAAGAGCCTTGTCTCTTTATGGTGAGGAAAAGCTATTCTTATCCACTATTTTACCACTGTATAAAATGTAAAAATTGTGTATTTATTGTAAAAAAAACCTTTACATATTAAATTTTTTTTAAAAATTTAAAAAAAAGGTTTTTACAAATAATTAATTTATTATCTGTTTTTTGCATCAATCTTGTTATTCTGTTATTTTTTTGTCATCTTATTTATTGTCAAATATGGTATGTAGCAATTGAACTACTACTACGACATAACATGGAATAAATTTTGTGATAATTAAATAAATATGTGTATCACGTGTCTTCCGTGAACTGTAAAATTTTTTTTTTTAATTGAAAATAAAAGTTTACCGATGTAACATGAATATTGTATTGTAAAAAGTCTGCTGTTTTAAGTTGATGTGCACATTTAGATGTTTTTTGTCTATAAAAAAATAAATATGTAAAATTCCAGTTGGGGGGCTAAAATCAAATATTATTTAAATTTTAATGTTTCATAAATTGGTTACCGCTATATTAATTAGCATCAGATAAAACCTATCTAAGAATTTTCTTGATTTTGAAATATGTAGGTATGTAGGTAATATGAGTTATCGGACACCTTGTAGGTATTTTTAAACACCTACGCATTTTTATTCAATCCTTAAATTCAGACTTGAAGATACTTGAATTCAGTCCCGATGATAATAAAAACATTTTGTTTAACAAATTTCATTTTCAGTCGTAAACCTTCTCGTGTTTCTTTACCTGTACATTTTATTACTGCCTTTGACTTTGAACGTTCATTTAGTTTCTGTTTGACTATAGTCACGTTTTTTCATGCGGAATGGCTGTCGGTGATACCATTAGAGAAAATTTAATATTTAATGGCTGTTCAGCTACGACGGTGATACCTATTCCCCGGGGAAATGTGCAGTGGATGCATAAACGTCATACAATGAAGGAATAATGTATTGTTTCATAGAATCCAAAATATCCTTTATGAATTCTTGACGTAACTTAAAAGGTAACACACAATGAAATCATTTTATCATTTATGGCGGAAATAAGATATTCAATGGCGATAATATGACGTTAAATGAAAAATTAATAGAATTTGAAATGTAAGGGAGAAAGAGCATTCTTAAAATTACTGTTATGCGCGTAAAATTGAAATGTGAAATATTTATTGTTCATACATATTTATTTATAATTAGTGTCCTAATTTTGACATACACATTCCGTTTATTTTATCTTTAAATTTTATATAATAAATTAAATTAAATCCCGTTAAAAACAACAAAGAGATTCACAAAAGAAATCTACTTTTTTAATGTTAGGATCGGTACATATAAAACATATTACAATATTATTTTTAATATTGTCGTGGTATTTATATAAAAAAAAAAAACAATAATAAAATTTCTTCAAACTTCGCAAAATTACTTTGTGGCGTCATTAAATTTGTTAAACAAAATGTTTTTATTATCATCGGGACTGAATTCAAGGGTCTTTAAGAAACATCTAAGGTGTTTGAATAATAATAATTATTCTGAATTTGCCAACCACATTTTAGAAACAAATCATTCTTTTGATTTAAATAAAGCGTTAAAAAATTTACACACAAACACAACAGATTTACAATTAGCAAAATAAGAAATTTTAGAAATTAGAAAAAGTGTTAATAGTAAATTAAATATTATTAATAACCTAATTTTTTTTTTAAATAGCCATCTCTTAAATTTATTTTCTTATTAAAACTTATATTTAAAATAATTTCTTTTTGTTGTTTAAACATATTTATTATGTTTTGATAATTTATATAATGTAATTTTTTCATATTCTAAAATAATTTTTATATTTAATTTAAAATCATTGTTTTTTACGATATTTTTTAATTAATTAATCACCTCTCTCTATAATATTTTTGTCCATAGTTGTTTTTAGTCTGTTCTTTTTAGTATATACTTGTTTGTTTCTTTTGTTATTTAATGGCATTACTTCCCTGACGAAGAAACCATCGGTTTCGAAACATGTAGGTAATTGTGATTATATAATAGTGGTTGATACAAATTTATTTGTTTAATTTAATAATAATATTAATCAGAAAGGAAAAAAAACACTAAAGTACAGAGACAAAAAAGAAGAACAACAAAATATTCTTCTCGTAACCATTTTCCAGCACGCATATCCAGAAAATTAATTACGGATAACATGTAAGTTTTTCAGACATTATTAACAATCTGGGAATCTGGGAAGTCCATTGTTTGCAGTCATTCTTATGCAACTATATTACTATTTCGTTATATTCAGGTTGAGTTGCGTTCTGACTCACAATATTATTATAAATTAAGCCACACTATTAAAAAAAAAAAAACAAGATGTATTTAATTTACAGAATTGTGTAAAAATTGTGGCGGGGTAATTAAATAAAATGCGCAATTTAATACTTTAAAAGGGTATTATTACCAGAGAATACCGGAAATTAGACCTTTTTAAATCAAATTCTAGACGTATTGACTCTTTTTTTTCCAAAAAAGACATAAATTGATTTTGAAAGATTGTTATTTTATCTGGTACACACAGTTTTCAAATTTTAGAAAAACTAAGTGCATTTTTAAGATACTAAGGTTAGTCATTGGCAGATTTGTTCAATTTTCAAACGATAGTTTCTATCAAACAACACAAATTTCGAATCATATAATTATACAAAAAATAAATCAATACATAATCTAGTCAACACGGTTTTGAGAAATTTAATTTAATTTAAATTAAAATCATTAAAAAATAAATCCGAAAACGTGTTTTCTGACAAAAATACGTCTCATTTTCTATTTATTTAAGGTCTTAAAAACTTTATTTTATTTTGTTTAAACATTATTGAAAAATCATAAATACTTATGATCAAAAAATACTTACAAGAAGTACACGATATTTAATAATTTATCATCGTACCTTATGAGCTTTTTTAATGCATACTAGAATGTATTTATATAGCATGTTTTGAATGAAATAAATCGTTATAAATTTTTTAATTTAAAAAAATTGATATGGGGAATAATCTATCTTTCTTATTGGAACCTCCCTGTACAGTTGCAAGCATTTTTAAACTTTAATTCTCAGCCGCTGGTCAATCACTGTTAAACAGAACAGTCTTTATTTTGGGAAGCAGGTAAAATCAACTGGCAAAAATGTAACAGTTCAATAATCGTAAATCTTAATAAGTACTTTAACAACATAAGCACCTAACTGTTCGTTAATCCTTTTAACAAAATGGTTACGGCTTCTATTCAATCTAAGTTATTCTAAATCTTACAAGACGGTTTTTTACCTATACGTCTACTACAGAATTTCAGCAGTGTACCGTTCGAACCGGGCGCAAAACTTAAACTTTCCTCCGTCCACACATGGTATTTATTTATCATTCGTGTCAGCTTTGAGATCCCTCTCGTGGAACATATCTGAGCATTAGTCAAAAGCATTCCTCGCCCCTAATTAGTAAAGGACGACAAAATGCGGGAATGGGAGAGTATTCGAGATAAATATTTATTAATTATGCTCAAAAATAGTTGGTTCGCTACAAAATGGTTTTGGAAGGTGGATAACTTTTTTATGTTCAGCTACAGTAGATGGATAATAATTTGACTGGAATATTGTGAATTTTAAATCTAAATTTAGATTTGTTTTTAAGACTGTCCTCATTTATATAGTTGTTCCATGAATATAAGAGCATACCGCTGATTAAAAGTCACATACTCTTCATCTTCCATATTACATTACAGAATGGGCTCTACACACGGTGCTGCGAACAGCCGGCTGTTAGCAGCTGGTTATTGTCTCCTGTCTTCCTTTTCCTCGTGCGAACCCGTAACATTCTGTTTCACGTTGTCTTCTGTCTCTTTTATTAACACAACAAATTCAATATCACCATCTCATTTCCTCGGTTGGTACTAACGGCAGACGGTTTCTTACAATTTGCAGTCAACGTGAAACAGAGTGTTACGGGTTCGCATGGGAAAAAAAGAGACGGGAGACATTCTCCAACCTTCGATTTTTAGCCAGATGCCAAAAGCTGCTGTTCGCAGCATGGTGTGTAGATAGTATAAGACGGGGTATTATAGAAGCCCTCATTAGTAGAACACATTGTTTTCCCATTTTAAACATAATGTAGCCTGAACATCGTTCTTACTCCCACTAATGGATATTTGTGGTTTTCCTCAGAATGGCAAAATGATACCGATGGAAGGAGATGTGCCAAACAAGCTCATCCTATCGGCGGTGACGAGACTAGACGAGGGCATGTATCAGTGCATCGCTCGAGGCCCCACCGGGGAACTAGCGACAGCTGCCAGTCAAATCAGGCTAGACGGTAAGTGGTTTTCCTATTGTGCTACTTCCATTGAGATGTGCCGAACAGGCTCATCCTATCGGCGATGACGAGTTTGGACGAGGTCTCTCCTCTGTCTACCAAATGATGTACCACTGCCGGCCCTGTATAAACAGACGCACGGCCTTTAACCAACAGAGATCCTGATCAATTCCTAGGCTCAATACCTGATTCTGATAGCGTAATGAGTCGCTTCTTTCAGTGAGGTTAAAGATTGCCTAGATGATTCTTGCCCTCCGAATACAGTCGGAGATAATGCGCCATGTCGCCTTTCTCGTGAGTGTGGTTATACCTGTTTAAACTTTATAATTATTTTATCACTTTCACTACTGAATAAAAGTATTAGTTTTCGAACCCGCGTATAAATTGATTATAACCAATCCAAGTTATAGTTGTGAAAATATAAATTTTCCTCTTATTTTTCAGCCAGTAAAAATTGCAAAGTAAACTTTTTTTTAAATCTACGTTCATCCGATGCAACGTAGTATTGACCGGATTGTGTCCATTAGGGTTATCAAAATGTTTGTTCAGGTCGACCGGATCAGTAGGTTTTTAAAGCCCCTGCTTTTTTTTCAATCGAATGTATTTTACATTGCGTGTTTCTAAAAAAAAAACATCAAGAAATTTTAACCGACAAATTTAAAGTACAATAAACGTAGCGATAGAATGCGTTGAATTTGAACATTTAAAAAAACGAGTATGCTTTAGATTACACGACTGAAGTAAATGCTTCTTTAGTAATCTAATCTAATATTCTTTCTGGCATCGAATAAAACCATTCCAATCATCAGTGTATAAAAATCTATATTGAAGATTCGTTTGGATTGTTATCAATCATCGATGCGGATGCTTGTTAGAGAGCGACGTTTATTCACATTTGCAGCAGGAAATTCAAAAAATTCCATTCGAAAAATTGCTAGTTATTAGTTATATTTTAACGTTTAGAATGTGAGAAACAAAGAAAAACTAACTACACTAACTAACCATCACGCCGTTTCTCCGCAGGGGTAGGCAGAGAGGACGGACCGCCAAACAACTCGGTCTTGGCACACACACTTTGCCTCCTTCAAAACACAACTCTTGCCTCATTCAAAACACAACTATTGTCAGCATAAATGCGAGCACCCATTCCAAACGTCATTACTATGGATTTGAACACTGTAGTTGTGATTAGATTATGACGAATGAACCTCAAAATTAATTTTAATTTATTATCGTTCGCCTCCGTAACGTTCGTAACGCCCGATATTATGCCTCTCTTAATGCTGTAATTTCCGTAACGCATTCGCCAGTTTACCCCTAAAGTCAAGCCCATAAAAAAAAGTTTTTTTTAACTTTTACGATTATTTGAAAAATAAAAAAAGGTTTTTTTGGGAATTGAACCTCCCACCCAGGAGCTGAATCCAACAACTCTCGCTAAAGCCCAAATGGAATACATCAACATTTGTCGCAATATTAAAAATGCTTTAATTTCTTCGAATTTCAGAAAAAATAGTATGTCCGCATGTGTCTGTTACTGTGTGGGTGTGTGTGTGTGTGATTGCTACCAAAATGTGAGTGCATTGTCATTGAACTTTCTCGGTCAAATCGAGCTGTTTACTATGATCGCTCTTTTCATGTAACTGGAAAACTGGAATAAACTTCCCTCAGCTCTTACTAATATCCAAAACTTGGCTGAATTTAAACGGGCTTTAAAAACAAAATTATTTTTAAAATCATATTATTCATGAATCCTCTTTTCAATATACTACAGGTTCTCAAGTATCCGGTAATTGTTTGGTTTCGGTTTCCTCCTTATTGTACTTTTATGTTTAATGTCTACTTTTTATATAATATTTTAGTGTTTACCTGTTTTATATAATACTTTAGTTTTACGGTTCTTGTTTTGTTCTACACCGTTATTGTCTATTATTGTTGTCCTGTGCTATAACAACAGCACTGTTATTGTTAAATTTTGTTCTCTGCTTTTGTTTTGTGTATACCGTATATTCGTTATTTCTATCTTGTAATGGACTTTTAGTAATAATGAATTTTTATTGATATTTTGTAAATTTATTATAAATTTCTATTAACATTTTGTAAGGAGCACTATAGGATTATTTTTAAGTTTATTTTAGTTAAGCGCACTTGAAGTGAAACCACACAAAACTGCGCTATATAAATGTTATTATTATTATTATTATCAAAAACGAGTCTATTTACCGAGTTTCCGAGAAGTGGGTTAATTTCTACTTTCAAGATTCCGCGGCAATTATTCAGCAAAAAACAGGAGTGAAATTCAAATAGACATATTTAAAAAGTTCCAACTCTGGACTTGAATCATTCGAATACGAAAGCTCAAAAACATTTTAATTGCTTAGATACATCATGAGCAATGCTTACCCCTGCAGTACTTAAAACTAAAATAAATATAATGTACATTTGAATGTAGTGGGAGAAGGAATTAGGTGGAGGAGGAGGAAGAGGAGAAGCAGGGGAGAGATTATTACAAAGTAACGTAGTCCTTAGAAGGAATTTTTAACTCCTGACGTTTCGGACAGATCTCACCGTCCATCTTCAGAGGCCTTATGTCGTGCCAAACTAACCGCTTACGCATGTCTGTTCAGTTCAGAAGTCGAGACTTAAGTGAGTGCATTTCAAATCCTATGTCGTGGACGAAGAACACGGGTAGGTGATTTGACGGTGGAGGGGAGTAGGCGATTTGCGTGTAGAGACCTGATTAAGTGGGTTTTAACTAATTGGAGGTACTTCTGAGATTTTGGAAATGCCGTTTTGGGGGAATTTCGATAAATTATAACTTTCCAGGTGTTGGGAATCCTGATTGAGTCATTTCTGGTGTTCATATTATTTTTATGTTTATGAATTTCTATAGCTTCGCGTCAAATTCTTTTTGTTTCTATTATTGAAGTAAATACTTCTTTACGCACGCTGGACTTGGGGGGTAAGCTAGCGAATGTGTAACGAAAATTGAAATGCGTTGAAAAGAGAGAGCAGTGCGCGTGCACATTTTCTTTCTCTCTTCCTCTCATAGCCAGTGCATGAAATATTTTAGTCAGTATTTTGAAATACGAAATAACAGTGACGCGCCAAACGCGGAGGGGAGCGGACATCGATGCGCTCGGCTTGTTCGGGCGAGGCAAATGATAATAAATTTAAATAAATATTTTCAGAAAATTAATATATGTATACACAATATATACAAGTATATATTTTATACATATAAACATATATATGGACATACATATAGATGGATCTAAAGAAGTATTTTCTTCAGTCTTGTGGTCTAAAGCACACTCGTATTTTTAATATATATATCGACGGCTCCGAAGAACAATGTCGGATCTGACAAAAATTGAAAATCGTTCTGTTGGCTTGTTTATCAGCTTATTTTGTTGATTTAAAAGTCTGTATTTTCGGATTTTTTAATGCAATGAGGTGAAATTCCAAAGATCAAAACAACACTATATTTCTTTATATCAAAAACAGTAACAATGCAGAAACGATATTTTAAAAAGCTCTACTACAAAACTACAAAATCGCACATCCGACATTGTTCTTCGGGACCGTCGAATATATATATATATAATATATACATGTAAATACATACACATATATTAATTTTCTACAAATATTTATTTTAATTTATTATCGTTCGACTCGCCCGATCACACTTTTCGTAACGCTCTCGTAACGCATTTGCCAGCTTATTCCCCAAGTCAAGCTAAAGTGCGTAAAGAAGTTTTACATAAAAAAAATTGTAAATATTATCTTTACAGACATATTATTTTATTACATGCCTTATTATTCATTATATATTAAGTTTACAAAGAGAAACTTCAGAGCACTATTTTTCTTGTAATTTAAGTGCCAGTATTCAGAGTATAACTGTTTTAAAGTTAGATTTTTTGCCTCGAGAAAATGGACCCGATTTAGGGTAGAGAATTATATGGAATCAATACGGATTTACAAGATGACGTTACAACAGTTATCAATCTCGCACAATTCTCCGCAATGACTCTACGAACAGGGTTTAAAATTGTTCTCCTGTTCAAACCTAAATACTGGCCACAAAAAGAACAATCATTCATTCCTGAGCTATTTCCATCTTTCAAAAATCAAATTCACATACTCATCTAAAATTTAAACACAGCGAGACGCTTTCCGCTTTTGGCACTATGGAGTTGAAATTATTTATCTCTTCAAGGACCGGCATTTTTTTATTCTGTCTGGTTATTTTCTGGTCAATTAGGTTCAACTTCATGAACCAATTAAATACGATTTTTAGCCTCAATATCGGAAAGACAGCTTTTTAAAATTCGAATAAATTATTATTTTTCACGATTAAAGGAGATTAAAGAAGTGCCAAGTTTTTTTTTTTTTTTTTTTTTTTTTATTGGCAAAATTTTTTGATACATACATTTACAAGTAGATACATACATAATAACATAAATGAAAAGGTAACAAAAAAAATCCCACAAAGGCGAAGCCTGTGCGTGGGCATTATAATATGTGGGTATAAAACAGTGGTGGTTAAAATAAAAGTTTAAAACGGGTGTTGCCTATAACGTTAGAGGAACGTTTTTTTTTAAATAAATCAGCAATATATATGTATATAAATAATATATATGTACTTGTTTTTAATTACATTACCGTGGATTCATTTATACAGGTTGACCGTGGGTTTTAACTTCGGGAGGTGATCTACAAATCTGTGTGATGGTAGAAGTAAAAAAAGATTAACAACTTTTTCCGAAATTCTAACTTTTTTCCCATACAAAAAGACGTAACTATTATTAAAGTCTTTGGTGTAAGGTACAAACTTACCCGATAAATTAGCTGTGAGTCAGCCGGACGCGACTGTGGCGACGTTGGATGGTTTTGATTCACCTGTATCGTAACAGCGTAAAATAATAGTGCTAACCGCCCACGCCGTACTAAATTTATCTTTTTACCGAAAAAGTACCCCTAAAAGTTAAAATTTCGTAAAAAGTTTTTTATCTTTTTTACATATACGGTGGCGCAAAAGTCATCACCCTATCGGAAGATGACATATTTTTTGTAAATAGCGGAAAATGTCAGTTTTGCTTTAATATTTGTGAAGTAAACATATACAAAATATACGTCAATACGACATAAATTGTTATACTCCTCAAGAACGCGGAAAAAATGTTTTTTTATTGACCCCGGCCAGTGCAAATCACCAAAACTCTCGTTTGGTGATTTGCACTAAAAATGTTGTTGTTTTTGTTTTTAAACTAAGTAAAAAAAAATGTACGAGTTTTTACTATCTTTTTTTATTTTTTTTATCTAACGACGATATAAATAAAAGTACAGTATTAATAAATTAAGAATACAAAGTGAAATATGTAGTTTGTTCTCATCCTCTTCACTAGGTATTCCTGCCTCGTTCCGATGTAGACTGTAGGCTGCTGTATGGCGTTGATCATGATTTCCTCATGTTCTTTTTTTTTATTTTTTATTATTTATTAACCAAAAATACATTTTAAGTACATTTTTTTAGGTATATGCCATCTCACTAGGCTGAGCCTGTTCCGAGGTGGCAGTAATTTAATATTTTTTATATCATTTTCTTAAAAGAAAGAATACTCTATAAAGAATAAAAGAAAGAATACTCTTAAAAGAAAGAATACTCTATAAAGAATAGTTCTAGTTTGATGGTTTCCACAAAATAAATATAAATAAAGCAAAAAGTATTTATGTTTTTGTCCGTAGGTTGCGTTGGGTTTACTTCATAAATTTAATGATTTCCTCATCTTCAACGTTAGTTATTCATAATTTGATATCTTTTTTAAACTTCTGTATATTCACGGTTTTCTTAATTTCAATTGGAAGGGCGTTACATAATTTTGTTGCATGGAAATAATGGTTTTTCTGGTCAAGTGATGTATTTAATTTTGGTATGTTTATTAGTTAGTGTTAAAAATTCTTGGGACCTTTCCTATGAAAACACTGAACAGCTGCGATGATGAACTCTTTATTTACAGATGGATTTACAACATTACACTTTTATAATGAATTCAGCCCGATTCCCCGATCTAATACTTAAGAGGCCCGAGGTTTTGTTTAGTAGCTTGCTATTGAAAGAGAGAGTTTTAACCTGAGAATCGAGCTTTTATATAAAACAATACATTAAAAACATTTCAACACTAACGCACTCGTGAATAACAATAGTTTTGGACATAGTGTAGAAAACTGACCTATCGACGCATCTTGTGCCTCCTGTCGGCAAATAACAAAGCTTTCCTAGCGGGTAATATTATTTGCATTATTAATACATTAGTTAAATCGTAAAGCCATAGGTGTCACTAAAAGTACTGGTTTAAAAATAAATACAATAGGCCACTTGCACGGATCTCATAATGACTTGGAAAAAATTGTGTGGATAGATTTTTTCTACTAAGCTTATGGAAATTATAATGAATTTTTTTTAGAAATTGATAGTTTTTTTTCTTTTTAAATAAATAAATCCGTTTTTTGGGCTCGTGACGTCACTAAATTAAAATGTCCCGTCCCCGATTTTATTCAATTAATTTTGTAAAAATCCACACTGATCTTTTTTTGTTATATAGCAACACTTTGATTTCCGGCGATATTTCAATTTGACACATTTGACATTTCATGATGTATTTTGTCCGAGGGTAAAAATATTTCCGCTTTCCAATAAAATCCAAATAAATAGAATAATTGTAAATGTATCCGAAAACTAAAAACCGTTTTTGAAAGGTGATTAAATACGCTTTCAAATTTTACTACTACAAATAACCCCGTAAATTTTAAACTATAAAATTTTTTAATGCACACTTCAAAAAGTTTTCAAAATGGATCACCTTACGTTTTTTTCTAGCATAAATTACTGGTTACGAAAAAAGTTAAAACGTACACATATTTTTTTAGACAAATTAATTATAAACTTTATTGCCACCTCACTTTTTAGTCGTTTCATGTAAAAAAAAATCATAAAAAATTCACAAAGTTTCAACATTTTTTTTCAAATCGCGGTCGGAAACTTATTAATTTTTACATTTGAATATATAGGGTGTTGTATTTTCTTTCCAATACCGTTTATATCATTCGCTCATTTATGCTCACTACGGTAGTAAGGGAGAAACAACGATTTATATGAGACCTATATGCGCTGGGTCAAATTAATTTTACTGCAAACTTAATTATATACGAAATTATTGCAATCAATAGCTGAAATTGGATTTGTTCAGTCATTTTAACAATGTGCCGAAATTAGATACATTTATGATGGCTACTTTTCTAAGTATTAATAACTAAAATTCATATTGTACTCGGTTTGACACACAAATGAACCTGTTTAACGTTTTGACAAATCTGATGTTATGAATGAACATCGTACAGGCAACGGCCTTCCGAACTTCCGAACTTTCGAAGCGGCGTTTTAGGGCAATAACGGTGATGGTGCTGATTTTAACAAAATCAAATTTTATAATATTTTATGTATTATAATCATATTTTACAAGTACATTTTTATAAGTATAATTTAAATCACAACATTTGAATAATATCAAACAAGAGGCACAAGAACAAGTTATATGTTTAAGAACAATAATGTTCAGCTGTTCCAAATAATCTCACTGCAAAAACAGAAACCAACTAGATAAGAGGTATATGCCATAAATAAACCAATGTTTATACTAAATGCTATAGGTATAGACCAACTAAATAAATTTGATGTGAACATTCTTCATACTTGTTTACATGTTTCATATTGTTG
This sequence comes from Limnephilus auricula, assembly GCA_951813805.1. Classification (NCBI taxonomy): domain Eukaryota; kingdom Metazoa; phylum Arthropoda; class Insecta; order Trichoptera; family Limnephilidae; genus Limnephilus; species Limnephilus auricula. The sequence goes on from OX638391.1 coordinate 7,369,196, forward strand.
ATAAACCTTTCCCCTTAATTAATTTTAATAATTATTTTTAATTTGGTTTATGAAAAATATTTGGATTTGGTCATATTTTTTTTACACCACACAGGAGGCTCTGAGTAAAAAAATTCCCTCAGGGCATATGTCATATTTGGGGATGCTGTGTGGGGGATCTTTTAAGGGAAACGACGGAGTGGAAGTTCTGGGAAGGAAAAAGTTATGAGGAGTGGGTAGGAATCTGGGGGTCAATGTGTCCAGGAGTGACGAATAATGTGCGAATCCATCCCTCCTAATGCGATGCAGGGTGATGGGTCAAATGAGTTTGGTTGGAGAGATTATATCTCCCTAAACAAGTCTCTCCCGATCCAGCTCGCCAAGCAACCGCATTCACCGCCAAGACCCAGACAAACCTCATCCGGTAAATCGGGGCACCAAACGTAGCGAATTACTTGGGGTGACCTTTGGCAGGGGTGTTGGTTAACCAATAAATGGTTCCCGGGGCGGCGGTACCCATACCCACCTCCCAAATTGTAAAAGTCATATATAATGATTAATGATCAATAAGAGGTTCACGGAAAAAATATATATGAGTTGTAATATTTTTCGTATGCTTCGTTATTCTCCTCTGCCATGCGTTTGGAATTCGTCAGTTTTTTTTAAATGATTTTCGGCTAACTAATTATTGTTTTTTCGCACCCATAAAATTATGTCCCGTCCTTCCGGTTTATAAAAAATGGTCCGATTTTTCGGATTGAAATTTTCAAAAAATCGCCAGGGATTCAAAAATACGATGAAAAAAAAAAACAGAATGTCTTATAATATTTTCCTAAACCGGAAAAAAAATGTGGTGCAAGTGGCCTATTAGATTTGAGGATTTCGTCTTTGTAATATATTTGTGTTGGTCAGCAAGGTACGTTAATAAGTACCTAAGTATAATTGAAAATGTAGAAATGTTTCCGCGAGACTTAAATATTTTGTTTTTTAATAGGATTTCAGCATGAAACCCTGTGCAAGCCTGTGTAAAAGCCCTGTGTGAAATCCGTGTGAATGCTACCAGGGCTTTTCGTACAGCTTTATTCTGCAATATTTGAACTTTTTCAAGTGGGACTCTGAGTGTGGGCCCAAATGGGGCTTGCATTTTACTATTTATTTACTTGCACTTGCATTGTTAGTTTTAGCCTATTCGTTCATTTGTATATAAATAATTATAAATAAATAAATAAATAAATAAATATAAGGAATTTCTTTTTTACTGAGAGTATTTTTAATTTCTTCTGCTTGACATGGGGCAAAGGACTGCTAGAATTTTATGGGCTGAGCCTGGGATTTCGTTGATACGCTTTTTCAAGTTAATCAACTGTCAAGGGTTACCCCGAGATATTTAAGAAATTATAAAAAAAACGCATAGATTACTCCATTGAAATCTGGAAAGACTAAATTGTATTGCCAACGATGTTTTTTAAATTATTCATTACTCAAGTCTCAATTATTAAATGTTGGAATTATTCAATATCGATGGGATCGGTGTTTGGCCGGAACTGTACAAAAGGATAATGCAGGAAAACGATATATGCGAGAACGGTAGATCAGAATTCCACTGAAGTATATGTGTTATTAAAGTACTTCAAACATGTAAAAATATATTTTTAATATCATTTTACGTTCAATCGGCACGTGTAAGGTGCACGTTTTACTCTTGTTGCAGACGCGACCTAGTTGCGGCCTTTGAGATGAAATCCAACGCCTTAACCATTCGTGTTTCAGATAGTGTATCGGGGCTTACTCCAGATAGTGCTACGCGCGGTGCGGTGGAATCTCGCTAATAACAAAAATATTACTATAGATTCAAATTCAGTTCTGTTTAAATGCAACAACACCAGGACAGAGTATTCCAAAAACTCACTTTTACCTAGATTGCATGCAGTTAGTAATAGATATGCAGATGTGGCGGATATATTTAACTGCACGGAAAGTAGGTACAAGAGGGCTATGCTATTATATATTTTCAACCAATATTAATTTAATCTAAGTTTACCTTATTTGTACTATAAAATTTGTTTGTACTTGTATCTCTTGCTCATATCTCATATGTCATTTCACAATCAAATGCCACAATCAATTGTTATTCTCTTTTTTGTTTTTAATTATTCCTAATATATGCTTTTAATGTGAAATGTAAATATTGTTTATGGTATGTTTATACCGTTGAAATTAAATAAATAAATAAATAAATAGAGCAGTTTAATGCCGTCGTCAATCGGTAGGTACACAATAAATTTTGAAACAAAGACAAATCTGTTAAACCGACACCCAATCAATGTAATGAATTTTACCCGTAATCTAAATTAAATGATTCCTGTTTTACAGCCGTACATATAACAAGCTGACCCGCCGACGCTTCGCTGTGGCTAAAGAAACACAAAGCCATCTACGTGATGGTTACCTAACCTAGATAACCAAGTGTTGTTTCAATAAATTAACTCACACCGCCATCTGTCAGAGACTTATGGAACTCACAAATAATTGTCCCATAAACAATATAAATATTGAGCTCAATAATCGAGATATAAATTACAAAGAAACATATCTATTTATTTATTTATTTATTTATTTATTTATTTATTTATTTATTTATTTATTTATTTATTTATTTATTTATTTATTTATTTATTTATTTATTTATTTATTTATTTATGTATTTATTTATTTATTTATTTATTTATTTATTTATTTATTTATTTATTTATTTATTTATTTATTTATTTATTTATTTATTTATTTATTTATTTATTTATTTATTTATTTATTTATTTATTTATTTATTTATTTATTTATTTATTTATTTATTTATTTATTTATTTATTTATTTATTTATTTATTTATTTATTTATTTATTTATTTATTTATTTATTTATTTATTTATTTATTTATTTATTTATTTATTTATTTATTTATTTATTTATTTATTTATTTATTTTTTTATTTATTTATACGCCTATTAGGCTTTTACATACATAGTTATAAAAAATATTCATAAGATTGTAAGTTCACAGTTACAGTAGTAATACATAGTATAATCTATCCATTTGACATATTATAACAGCAAGTAACTAGTAATGCATACGATGATTATTTGTAGGTATAAACTTGTTGTACAAAAATAAGAATTTGCCTACACCTAAGTAAGGTTAACAAACGTAATTTAGCTATAAAGAAATGTAAAGTTTATATGTACATAGTAGACAGTGAGAGCAGTAACATGGTATAATACGACATAATAATATAGTGTATAATATGAGGCCTTTGAATTAGAGAGTTTACGAAATAATTGTTGGCGGTATTGCTAACATAATATACCTAGATCGTTTGACCAGTTATCGTGGCCCGTTAAATCCAGGGCGTTCGCTCTGCCATTTTACATAGTTTATAAAAAATAATATACACAAAGATTATAAGTATAGAATAGTAAAAGCAATAATTTAACCTTAACCGTTTGACACATAAAAGCAAGTAAAAAGCAAAAATCAAAAAATCAAAAAATCAAAAAGCAAAAATCACTGAAATTGAATGTGACCATAAACATAATCGTCTTGTAGATTATATCTACCACAATTTAACCTGCGTTCAAAACAATATAATATATAATTTTATTTGTTTTATAATCTTAATGTTTATTATTTTTAATTTCTATTTCTTTCTTTAAAATATTTATCTCTCTTTATTTTTCAGCTCACTATTATTTTAATATTTGTATTTACGTTTATTTATCTTTAAATATCTTTTTTTTTTCTTTTCTGCATTCTTATTTCTCATTATTTATTACCTAGTTTTTATTATCTACTTCTGTAAAAAAGTATTTTTAGTTCATATATTCATTATGTATGACTACCACAACACGGGCAGTAGCCTAGTATGGTAGTTAAAAAAAATGTCAAAAACTGTAACTTGTAAAAATTTATTAAATAATAAAAAATAAAAAAAAAATAAAAAATAAAAAAAAAAAATGAAAACATGACAGTTTGTAGGTGTAAAACTGTCGTAAGAAAATAAGAATATGCCTACTTCTAAGGTATAAAAACCAAAAATTTCTTATAAAAATGAAGTTTATATGTACATATTAGGTAGTAGTAGTATTAACATTATCATAGGTACCCACCATGAAATATTATTTAATATATGTAAACTGTCTCATCACTGTAACCAATGTACTGTTTTTTTTTCTATAATATAAAATAAATAAATAAATGTACGGAAACTCTTAGTACAAGTGGAAAATTGAATGCACATTACATTTGGAGTCGATTTTGTAGCTTTTTTTTATATGAGCTTTTGTTTTCGAATAAATATAGTCCGATAGTTGGAATTGTTTAGTGACTTGTTCTGCACACGCCCGCGAAGGTTTCTATCGTAATGTTGAATCCTGGCGTTATATTTATATAAAATTTAATACAAAAAAGTACAATAGATGGCAGGCGAGTGGTTTGAAAATGTGTGTTTTTTTATTTAGTTTAATCGAGGTGGCCGTGGTCCGGCTAGCTATAGGTTAAGACAACTAATTACAGCATTAATTATCAAGTTACCTAATTTTGTGAAGTCTATTAAATCATTGTAAAAGTCAATTTCGCGATGAATAGGTTCACAAGCCTCCATAACTTGCAAACTGGATACAAATCAAATTACAAAACCTGGGCATCATACATTTTCAGAATCCTGATATTTATTAAACTATTATGCAACCATAGACATATGAATATTACTAGACGAGAACATACAGGCCAGGTAGCGGGACACGGAGTGGACGGACACTGTGATTCGTCAATAAATCAATCTGACAGTATATAGGCATCTCGCATTATAATAACTGTAGCGGGATGCGGAATTGACTGTGATTCGTCAATAAATCAATCTGATAGTATATAGGCACCTTGCATTATAATATCACCATTTAGTTCTTAAAAGTAAAATCTGATTTTGAATAAATATACCTTTTTACACGGGAGCGCGAATTGCTCGCCACGTTTTGAACGAACTCGCGAATTCCAAATACGGCAAAGTAAAGTTTGTAGCTATTTTCAGAGTCGAATATTTTGTTGCTGTATTTAGTTAAGACACTTTTACAAATGTTTCATAATTTACTTATCCCAGTAAACAGCGACGAGCACACTCGAGAAATGCCTCGCCAGATTTATCGCGATGTCGTATTAAACTGATTATCTCATCATATATGATCAGAATGAGCTTAAAATGTTGTAAAATAATGCTTACCTGAATGAATGTAATTAATTGTTACCTTAATTAAATGTAATACGACAATTGGGTTTATTCTTTTTTCATTTCAATTTTTACACGTTTTATTAGCACAAGCCACCATTTTTGCCGCGTTATTTCGTAAAATGACCGATGAGATCTCGACGCTAGTTCGCAAAAGAATTATGACGTCACTTTTTCTAGATTCACATGAAGCCGTACGAGAGTCCAGCCGGCTCCAAATGGAACCAGTATGGGGAGGGGGAAATAATACGCTTTTATGACTCAGGGCAGGTCTAGTAATATTCTTATGTTAATGTATGCAACATATTATCAGTCATCCGGGAGAGCGAAGCGAAATAATGGAAGAATTCGTAATAAAGAAGATTCCGTAATAAAGATTCGCGGAACACAGAAACACTGCATTATTGGATGCTTTTGAAAATTGACTGCTTGCTCTTTTTGAAACCCCATATTAGATACATGTACTAATATTCTGTTCATAAAATGTATGCACTTCGAGGTGAAGAACTATTAAAAAAACAGTGTTTTATTTATTTATTAATGGGTAAGAGGCAAACATCTTATACATATAACATATAAAGATAAATATATACATTGTTAAACGAAGTCAAGCCAAAAAAGTCTATTTTAAAATTGATTGGAGATGGAGTTTTATTAGATACATATTAAAATTAATGTTAGGTGAGGAGGAGAAGAAGAGGAATATAGGATGAGGATAGGAGATGCTTTGGATACATTCCACACTCTTGTATTAATTTTTTAATCGTACGTGTTACTTTTAATCGTATTGCTAAAAATGTCTATATTTTGAAATTTTTTGTTATATTGTACACATATACGGGGAATTGGTAAATATTTTCTGAAGTTAGTTCTATATGTAGGCAAATGAACAAATTGGATTGCCTTGTTGATTTTGTCGGAAAAATGAATATTTATGAAGTTTATTAGTTCTGGCGAGTCCAGGCCATTATTAAGAATTTTAAATGATAAATTTGGTCAAAAATTACACGTCCTGTATGAAAGGAGTTGAAGTTGTGGTAATTAATAGATTCTGTGTAATTTGAGAAGTTATGTTTATAATTTATGTGTTTAAAATTTTTGAAGTAAAACTTCTTTACGCACGCTCGACTTGGGGAGTAAGCTGGCGAAAGCGTGACGAAAGCGTTACGAAAAGTGTAATCGGGCGAGGCGAACGATAATAAATTTCAATATTTGTAGAAAATTAATATATGTATATGTATATACACGAATATATTATACATATAAACATATATATATATACAGTTTTACTTCATCGTGTGGTCTAAAGAACACTCGTTTTTTTTAGATTTTTTTTTTTTAAAAGGTGTCCATATCGGTGTGCAGTGTGGGAACGAATGAACTCTGTATAAAGGGAATATAGAAACTGCTTATGGTAGATTATAGTCTATTTCTATGAATATAAAAACACATTGTCTGGAAAGATCTTACAATTTATAAAACATCATATTGCAAAACACAAGTAAGTTATTACGAAAACATAATCAGCTGGCACACAGCAAAAATAAAGTTTCGGTAAGTTTTAATAATAAAATAAGTTTATTCAATTTAAAATTTTATTTCATGAAAATGATGCCACGCAGTGATTTGGCTATTACAGAACAAGTATTTACATATTATTAATTTTGTAATTAATGAAGACAATATTAGCGAAACTCAAACAAATATCGAAAAAGAAAAGTAAGAAAAAAGATAAGGTTACATCTGGGACTCGAACCCAGAACCTTTGCCGGGACGCAGCTCTACCGATTAAGCTAATGTTAGCCTATCCGGTTCGGTCATATTTAACAGTATCATACTTCGACTGAGAACTAAATACCAACATTATCTTCATTTTCTTATCGCATATTTTTATTGGCTGCCATCTTAATGTATAATTGCAAGATTCATCTCGAACTAAACGCTATCAGAATAAATTTAACCATTTTTATGAAAGTCAATATCTATTGACTTTTCTGCAAGTCTAGGATGAATATTTATTTTTATTTTAACTTAAGAGCGCTTGACCAGCAGCTGAGAATAAAAGTTTAAAAATTCTTGCAACTGTACAGGGAGGTTCCCATGAGAACGATCGATTATTCCTCGTATCAATTTTTTTAAATAATTTTTTTTATATCGATTTATTTCATTCAAAACTTCCGTTAATATATACCTACTTTCAAGTAAGCAATAAAAGTGCTCAAAACGCACAATGATAAATTATTAAATTTGGTGTACTTCTTGTAAGTATTTTTTGGTCATAAGTATTTATGATTTTTTAATAATGTTTAAACAAAATAAGTGTGTAAAAATAATTTGAAATATTTTAGTTTGAAAGACATTAAATAAATAGAAAAACTGAGGTATTTTTGTCACAAAACAAATTCTCGGGTTTATTTTTAATGATTTTAATTTAACTAAAATTTAAATTTTGAATACTGTGTTGACTAGATAATATATTGATTTATTTTGTTTTATGATTATATGATTTGAAATTTGTGTTGTTTAATAGAATATATCGTTTGAAAATTGAAAAAATCTGCCAACGATCAACGGTATAACCTTAGTATATTAAAAATACACTTAGTTTTTCAAAATTTTAAAACTGCGTGTACCGGATAAAATAACAATCTTTCAAAATCAATTTATGTATTTTTGTAAAAAAGAGTCGATACGTCTAGAATTTGATTTAATAAGGACGAATTTCCGGTATTCTCTGATAACACCCTCTTAATAGGTAAAACCTCAAATTACAATATTTTAATTAATGACGACAATATTACAATTTGAGGTTTTACGTATTAAGTTAAAAACAAAAATAAATATTATTAATATGTTTATTACAATTACGAAAATGAATATAATTTTATTGGAAGTCTAATAATGCAGATTGGTTGAAGTAATAGGGTAGAATAAACTATACAAAAAGGGTTAATTTAATAACTCAAATTGATTGTTATAATCGATGGTATGCAAAAATATTAAAAATGTCTACTAAAATACGATTTACAGATTATATAATTTTTTTTAGAGATAATTGGATCGCGAAACACTCCCACAAAGCTCAGAGAAATTGAGACTGACGTGTGATATTCGCAAATATATCCTGTTAAGACCTACCCTTGCAACTGTACTGGGAGGTTCCGATGAGAAAGCTCGATTATTCCCCGTATCAAATTTAATATCGATTTTTTTCATTAAAAAATGCTTTTTTTGTACCTACAATAAGTAAGCAATAAAAATGCTCAACACGCATGATGATAATTTATTAAATATCGTGTACTTTTTGTAAGTATTTTTTGATTTTTCAATAATATCTAAACAAAATAAGTGTATTTGAAAAACTGGGGTATTTTTGTCACAAAACACGTTCTCGGATTTATTTTTTAATGCTTTTAATTGAACTAAAATTGAAATTTCGAAAAGTATCTTTTCTAGATTATTTATTGATTTATTTTGCTGTATGATTATATGATTTGAAATTTGTGTTTCATATTTGAAAATTTAACCGACCAACCATTTTTTAAAATCATTACTATATTTAAAATAAACTTCAAAAAGTGTCAAATGTCAAAATGTAAAAAGTGCGTTTACCAGATAAAATAACAATCTTTCAAAATTAATTTATGTTTTTTTTTGTAAAAAGGAGTCAATTTTCCGGTATTTGTTGTACCCTCTTAAGGGGACTGTTTTTCTTTCTTAGGAAAGAATATATTTTTTAATTCTAATTGTTTTCCGCCAAAATCCAAACTGCTCTTTAGAACCCGGCTGTAGTACAACAATTCTGCTGGCTTTTTACGGAGATCTAAGTTTGATACAACTAAAGTTTTTCCGTTTCATAAAATTTTATATTTCGTGAACAAAAATTTCTTAGAAATCTGACTTTTCGAACGATAGGAAACTAGGATAGTAAAATTTGGAGGGGCACACGGAAGAAAAGTGGTTTGAAAAATATCATTAACCTGGACAATAACTGATGGCAAATAAAAATTCAGAAATGACCGATGACAACTTGATATGTATTTTTTTACAATAACGTAGTCGTAAAAGCGACCCATTCTCTTGTGACAAATGTATTCTTCCTTGTGTGTCCCAACTCATTGCCTATGGTAGTATGTTGGGGTCGGTCCTTCTCGTTGTCAGGTTGTAGCTTCTTGGGTTCTGGGTATCGCTTTCATCCACGCCGTTTCTCTGCAGAATTTTGGAGGATTTTTGAAGTAAATACTTCGTTACGCACGCTGGACTTGGGAGTAAGCTAGCGAATGTGTAACGGAAATTGAAATGCGTTGAAAAGAGAGAGCAGTGCGCCCACACATTTTCTTTCTCTCTTCCTCTCATAGCCAGTGCATGAAATATTCCAGTCAGTATGTTGAAATACCAATTAGCAGTGACGCGCCAAACGCGGAGGGGAGCGGACATCGATGCGCACGGTTAGATCGGGCGAGGCAAATGATAATAAATTTAAATAAATATTTGTAGAAAAATAAAATATGTATATATTTTATACATATAAACATATATATGGACATACAATAGATGGAGCTAAAGAAGTGTTTACTTCAGTTGTGTGGCCTAAAGCACACTCGTATTTTATTTTATTTTTTATAGTGAACCTCACAAGAGTCCCAACTGCTCCCATCTGGAGACAGTGAGGCAATGGCATCCCCAATTGGGGTATGTTGTGAGGCTGAAGGTAAGTGGGGAAGGGAAGAAGATGGGGAAGAGGATGGTGGGGAAGTACCTGGCTATTCAGATCTAGACACTAAACACGGCTAAAGCCATTTCAAGCAACGTTTCAGGGGTGAAACTGAGAGTATCTTCCACTCTGGAACGTACCGCAAATATACTATATATATTATGTTTTAATTAATTGTGAAACAACACAAATTAATCAAATTAAAAAAAATTTTGCGCACGCTGGGGCGTAGATGGAATCTATATCTCTACTCAACGCTGATGACGTCAGCGACCGCGTTGCCCCCGGGTATATTTTCAAATACAAAAATCGGAAATTAACTCATTAAAGTATACCTTTACTCAACACTTGTGACATCGCTGGGCGAGTTGGCTCCGGGTAAACTTTCAGATTAGGATTTCGCTCGTAGGCATTTAAAAATATACCCGAGACCAACGAAGCAATCTTCGGTGCTCTTCTCGTTAATAGGGAAGTTGAGTGAAAAATATTTTAACTTATAAAAAATATTTTCATGTAGATGACATGCAAACTTAAATACCACCTTTTTTTAAGATCGTTTTCATAATTAAATTAATTCTACAAGTTTGAATTTTATTAAAGCCCGCGAAAACGCCCTGTAAGAGATTGGAGAGTGTGTGACTCACATCATCTTGTTTGTGTGAAATATAAGTACATATTTTACAAAACCGGGACACGCATTTTACAATATGGACGAAAAAAATAATTTTAAAAAGTTGTAGAAGTTAGATATTAACTAGTACTAATCAATTCAGTTGCTGGAATTTCGAAAAAAGTGCATTATTGTGGTTATTTTTTCAATTTAAAAACACGAAATGTCATTTTGCACCGACCGCTATGTTAGGAACTGCTGTAAGTTTCGGTGAAAAATGACATTTTGTGTTTTTAAATTGAAAAAATAACCATGAAAATGCACTTTTTTCGAAATTCCGGTAACTGAATTGATTAGTATTAGTTAATATCTAACTACTACAAGTTTTAAAATTTTTTTTGTCCATATTAAGCATGTCCCGGTTTTGTAAATATTTTCCCTTTGTTTCACACAAACAAGCGACCAGATGACGTCACACACTCTCCTGTACCGTGCCGGGCGTTTTCGCGGCCTTAATAAAATTCAAACTTGTAGAATTAATTTAATTATGAAAACGAACTTTAAAAAAAAAACTAATATTTAAGTTTGCATGTGAACATTGATTTTTTTTTAAATGGTCTTCACTTCCTTATACCTTTTTCTTGTCACCATAGGTTAGGTTAGATAAGGTTAGAAGGGGGGGATGGAGTAGATATAGATTCCAAATACGCCACGCCGGGTTCGAACCCGCGATCTTCGGAATGGGAGTCCAAAGCCTTGCCCCTGGATTACGCCAGCTGTCTTCCGGCATTGAGTCATCCAGGAGTTCTCATGTGACAAATGCCAACCGTGTACATATATGTTCGGAGCGTGTTTGGCGTGTTTCCCGATTATCCACTAATTCCTCGGAACATCTTCCATACAGCAGCAGCATACGTTATCTAAAGATTGCAATCCGTTTGTTAAGATGGGAAAAACTATCAAACGGGTCGCCCGTTTCTGCACAGAGTCGAGGGTTTTAAGGTATTTTGAGGCTCCAGGCCAGAGGTGATTGCCGAATTCAATCTTGGGGCACGCTTGCGATTTGTATGGGTTAGCGGTTGTGTATCTAATAAAGTATCCCGAGTTTCTGATTTATATAATGTTCCATTCTATATACTTACTAGCTGACCCGGCAAACTTTGTACCGCCTTAGAATCAAAAAATGTTGTGCTTAATTTATTAGCTGAAATAAATTAAGTTTTTATTACGTTAAAATAAATAGGTACCTACTCTAAGTTCAAAAAATGAAATTGAGCTGTTGACTAAGCACGAAATGTTCGGCGCACTACACCATGACAGTTCGAATTGATTCAAATTATGTCGACCAACGCACATTACTTGAAAAGCCGTTCCATACAAAATATATGAAAAAAATTATTATCTTCATAATTATTTTTCCCGTGATTTTTTCCGATGTGTTAATAGTTATTCTGTTAATCGGGACGGAGACAAATCCAACAAATTAAAGATCATAAAAATCGGTTCAGCCGTTCTTGAGTTATAAATGGTGTAACTAATCCGACTTCGTTTTATATTTTAAGATATTGAAATTCTCATTGATAATAATGGTAATTTTTTGTTATTGGTGGCCACGGTTGTTACGAATAATTTTTAGAAAAAAACTTTAGATTCGCCTTAATCACTATAAAAGGAAACTTTTTGCATCACGGCTAGAGGAAAAAAAAGCATTTTAATTTTTAATTGCGTAAAATTTCACTTCACTTCGCGAACCGATATGTCATTAAACCGCCGCCTACCGCTGTCATTTTGTTATGTTGGTATACCCGATATATTACCGCAACATAACGAGGAGCTAGAAATGACACTACTACGCAATCTATGCAAATTAGGTAAGTACTAGTTTGGCGAAATTCTGGAAATAAAATACATTAAAATGAATAAAGACCTTCAGGCACGTTTTTTTGCATTCATTTTTTTATGTTAAAAGCTTTACCTAAAAATCTGTTTTGAGCACTAGTTTGGCGAATACTGGAAATAAGGTGAGAGTAAGATGTTTCCGTGGCACCGCCATTTGACGATGGATTTCGATAAATCAACCCAAATAAATCGTATTTTTTTTATAAAAAAATACATTCACTTTTGTATCACAAACCATGTTACACAAACCTAGCGTAGCCGCTAAACTACTTGAAAACTGGGATGTTTTTCTTGCCTTGACGCGAGCAGGCGCTACGAAGGGGGCACTTTCTTTTGTATCACAAACCATGTTACACAAACCTAGCGTAGCCGCTAAACAACTTGAAAACTGGGATGTTTTTCTTGCCTTGACGCGAGCAGGCGCTACGAAGGGAGCACTTTCTTTTGTATCACAAACCATGTTACACAAACCTAGCGTAGCCGCTAAACAACTTGAAAACTGGGATGTTTTTCTTGCCTTGACGCGAGCAGGCGCTACGAAGGGGGCACTTTCTTTTGTATCACAAACCATGTTACACAAACCTAGCGTAGCCGCTAAACAACTTGAAAACTGGGATGTTTTTCTTGCCTTGACGCGAGCAGGCGCTACGAAGGGGGCACTTTCTTTTGTATCACAAACCATGTTACACAAACCTCCATGATTCCAGTGCCTCAGCTAGACTCTGAAGTGATTCTGATTAGAGGTTCGTTTACATTATATTATTTATTCCGTTTTTCACAATTACGCGCCTTTTCATGTATCCCACGAAGTCGGCTACAGTCGTATGCATACTCTTGTTTGTATCAGGGATACCAACATAACAGTAGTGACAGCGGCAGGCGGCGGTTTAATGACGTATCGGTTCGCGAAGTGAAGTGAAGAAAAATTTTACGCAATTGAAAATTAAAATGCTTTTTTTTCCTCTAGCCGTGATGCAAAAATTTTCCTTTTATAGTGATTAAGGCGAATCTAAAGTTTTTTTCTAAAAATTATTCGTAGTAACCGTGGCCACCAATAACAAAAATTTACCATAATAATTATACTTGTTTTTCTCCTTACTGAATACGTAGATGTTTATATAGTAGATGTTGTTACTGTATTAGTGTTGGGTAGGACACGATATCAGGGTGAGTTTGTATGAGGTACTCAAATACTGAAATGAGGTGTTGAGGTGTACCGCCTCATATGAGGTGAGGTGTAGCAATATTTTCACATCCGTTAGGAGGGGGGGGGGGGTGTCTTAAAATCGGGTAAAATGAACGTTTTTGAAGCTTATTTTAAATTAACGTTGCAGGCAATGGTTCCCGCTCCGCGCTAGCGAGTATTCTAACTCAAATGATATCTTGGACGTGGGATAAATTCGATCATTAAAAACTCTAATCTAACCGCAGTAGGTAGCACCGAATTGGACAAACAAATGTACATATTACTGTTGTCTATGTTACTAACTGACTCCAGATTGTTGAGAGCAGTTGGGACTCTTCTCTTGTCCAGCATAAAAACTCGCCTACCCCCCTCCCATCCTCACCCCTTCCCCCCTCATACCCCCCCTCTCCTCAACCCCCCCCCCCTCCTCACCATTTCTTCCTCCCCCCTCCCATCCTCATCACCTACTGTTCACCCCCCCTCCGCACTATTTCGCCCCCCCCCCTCTCGCCGCCCCCCTAACCGCATCACCACCCTACTTACCCCCTCCTCACCACCCTCCTTGCAACTTTTACCCCCCCACCCCCCTGCCCCCTCCCCTCATTCCCCC